>CM035200.1:4517076-4544305 GCA_020233015.1 Callinectes sapidus | reverse complement strand
CTCCTCCTCCTCCTCCTCCTCCTCCTCTATCATCATCATCATCATCATCAAGTTGTTCTCTGCTTCATACCTCTCCCACCCACACACCTTCAAGCATCACTAAGTCTCGGTCGTAGCACGGAAATGTAGTGGTCAAGTTCCTCACTACCACCTCCGTGCACTGCCGCTGTTCCTCCGTGCAGCAGTGACGCCTCCTCGCCTTTAAAGCGTATCTCTGCAACCTCAGGGACAGCCGCTCTGCTCTTGTGGTGCTGGGTTGTGTCGGCACCTCTTTCTCTCTTTCTCTTTCTCTTTCTCTTTTTTTTTTTTTCAAGAATCTTCACGTTCTAAACTTTTCTTCGTTCCTCTTTCATTTCGCTCCTCTCGTTATCACTTTTCGCGAGTGCCCAAGTTCTGTTATTTCCGACATGAGGGGCCAACTCAACTCTGAAATCTCGCTGCAGTTATTAGGAAAAAATATATGTGTATGTTAAAAATGAAGCAATACGTAGCTGAGTGGAATACATGATGGAACAAAAAGATCTATGAATCTATGAATATGTTCTTTGATGGAAATACGTACTGATTTTAGTGCTACGTATAGAAGAAGAGAGGGAAATGTGGCAGGAGGAGATGGAGGTGGAAAAGAACGGAATGGAGTGTTGGAGAAAGGAACATAATATTAAAGGACAAAGTAGAATATAAAAAAAAAGAGACAGGCTAGAAATGGAGAACTGTATATAAATGTAAGGTAAGATATTATACATAGTAGGCCATGATATTAAAACGAATGAACAGGGTGAAGGTGTAAGAGAACATCGTAGAGCGTAGGAAAACAAAGGAACAAGGTAAAAATGTAGAAGAATGGGATAAAAATTTAGATTGGTGAAGCATTAAAAGGGAAACAGAACAAGATAGTCATGTAAAGGAAGACGAAATAATAAGATATGAAAAAATAGCATAGTAATGTAGAGGAAAAGGAAATATGAAAGACTAGGAGAGAGAGATGCACAGAAAACGATAAAAATATAAACGAACAGGATAGAAGTGTGGAATAACAGAAAATCATGGAAATAAATGGGATAAAAATGTAGAGAAAACAAAAATATAAAACTACACGATAGAAATATAGAGAAAGAGAAAACAGTATCAATAAACACCATAGAAATGTAGAAAGAAAAGATGATAAACATAAAAAGGTAGAGATTGAAATATGGAGGAAAGGAAGAAAAGAAAATATACATAAAAGGAAGAGATTGAAATATAGATGAAAGGAAAAATAACAAAATAAACATAAAAAAGGAAGAGATTGAAATATAGAGGAAAGGAAGAAAACTAAATGAACATGAAAGGAAGAAATTAAAGTAAAGAGGAAATGAAGAAAACAAAAAAACATAAAAACAAAGAGATCCAAATATAGATGAAAGATAGAAAACTAGATAAACATAAAAAGGAAGAGATTGAAGTACAGAGGAAAGGTAAAAGAATATCACGAAACAGGATGGACACAGAGAAACAGGGGAGTGGAAGAGGCTCTCGTTGTGATGTGCTGGCGGGAGTGGCTGGCATGGACGGTATTGTGTTGATGGTGATGGTTATTCGTACCCTCACACACTCACTCTGCCTGCAACACCTCGTCCGCCGCACGTCTCTCGCAGCTCACTCACCTTAATGGAATATGGCGCCGCGAGCTGTCTGCCTTACCTCACATGAAGCGAAACTAAGAAGTAAAGGAGTCCGTTATACTTACTCCTCTGTGTATTGTTCGGTATAAGAGACACTGCAGCCGTTTCTAGTTGATCATGTTATATTGTCATGGGTTGATAAGGTGTGGTTTTCCTTGGTAGTGTTTTAGTTGGGTCGATTCCAGATGCCTTCCTTGTGTTATCTCCTTCAGTACTGGGACGCTTTTCCGTATCTATTTTGCTCATTATTTGTCGATTTTATACAGCTTTAGAAACTCATGTGGGGATTGAAATCGTACAGACTCTGGCCATTAATCTTCTACCCTCCATAGACCCTTCCTAATGACAAAAAAACGTCTCATCACACCAGAAAACTCGTGATAAAAATGTGTTCCAGTACTGAAGGGGTTCAGCTTGAAAAGAGATGCCCTATTTAGTGTGAGACGCAGACATTCTATTATGGCTATCATGTTATATTGTCATGGTTGAGGTGATTGTCGTGCTTACTTGCTAGTCTCTTAATTTTTTTTTCAAGATGCTTCCTTCTGTTAAGATTGAAAAAAAGGTGATATGGCAATGATAGTTATTGTGTTGAATTTGAGATAAGTTACTCTGAATAACATTAATGATGATCCCTTCGTTAAACTTGAAAAAGAGATGCTGTAGGTAATAGTATTAATTATGGTAATGATAATCCTCGTATTTGACTTGAAATAATCATAGTGACAATTTTATTTATTCATCTTTGTGCTGGGAACCATATTGACAAAGGTTATTACACCCTATCTTGACTACTATTTACATTTTCTAGTGATTGTTATGGAGATTTCCAAAGGTCATTGGACAATGATTCTGCATCTCTCGTTTTTCTCATATCAATATGGGGTTGCTCGCGATTTATTATGAGTCTTTTCCGCACTTTCCTGTTTAAGGTTTCTTCTTCTATGAGGCTCTTTTCTCCAACGCCCTGCCGTATACAGTCATCCCACCGTCTTCGATGAATAAGAAAAATATTAGAAGCATGACTAATTATCCGCGAGGCCTTAGGAGGTGGTCATTATGAGAGCTGAAATGTTTCAAAGCACGGGCCCGGGCTGAGATGAAACTTCATTGCGAGAACCCTTGAATAACTGTAGAAATGAAGTTGAGAAGAGCGTGTTCCCAGTCCTATCAGTCTTCCCTTTCTTTACTTTTGTGTCCTTATTCTGCAATGTGCTTTCATTCGCACCTTGATTTATTTTCAAAGGTTGTAGATGAAGTCATATAGGGTTTTAAAGGTGTTTGTATGGTTCTAGTGACAGATAAACAAGATTTCTACGTTATTTACAGGAGAAATTTTCTAGAGAATCCGGGTTATTATCTCGGTGACCTTTCAAAACAGTGGTGAGGAAAGCAGTGTTTCTGAATACAGCCCGTTATGATGCGTGCGCCTGGAATGGGAGTGGGGTGGCAGTGCTGCGCCGCCCCAGCTGTGGAGTGTGAGGCAACGCGTCCCTCAGCCACGAGGAGAATTAACAAGACTAAAGGGAAAAATTACTTACTTATTTTTAACAGCATACCATTGTCAGTGTGGACGCCGAGCACCACTCAGATCCAACTCTAACTAGAGAATGGCTGTGTGTTAGACCCGAAGGCCCAAGTCATCTCAACTGGTGACAATCTCCGCACACACACACACACACACACACACACACACACACACACACACACACACACAGAGAGAGAGAGAGAGAGAGAGAGAGAGAGAGAGAGAGAGAGAGAGAGCGAGAGCGAGAGAGAGAGCGAGAGAGAGAGAGAGAGAGAGAGAGAGAGAGAGAGAGAGAGAGAGAGAGAGAGAGAGAGAGATATATGTGTAAAAGAGAGAAGACTTCTACTTGCCTCCAAGTTTTATGCGATTTTCGTGTTGAAATGATGCAGCTTTTTGCATAAATTCATTTACTTCGTCTAACACACATTATAGAATTTTCTGGGTCAAAAAGTGAAGATTTGCACGTCTTTCCATGAGCCATCCCGGGATTCCGTCACAGCGAGGCGAGCAGCAGCAGCAGCAGCAGCAGTTTATCGCAGCTTCCTGCCATTACTTACAGTTTTAGATCAGAGCGGCGCGTCTCCCGCCATAGACCACATCATGCCAATTCACTGTGCCGTAACACGCTCGTCACCCCCCTGAGCTCTGGCCGCGCTGAATCAGCGTTTCGCTGACCCCATCTCTTGTCCTTTCTTGGACTTCTCGCTCTGCTACTCGCCAGCGTGGATCTATACTCCCTTAGTTCACTCCTGTATTCTCTTAGCAACTCTTAGTCTGCTCTGCTCAGCAAGCGATGTCGATTTTCTTCACATCTTTAACGAAAAATCCAGTAATAGTTAGGATCCTGACCTTCGGGAAAAGCCTGCTCTTGATGACCGAGAAAATACCAATGGCAGTAAATATTTCGGAGGCAGGCTGTGGTTGTGGGCCCCAGCAGTATTTCAGCTCCCACTGGCTTTGCTCATTGCTGCCCCTCTGTGTCGCCTAAGTGAGATTTTCGCCCTCTCACCAACGGCCGTATTCTGAATCACTTCGGCTCTGCATCTCAACTATTTTCAAAAAGGCTCTGGATAACAATGTACAGGTTTTAAGGATGTTTGTATACTTATAGTGACCTACTGGCAAAATTTCTTAATCATTAACAGGAGAAATACCGATGAGAACCCAGCTGGTCATCTCTGCGGCCTTGGAAAATAGTCAGTGTGAGAGAGCAAAGCGTTCGTGAATACGGCACCAAACAGCGAAGCACGAGGTGGTTGTTGCCTTCCTCGCACAGATATCGTTGACGGCTTTTGCTCCAGTTTTCCAATAATCGAGGGTCGTTTTCTGTCCGGGAGGGAAGAAGTGGCTTTCAGACGAGTTTACCTTTGGTGGTGGAGACGATTTTCTTGTTCATTTTCTTTTTCCTCTCCTCTCCTCTCCTCTCCTCTCATTACCTTACCTTCCTTTTCTTTTTCTTTCCTTTCTTCTCCCCTTTTCTCCTCTCCTTTCCTCTCCTCTCCAATACTTTCCTTTCATCTCCTCTTCTCTCCTTTCTTTTTATATCCTTTCCTTTCCTTTCCTTTCCTTTCCTTTCCTTTCCTTTCCTTTCCTTTCCTTTCCTTTCCTTTCCTTTCCTCTACTCTTCCCTCTCCTCTTCTCCTCTCCATTCCTTTCTTTTCCTTTTCCTTTCCTTTCCTTACCTCTCCTTTTCTCATCTCTCTTCTCTCCTCTCTAGCTCGTGTTTCCTCCCACTGCCTGAAAATCCTGCGTTAGCCTCTGTTCAATTAGTTTCCCAATCAGTTTCTCATTATTGTCACGCTCTCTCATCGGTAGTATTATCACTTATAGTAGTAGTAGTAGTAGTAGTAGTAGTAGTAGTAGTAGTAGTAGTAGTAGTAGTGCAATCAAACAGGGTTTTTTTTATATTAGTGTAGTGTGGTGTAGTGAAACCATATACAAATTAGTACATAAAGATCTCTTATTGTTTTAAATCCCATTCAAACCCTCGTTAAATAATTGTCTACAGGGAGTGAGGAGCGATGTGTTATATAGTGCAGTAGCTTTTGAGCCACTATTAATATACAGGCAGATAGGCAGCCAGACACAAGACTACAAGAAGTCAAAATCCTGGAGAAGGAGGAGAAGGAGGAGGAGGAGGAGGAGGAGCAAGGTCGTGGAGTTAGCAGCATTAGGTTAATTGCAGAGCTTTCAAATCAGGCTTGTGTTTGGAGGCATGCCGCTCCATTTAGAGATTGTGAAGATTACTCGCTTAACTCTCTGACACGTGTTTCTCTGCTTCTCTTCCTCAGGTGGGTGGTGCATATGGAAGGCGCCGCCGGAACTCTCTACGAGGGAGAAAAATTCCAACTCCAGTTCAAATTCTCACCCAAATACCCGTTTGACTCGCCTGAGGTAAGTGGAATGCCGCCAGAGGTCTCCAGTGTTTCTGTATCTGGCGTGACTATTCCCTGGTTTGTTTTGGCATCTTTTTGTCAAGGTGGTGTTTGTCTTCGCCGCCTCACGTACGCGTCTGGAATGGAACTGTTGCTTCGCTTTGCTTTTCCACGGTTTGCCTTTTTCGAGTCTTTGAAGCTCCGTCGTCATGTTTGTGGTTCAGAATAGATTTCCGTCTCTCCACTAACGAAGGGAGGGGAATTTTTAAAGACACATGATGATCTTCCTCCCCTTTTCTTTCCAACACTTTTCCCTTTTGAATATTCATTATTATATATTTTTTTTCAGGAGGAGGATCTATTTTCCTATTTCCAGCAGCGGAAGAAGCTGGAATTTTAAGATATATACTTGATGATGTAAGGGCTCTCTCTCTCTCTCTCTCTCTCTCTCTCTCTCTCTCTCTCTCTCTCTCTCTCTCTCTCTCTCTCTCTCTCTCTCTCTCTCTCTCTCTCTCTCTCTCTCTCTCTCTCTCTCTCTCTCACATTGGTCCTTGACATTCCTGCGTCACATCTGGTGCAGGATGGGTCTTGGTATTTCCACAAACGAGGAAGCTCAATTTTAGAGATACGCGGTGAATGTTTAGCATCTGAATCTGGGCAGACTTAAGGCTATTTTGAAATCTTTCCGCACTCCACTTGCACTGATTTCAGAAAGCTCTAGTTGATATTATACCGATTATTATTTTATGGTGTTCTTACGATTTAACTGATAGATTAAAGAATTTTTCATTATTAACCGGATAAGCTTTCTTGAAAACCTCGCTAATTATCTCTAGCTAACTTTAGAAAGCTTTACTTGATATTACATGTGTTATTTACGGTGTACTTATGATTTCAGTGACAGATGAACAAGATTTCTTTAATATTAACAGGATAATCTCTCTATTATCTCTGTGGCTTTAGAAAATAGGTGAGAGAGCAAGGGTTATGGGATACAGATCTTGTAGAGCAGCCCAGCCTGCGTCCCTCCCTCGCTGCCTTTGTGAGGGTCACTTGACAAGAGATGACTGTGAAGATGTCGATGGGAAGATCCGTGTCGTCTCTCTCTCTCTCTCTCTCTCTCTCTCTCTCTCTCTCTCTCTCTCTCTCTCTCTCTCTCTCTCTCTCTCTCAGTAATATGACACGATTCCCTTCCCCATTTATTTTACAGCCTTTCATTATTAACTTCAGGAAAAAAAACTCACTCATTTTTTTTCGTTGTTGTTGTTGTTGTTGTTGTTGTTGTTGTTGTTGTTGTTGTTGTTATTATTATTATTAGCATCATCATCATTACTATTATCATTGTTATTATTTGGTGTTCTCTCAGGGGAAGGCGGTGCCCCGTGGGATAGTATAAAATTCTAACAAAGAGAGCCCTAAAGAAAAACCGTTTGAAAATCCTGATGAAATACAAATCTATGTTAAAATATCACCAGAATTACATACACAGAAAACAATGAAGGAAATTAATAAATAACTTGAAAAATTGGCTTCCATTAGTATTGCTTCCACTAAAAGCATTCGAGATGAGACACCTTGAAAAACTTTATCAACTTTCACTATATCCTATTAAGAATACTTGAGAAATGGTGTTTAGAAAGACTGGTCAGGGAAGTTCTAATAAACGTGTAGCTTCTCCGTTCCAATAGTGCGTCACCAGTAGCCTGGAATCCTTATTGTAAATACTGCGTCACTCCCTCGCCTCACCCTCCCGCTCCCCCCCCCCCCCCCCGCTCCTGCTGAGGTCTCCGTGTTCGAGACGCATACTTGTCATGGCCAGCTCTCAGAAAGTTGTGTTGTGAGAAGAAAGAAAGAGGGAAGAGGGAGAAAGTATAGGTGGAGAAATTTATGTGTTGGTGGAAATGGAGAAAATATGAGTAGAAAAAGGAGAAAGAGGGAAGGAGGAGGAAGTACAGATAGATTGAGAAATAATGCAAGGAAGAACAAAATTGAAAAGGAAAAAAGTATATATATATATATATATATATATATATATATATATATATATATATATATATATATATATATATATATATATATATATATAGTTAGTTAGTTAGTTAGTTAGAAGGAGATAAGAATATAAAAACAACGGGAAAATATGAAGATAAATAAATACGCACGATATATTTTTCTCTATGTAAGATGGACACTGGCCCAGGGTAACAAAAAGAACGAAAAAGATAGGCTGCTTTGGTGTCAATCCCTCATGAAAGATCAAACCTGCTATCCAGAATTGACTTGAAAGAGTTCAACTCACTAGTAGAAGGAAATACAGAAGCAGGTAAAGGAATACAGAAGGAAACAGGCAGTTATTGAATATGGAGACGAAAAAATACTGATGAATAAAAAATTAGAAAATAAGTAAATAGATGGATGTGTAGATAAACAGAAATAGTAATAAGACTGAACCATAAAGTAACATTTTGACAGTATAAACCACTGGAAAGAAATTGGGGCTAATAATAAAAGCAGCTCGTTATTTTCACCGCCTCACTTGATATTATTACGTGCAGAGGCCCTTCATTACGGCCTTCCCTCGGTGTCAGGTGAAGCGATGCAGCGCAGTGTGGCTCTCTCTCTCTCTCTCTTTCTCTCTCTCTCTCTCTCTCTCTCTCTCTCTCTCTCTCTCTCTCTCACCAATTATTTACAAACGCGTTGTGCTCTCACCACAACTGTTTTCTAAGACTAGAGATTAATAGCTGAGTTCTCAAGAGTTTTTCTTCTGTGAATAATTTAGAAACTTCGTTATATTCATGTTGACATTGTTAGAATTTTATACTGTTAATAAAGTAGGAATTTCGTTATTCTGATGTTAATAATGCGGAAACTTTGATAATTCATATTAATAATACAGAATTGTCGTTATTCTTGTCTTTATAATTTAGAAACTAAGTTATTTTCATGCTAAGGTTGTAGAACTTCGTTATTCTCCTGTTGATAATAAAGAAATTTCATTATTCGGTCACTAGAAACATATAAACATCCTCGAAAACCCGTGTCACCTTAACTAGACCATGTATAAAGTAGTGAAGGTGGCTCCAGAAGGAAGTGTTTCAGAATATGGTCTCAGGGCATTTATTTCTGCGTTGCGTAGGGGGGGGGGGGTCTGTGTGAAAGAAGACTTAACACCATCGCGGAGTTAAGTCGGCGGAAGGAAGAGGCTCACTCACGCTAGACTTGTCTCTTTGCACATGGATGGAGGCCCCCACGCCACGCCTTGATGTTTTGCTGCCAAAGGAACGCGTCTGCTGGTTACTGAATTTCTGTTGCTGCGGGTCAAGTGTGCTGAAGGAATTCTTGATGTTTTTTTCTTGATTTGACCTTAATTCATTGGTGATTTCGGCAGTTTTTAAAATTTTATTTTATTAAGCGATCGTATAAATATATATTTGGTGACTTTTTATAAACACTCGAAGAGAGAGAGAGAGAGAGAGAGAGAGAGAGAGAGAGAGAGAGAGAGAGAGAGAGAGAGAGAGAGAGAGAGAGAGAGAGAGAGAGAGAGACTTCTGGGAATCGTCGCAAGGGAGTGCAGGTAATCCCACAGTTAATTGAGAACCGCCGCACCGTGATCATTATTACTGAGGAAAACTGTAGGTTGGGGCAGGCCTGGCACACCTCAGCGTCTCTTGGGAGAATTTTTCTGCCAGAATCCAAGTCGTGGCACGTAATTAATGGGACATGAAAGCGTTCGGTTGTCATGGAAGGAACTTTAACTTACTAATTTCTAAACGTTGCCTATTTATTTCTGGGCAAAACCTGGTGCCTTTTTTAAATCATGATCTACACAATGAAGGGATACGCAGTGAAATTAATTAACTGAACGAATGTGAGTCGAAGCTGCAGATGAAAACATTGATGTCATTTCACGTCCTTTTTTTATTTATTCATTTATTGTGTGTGTGTGTGTGTGTGTGTGTGTGTGTGTGTGTGTGTGTGTGTGTGTGTGTGTGTGTGTGTGTGTGTGTGTGTAAATGTAACATCGGACTAGACTCTCCTTTCTATTCACGCGTCTTTCCTAAGGTTCGTACCAAGAATAACAGCCAAATATACACCGTGACTTATTCAGAAATCTTTGGAGCGTTACACTAGTGACTAGGCTATCTCCGGAAAGCAGAGTGAGGAAAGCAGCGCTAAGGAAAACAGGAGAGAACACACAGCTTCAGGACACGAATGGTGCCTGTCTATGTCTTTTTTAAATTTCACATAATATGCGTTTAAGGTTTTCATCCCCATAACAATATTGTGGTCTTAGTATTTAAAATTTCAACCATTTGGTCAATCAGGACAGTAGTGTGTGGTGTGTATATAAGGTTTTTGAGTGTTTTTATATCTAGTGGCAGATTAACAAATTTTCTACTCTGTTAACAAGAAAAATACTCTCGAGAACCTAGTTTGTCATCTCTGTGGTCTTTGAAAACTGTCGTGGTGAGAGCAATGCGTTTCTGAAAATTGGTTTGTCCGACACAACTCTGACTGAATAGAGTAGTGGTGCATCTGAGGAAGAGATGCTCTCTTTCATGTTCGCGATTGTGTGCTCGTCCTGAACTAATTAATCATCATAGGGAAGATGTATGATTAATAAAACTGTGTATTAATTATGAATAATGTTATACATCAAACACATACGAGACCTTGGGAAAAACAATGACTGTAGTGTTGGTGATTAATTGGTTTTCTCTGATCAGGCTGTTGAATGAGTGACTTTAAGCTTTAATGTCATTTCAAGGTCATTTCAAAGAGCATATCACCAGACTTACATGATATAACTTGAAACGTACGATTTGTGAATATCTTTTTCTATGTAAAATAGTGTTATTCACGAAATATGTGTTACATATGAATCAATATAGGCTCCCTTTGTCTTTGTATATTATATGGTAGTGTATTTAATCCTCCGAATCAGGTGACTGTCCTATACTTTTAATTTTGACTAAATTTCATGGATGCTGTCTCAAAATCAATAATTTTATACGATTTCAAGTTGGAATACATGACGTAAGGGTGAAGGAGCATCCACCCACAGTCATCCACGTGATCCACCAGCAAATATATTTAATTTCAAGTGAAGAGAATTTCTAGCAAAGTGTTTACTCTCAACAGTTTGTAATGTGTGTGTGTGTTTTCTTCAGGTGATCTTTGTTGGTGAAAACATTCCCATCCATCCCCACATCTATTCCAACGGACACATCTGCCTCAGCATCCTCACGGAAGACTGGTCCCCGGCCCTCTCTGTGCAAGCCATCTGCCTTTCCATCATCTCTATGCTCTCCTCCTGCAAAGAAAAGGTTAGCAACACACACACTCTCTCTCTCTCTCTCTCTCTCTCTCTCTCTCTCTCTCTCTCTCTCTCTCTCTCTCTCTCTCTCTATCTATATATATATATATATATATATATATATATATATATATTATATATATATAGGTATATATATTGGTATATATAAAATAAGAAATAATATTTGTGACGAAAGTTACATTTGTAGCGTTTGTAGAGAACTGTAGCACATCTTTACTGTATTATTTGGCATAGTGTATTTAAATATCATATTTATAATAACATCATATTAGAAAACCACCCTTACTGTATCTTTCACAACTCTTTTTATTCTTCATTTTCCATAAATTATTAATACTTCACATCTATCCTTACTTTCATTTATATCCATACCTTTTTTTCCCCTTTTGCTCATCTCAACCAATCATATATTAGTCCTTAGCAAACTTCTTTCAATTCATATTGATCCCTTTCAGAAGCGACCACCAGACAACAGCTACTATGTCAAGACCTGCAGTGCCAACCCTAAGAAGACTAAGTGGTGGTATCACGGTGAGTGCTGTGCATTTTGTGCCTCTTGTCTTGCCATGATGTGGTGAACTGATGTTAAGTAGACCCTGGCACATTCAGTTCTTCTTGATTTGTAGTCTTAAAATGTAAAACCTTGCACTTAGAAATGTTGATTGTGTTTTGAACAGTTGCTTCTTATTGCTTGATTACACACATTTTATTTTCTAAGAGGAACATTGCTATAGGCAACAGAGAAACAAACAAAAATAAATAAATAAATAAATAAAGGGCCTTTAAAATGCCAATACCTAAAGAAAGATAAGAGTGTTATACTTAATTGGAGAACAAGTATCTTGAAACCTTCCTCTTGAAAGAGTTGTAGTCAAGAAAAGGATAAAATACAGATGCATGCAGGGTTCCAGAGTTTACCAGAAGGAGGAATGGATGAGAATACTGCTTTAGCGTTTGCATTAGAGAGGTGGACAGAATAGGGGTGAGAGAAAATGCACCAGAAATTTCTTTGAACATCATCAGGGAAAAGCTATCTCTAATCTCCTTATTGTTCTTTGATATATTACTGAGGAATCACACAGCATTCCCACACATTGCCATTTATTCTGAACTCACTTCCTAACATTTCACTGTACTGGCTAGATATTGGAAAATTGATTCCTATAAACATCATTTTTTCTTTTTGTATTTGCTTGTAAAGAATTTATTCAGGGCTTTTTGTTTACTATATTTCATTTTGTGAATTCCACGTATCAATGAAAGAATTAAAGTAGGAATCCGCATATATGTCCATGTCCTCATTTTCAGTGAAATTAGCACCAGTATTAGAATTTACTTGTACATGTAATCATATTTAATGCTCCTATTTGCATACATATTCCAGCAGGAAAATTGATGTGAGAGCTAGGGAGATATGGAAATGTTTATTTGAATTATTAGCAGATGTTCCTTCAATGGTATGTCAGATTCACAACATGCAGCTTTAAAGCACACATATTTTATTGATGCATTGATTTGCCTGTCTTTAGTTTTACTGGATTTAGTTAAGCTTCTAATATCTCCTTTTTTAAAGCAAAAAATCATGCTTTCCATGAATGCACACATATTTGCACACACCTGTTCACCCAGCAATGCATTGCACTTTATAAATATTTTTCTATATCCTTCCATTTTTTTTTTTTTTTTTTTTCTCTCTCCTTGTGGTAGTTTCCTTAGTATTCGATTTTCTGCTTGATGCATGTGTATGTTTGTTTTTGTCCTCTATCCCAGGGTTTGATGTTGAGAGTATTATTTTTGCTACTGTAAAAATATAATTAAAGTATCAGTTATTTCACATATAAATGCATAGAAAAATATTTCTATCTATATTTATAAGAATATAATCTGACTTCCACACCTGAAGGTTTTCATGTTTGACATTTGCATAGTTTTACAATTGTCTCTGAAATAACAGATCTGATGCACCTTGAGCACAGTATCACGCCATTGCAGCATAAGTATTGATGCACAACGTTTTATGTTGGTGTTACAGATGACACAGTATGATATGATCTCAGAGGCTCTGCTTGACCTCACCTACTGCTCATCGTGGTCCTGGGTTACCGCCTCAGCCCTGCGGTGACTTGCAATAATGTTAAAGAATGTGAACAATCGGTGCTGAATGTATAAGGATGTATAAGTGTTTTGATAAAGACTCACTCCTTGTATGGAACCTGCATTTCTGGAGAAGTGGTCATCATACTAGAAAATATATACATACTACAACTTTAAAATTTTGAGCCATCTGTTTACAGTAACTACAAAAACTTATGGGCCTTACAAGAGTTATATCTCAGCATTGCATAATTTATCATATAAATATATATATAAATAGATATCCTTGAGACCTTAGAAAATGTCCAACTCCTGGTTGAATGACACCTGTGAGCCAGCAAGAGTCACAAATCTACCACTACACACTGAGATGTCGGTTCTCTCCATGGCACCCTGGCCCTGGTGGTGGTGCTGCTGCTGCAGGGGAGTGCCACTAAAAAGGGGGCTGTGATCCTCAAACTTAAGAGAAGGGAATGTGTCAACCAAAAATTCTTACTATATAGGTATTATTGGTCTTCAGTATTGTAATTTTTGAAAAGGATCACATGAAACATTATATCTAGGAACTTGTATGATGTGTAATTCTGCTTTCAAGAGAAGTTACAGGAAATCACCTTTACATATGTGTATTTCCATTATTCATTGTTCATATTTTCATCTTTAATTCCATGAACTTTCCTGCTCTATGGTGCTGCATCTTCTGATTTGTCTCCCTCTGTCTCCATTTCTGGTATTTTCTGTTCTTCATTCCCTCTCTCCCTCTCTTTCCTTGCTCTGCTCTCTGAGAAGCATTCCTCTGATCAGCACACCTCAATGTTTGTTTCTCATCACTGCACTTGCTGATCATCCTCATATTTATTTTTTGTGACGACCTGTATTTAAGATACTTTGTGATAACTTACACTACACTGGATGCTGCCTTGTATTCACCTGCACCATATTGGTGCATATATTGCGTTACTGTATGTAGCATTGGCATAATTTTCCCATGTGATAAGATATGTTTTTCCTTCCACTTACTCTTTACTTGAAAAAAAGTGTGTGTCCTTGTTCTGTTTGCTTTGGTAGATTTTGTTCAGTGTGTCATATTTGCGTAATGGATGTCTTATGTTGCCTTAGATTCTCTTAAGCTGGATCCCTGTCCGGTCCTAAGACTTGTACATGTATGATTTGAAAATGTGGCTCTCTTTGAAGTAATTAATTACAGAAACTTTGCCATTTTAATGCTTTCATTTCCTTGCCAATATGAAATCTTTAAAATCTTGTATAATTTCCTCCACTGCTGGCTTGAGCATTTTCAGACATAATCTTGTGACCTGGGTTAGTACATCAATATTGTTGTATCTCTCAAAAATAAGAAGTATAAGTAAATCATCACTTTCAGCATGTTGATTTATAGAAGTCTTTTAAATTAAGGGTGGATGGCATCCCCCTTGATTACTCAAAATCAAATAACAATAGAGCATAGATTGTATAGAATCTTCATGATAAAATAATCTACACTACCTCCCTTTTCCTACACCACAACCATTGTTGCAGTGTTAATGCTTTCAACCATTCACATCTTCCCTCTGTTATGACAACAACTAGTAATCAATATTTAAAGTCTTCTATTATGTTTCAGTCAGAGAGTTCTATTAGTGCCCACTTATGGCTCTTTCACAAAGACAATACATGTACCTATATACAATACACAGACACAGCCTCCGTGGAAAGTATTAAAGCAATTACATTGCAACATGATGGGGAAATGACCTAAAGTTGTCTGTTCAGTTGTCAATTGCACCATGCTTTGGCAGGTAGCTAAGCTGCTGTGTGTCCAGAAGTTATGTGCAGTTCACTAGGCCTGAGAACACTGCTAAGTGCTGCCACTGTTGTGCCTGCTGTCATAGAGAAAGAAGAGGCTGCTACTTGCTTGCTGAGCCAGTTTCTATATTTTGTGTTAAGTTGTGAGTTATGTTGTTTGATGTATTGCTTTGAAAAGTGTTTACATAGAATCACAGTAACTCATGAACGAAGAAAGGACAGATATGAATTATAATTGTACAGGCAAAGTAATAAACAATGAAGTACTATTGAATGAGAAGAAAAGTAGATTTCTTAAAAAAGCAAAGCAACATGCTGATTACTTTCTGTGGAGGCTATATATATATATATATATATATATATATATATACACACACACACACACACACACACACACACACACACACACACACACACACACACACACACACACACATATATATATATATATATATCTATATAATATATATATATATATATATATATATATATATATATATATATATATATATATATACACATATAAAGCTAGGTTTCTATCTGAAAGCACACATGGACAGGCTTTTTTATTTGTCTTGTTCACATACAACTAATTTTAATAATGTAAATTACTGCTATTTTCCTCCATACATTCAGAGGTAAAGAGATACTGTACAATCTTTATGGCAGATGTGACATAACAAAGAGCAGCGGTCACATGCCTTACTGCATCACTGCTATGAGCTGTGAGTTGTGGTGGCAGGCTCCCACTCCTCCCTTGCTCTCAACAGTACATGGGAAAACCTCCACACATGCACGCACATGTACTTGGCATATCATTAGGTAGAAAGCAAATTTGTATTTATGTATTAGAGAATGGCCTTTCCATCTAAGCTGGAATGAGGAGTCAGCAGACATACATACATACTTACCCAGGTGGTCAGGTATTTTGTAATGAGTGATGCGCCCAGTATTTCCACAGTAGTTTTCTAGGGACCTTAGGGTAAAACTGTTTGTGATAGTTATGCTTCTCAATTCCAAATGCAATGTGATATTCATCATACATTTATGTTATTCCTCAATGTATGGTGGTGAAAGAAGTGAAAACACCAATGTGAAAGTACAATGTTGTACTGTTAATGTACATTAGACTCGAGGGCATTTGGTCTTTAGGGAACATTTAGGAGTCCAACAGGTACTACATACTTGTTGTTCATCTTGGCAGGAGTAATTGGAAGTGATATCAGTTACCTTTTTTTGAGCTGAAATTATGACTGATATCATTTCCTTGTGAACAGTGCAAAGAGGACCTTTCTCAGTGCCACAGCAAAAATTCATTGCAAGTGGCTAGTGTGTGATTTACCTATTCTTGTTCTTGCCATTCTATATATTTTGAGGTCATGATTAAAGTAACTATTATTTTTAAGTATTTCAATAATTATTTCCTGTAATCAAACAAAAAAGTGAAGTGTTCCCATGATCATACAATACATTTTATTTTACACTTCAAATCACAATTGACTTCATTTAGCTACTAAAATGTGTAAATCCTGGAATGAAGTCTGTGTGGCAGAGTATAGTTTACTGTTATAGAAGCTTTTATGGGTGTATGGCAATATGAACATCAATGAGATATTGTTATGATT
The DNA here is from genome assembly GCA_020233015.1 of Callinectes sapidus. Lineage (NCBI taxonomy): Eukaryota > Metazoa > Arthropoda > Malacostraca > Decapoda > Portunidae > Callinectes > Callinectes sapidus. The sequence continues at coordinate 4,527,875 of CM035200.1, read as the reverse complement.
GTCCTGTAAAGAGGAAAAAACTGATATTTAACAATATTTTGTCAGCAAACTACTCAAATAGCAAGAATTTTACTTCACATGTTAACTTTGCATTTGTGTTATGCTGAGATGCTGTTGTTCCTTACACTGTGCTAGGCTGTGGTGGTTCATTCTGCTGCAGTTGAACATGAATCATAAGACAGTCCAGTGTTGCACAAGTGTGAAGCCTCTTTATTACCTAAGCCAGATGCACCCACTCATCAAGCTGTAACACAAGCAGTGAATGGGTTAGACGTATTATAAATTGATATATCAAAGATATTCACATAAAAATTATATGGTATGTACTTGCAATTTACCTCATTGTATTTACTTTGTTTTGGTTGGTCGTTTATTTCATGTTTATTCTTTTTCCTTTTTCTCTTTGTAGTACTTTTGAAAGAATGATGAGTTCCCAGTTATTCAAGTAGAGGCATTCCTGACATTCCACCTGCTCTGTTGTATGGAAGTACCACCTTGCTACTACAGTGTATTATATGACTGCATCCCCTCATTTGTAAAAAAAATATAGATATAGTACTTAAAATGCAAAGTGTTCACAAAGATACTACCTGGACTATATTCTAAAAATAAAATAGTAGTTTTGTATGACAGGAAACAATGTAGAGTGCCCATGCATTTCTGCTTTTGTTCATCTTTTAGATATGTTGTTTTGATAAATGTTTGATCAATATCTCAACATTTGGAGGAAGAATATGCCACAGAACAAAGCTTTCTCCTGTTTTGCTAGATTATGCTCCTAAAAGATTTGACAGCTTATTCTGCTGTCCACATTTTATCAGTAATAAAAAGATGTATCTCTTATGTTCTGTGTTCAAGTATGTTAAACTTTTAAAATTTGTTTAATTTATTCTCATTTAGACATTTACATGAGCTTGCTTAATCCTTATCAAGACTTCCCCTCACTGTTGTCCCTTAAAGAAAAGAAAGAAAAAAAGAAGTTTTGCTCTAACGATTATCAAAAACAGAAATCACTGCAGTGAAAATTTCGAAAGGAATCTTGTAAGCAAAATCATTCTTAGGACATTGCAGAAGCATTAGTTTGCTTTGGTGACACTTGTTGAATGTTTTTTGTATAATATTGGACAATTTTTGTACATGATTTTTTCAGTTCTACAAATGAACCACATCGACTATCATGGGTCTCAAACTGAATCTGCTGCACTTTCTTTGATCATTAAATTTGTTCTTAATGTGTTTAGAAATTTGTGGCATCTAAACATAATAAGAAAAAAATATGCCTGGATATGATTAGTTTTTGTTATGGGAAGAAATATATTTCCACAACACATAGCATGTTCTATAACACTATGTGTTAAAAATGATAATCAAAAAATAATTTTCCAGCATTAATAGTTCCAGTATTTCCAACCAGCTCTTTATGGCATAGCTTCCCTGTACAAGAGGCATTTTGTGTTGGCATCGCTACAGCACAAAAGCTGATGCTCATGAAATCATGTAAAATACAAAGCTTCACCAACAATTCATCATTTTTCTCATCTGTAAATTATTCATTCTGTAATATTCTTTTCCATTTAGTTAGTTATGATTTAACAATGCTTTACCTTTTGAGACAATATAGATGTTTAATAACACTGTTGTTGTATCACTTTTATCTTTATCAAATGTTAAGAAAAATCACATAAATGTATTTGCTGTCTTGTCCTTATCTGACTTTTTGTTTAAGAAAATAACATCTGTACTTGGTACAACATCTTGGCTAAAGATGACAACTCTAGTAGTCAACTGGCCTCATGAACTTATATATACAATGCTGCTACATAACTCTGGTCTCTCAGGAGATTAGGTTTTGAGTGTTCTCACTTGCACATTCATCAGTTTGGTGATAATAGTCAAGGAAGAGGATATTTATCCAGTACATTGTTAGTGTCCCTCTCAGTGGCATTGTGCAAATGAATTGCAAAAGAGAGGCATTCCTATCTCTGGTTCTCAGTTGTACATCTCAAGAATCAAGCACAGGGCATCAGGGTACAGGTGCAGCTCAATGAAAGGTGGTGTCACTGTGAGCTGCTTGGCAAGATGGGTTCATGTAAATCACCAAAGCAGTACATATTATGACAAGATGCACCTCATGACGTCTTGCATTATATCAATTACTGAAAATATGGTTCTCAGAAATATGAACATAACTATGTTCATATTAAACTTTTTTCTTCATCAGGTCACCTCCAGTTCTGTTTGAGCTTTCCTTGAATTCATTGAAGGCTACCTGTTATCAATTAATGATAATCAACTCAAGATTTCCTGAAGTAATTTCATAATTTTTCATTTGAATGATATATTATAGGGTTAATATAGATGATAATGGTTTTCTTTACTGTGGTATGAAGTTCTGCAATGTCATTCACAATACCACATTAGCAGGACAATCCATTGGTTGGTGTAGTCAGTTGGACTCTGATGTGCTGCTTCCCAGGCCAGTGGAGGCTTTGGAATACATACTACCTCAATACCAGACTCCACTGAAGACCTGTTATATCCTATTTACTTCACTTGTTTTACAAGTACCATGTTAATGAAATTTTGTGAAATTATTGTAACTGAGTAAGAAAATAAGCACAATAATCATTGGTTCAAAATTTTAAATGCAAAATAAACGCTGAAGTAATATTGTGTATTCAATTTATTATTTCTATCTCTTTTAAGTGATTGATTTGTTTATTCATAACTGCTTTTATGTTTTCCATCATTGTGTATTTTTATACAACTTGAGTTATGGGTGAACACAAACCACCTACACTAGAACAGCACCCCACTCCAGACAGTGTTGTGCATCATCAATGCTCCAGGCAGTGTTGTGTGTCACCAAAGCTCCAGGCAGTGCTGTGTGTCACCAATGCTCCAGGTAGTGCTGTGTGTCACCAATGCTCCAGGTAGTGCTGTGTGTCACCAATGCTCCATGCAGTGCTGTGTGTCACCAATGCTCCAGGTAGTGCTGTGTGTCACCAATGCTCCAGGTAGTGCTGTGTGTCACCAATGCTCCATGCAGTGCTGTGTGTCACCAATGCTCCATGCAGTGCTGTGTGTCACCAATGCTCCAGGTAGTGCTGTGTGTCACCAATGCTTCAGGTAGTGATGTGTGTCACCAATGCTTCAGGTAGTGATGTGTGTCACCAATGCTCCAGGTAGTGCTGTGTGTCACCAATGCTCCAGGTAGTGCTGTGTGTCACCAATGCTCCAGGTAGTGATGTGTGTCACCAATGCTCCAGTCAATGTTGTGTGTCACCAGTCAGAGTTTACTTGTGTATAATATGTCATTTTGTCAAGAAAATAATTCCATATTCAACTGAAGCTAATATTTTGACATATAGTTTTATTTTACACTGCACTGTAAGCATGGCAGGCTAGAGGTGGCAGCCAAAAATTTGTGTGATTTACTGTATTGAAATATTTTGAATACTTACTTATATACAAACTGCAAATACTACTAGGTATGCATTGTTATGGGCATCATAAGTAAAGGCATTTGACAGTAGAAGAGCTCATGAGTTATAAATGTGCATCTCAGAATGGCGAGATCCTGTACTGCATAGCATCGGGTGAATGCTAAAATAAAAAGAAATATTACACTGCCTACATGGTTCTCTCATTTAGACATTTTCATATGTTACAGTGTTCTACAATGTTCATGCTCAATAACCACATTCTTATTTCATCATGTGGAACAAATTAGTAATTTGGTTATGGATAAATTTTGTATTTCTTCAATCTGTAATAGGGATGTGGTTGTATGGAGTCCAGACCACTTGATTCACAGCCAAAGGAATTGTGATGAATAATATTATAGTTTGGAGACAAAGAGCTTTTATCTCTGTCATGATGTAGTCTATGTGTAATTAGCAGTGAATCACTGTGGGGCATGAGTGTTGAGTGTAGAGGCATAGTGTTTGATGGTCCAAGAACATGTTTTCATCTGGTGGCTAAGCACTATATGCTGTAGCACCTCCAGTACTAATGGAGGTCCTGTCCTCTTGTGAACAGATTAGCTGGTACAGTTGTTGTTTAATTTAGATGTGTAAAGTTTTAGAGTGAAAATGAGAAAGTTAGATGCTTTGTATTTTTATATAGTCTTGTTACATTACTCATGATTTATAATGTAACATTATTGATGTATACACAGTCTTTCTCTTTGTTTGCCAATGAAACTCACTTGCTAATTTACCTATTTTCTAAAAAACATTTTTCAGATGTCAAGGTCTTGGACTGGCATGGAAAAATTTCTGTCATAAACATTTGAAGATTTTTTTCCTGTCATGTTGTATTTTGTGCAGCTTGAGGAGGAACTTCTGCCATAAAGATGACAAGGAAAGTTCTTTTTGAGGGAGATCCAAAAGATTGCCACAGTGTTTTTCTTTCACAGGCATCAGGAAAGTCAAGACTGGGAAGTTGTTTCAAGCATTTCTATTATGAAGTCCTTGTATTATGAAAATTTCCTTCAACCCTGCTTGAGAACATTCCATTATAGAAGTATACATACAAACTTCTATTGTAAATTATTACACACTTGTCTTCGAACAAAGAAGCAGCAAGACTTGAATAGACTGTTAGAAGTGCAAATATGAAGAAATTGTTACATATCTATAGATAAATAATTCATGTCACTGCTGTTGTACAAATAGTGTGCTTTGGTTACCAAGAGTTCCTCAGACACACAGATTCAAATCCTGGCCACAGTCCAAGGGTAGCACTTCCTAGGTGTCAAACCAGTCCTTTGATAGGAGGCACTGTCCCTGGGCCTGATAAGTGGGGGAAAACTGACGAAATAACCAAATACAGAGATAATAAATTTTTTGTTCACATTTATTCAGCTGATGTTTCAAGAATTACGATGAAATTATTTCCTTCAATTATAATTTTCTGAGGATTGGTGGCATGAAATGATGTGCACCAAACATCAGTTAGCTGGTGGATGACAACAGCACTGGGAAAGAACATACTACATGTCAGAGTGGGAGTGCAGGATGAGACTGGTTCTGTTGTGGGCGCCAATGTCTGGGTACAGGGTTAGGCCAGTCACTACCTCAACATCATGAACTTTTGCACTAAATTCATGGGTGTATTTCTCAGCATCCTGTATCAGAGAAAAACAGAATATCCTGTCATTATGAACACACCAACTTGTTTCTTTGTATAGAATGCTATTTTTATATTTCATAGAATTACTCACCATGCAGTTAGTCACCAGCTGCTTTTGTAGAAAGATGAAGGAATTGGCATCGAGTTTTGCATGTGGACATGCTTTCAAGGAGGACACAGGCTCTGTGCACCAAGTGATGACAGCAAACAAATCAGATGGAACCTGTGGGGAACTGAGAGATATGCTGTGATGAGCTCAGCAGTATTCATCTTATATCTGGATATGAAGCACCAATGGTCTATTGTACACTGAAGTCTGGAAGTATGGAAGCTACAATAGCATGATCTCTTTCTTACCTGAAATTTAAGAAGTTATCAGGGAATGAGTCAGCATTATTGTCAAACACTGGTCCCACCAGCAGATTAAGAGGCCCCAGTGCCTCCAGCCAGGCTGGTACTAGTTGCTCCATCAACTGCTCCCAATGCTTGGCCAGTGAGAGGGAGACAGGCACAGCATTGCTCACTAGGTAAGGCAGACGGCCCAGCGAGGTGTCCTTGGAGTATTCTGGATATGAAAAAACTAATTATCATCAATGAAACAGATGAATAAACTTTTTTATAATTAATGCCAGTGCATAAATGTCATTACCATTTACAAGCATTGTTTTGCAAGAATCAGAAGCTTGTGACTGCTCATGTAGTACTTGGGGCAAAAAGAGGATACATGGTGATGTTGAGAGGCTCCAGCACGTCATAAGAGGCACAGGTTGGGGTGGTGTCTGCATGGAGCCGCACATCACTACACCACTGCTCCAAGGGGGTTCCTGGGCGGTCACTTTCCACACTGAAGCTGGTCCACAGAGGCATTCTCAGGGCTTCAGAGTAACCTAAGGAAAGAATGTTTGGATGATAGGAAAGGAAACCAGCAAGTGCTACTATAATATGTGTTCATTTACAAATTTCCAGACCAACTTGAAAACTGGTAACTAAAGTAGCTTACCTGTCACATGGTCTGGGTGGTGAAGGAGTGTAAGGTTAGCAGGAAGGCAGCCAGAGTGTGGAACACCCCAGGGAACATGAATGGCCTCTAGTTCCTGCTGCTGCTCAAAGGTGAAGTTTAGGGAAGCCAACCAGTCCTGGTATGACAAATACAAGTGTAAATGTAGCTCAGTGTTGAGCAGTCACATTCTAAAAAAATGATGTGTTATATTTGGCCAAGATCATGATGTCTCTAGCTTAAACTGACTTCTGGGAATTCCAAGTCCCCCTTACAGCCAGACATGCCCAGTAGGGAACTTAAGTTTCCTTCAGGAAATCTTGATGTAGTGGGTTTCTCCTCCTGTAAGGTTACAACAGTGTCAGAAGGGAAGTTTTACACAATATTAGGGTCAAATTAAGTTCAAAAATTTGATCTGTGAGTGATGGGGAAAGGCTCACAACTTTTTCCTGACCTCTGGAAGTTGTGGGTACTCTGGAGGCTGAGCCAGGATGTGATAAAGAGAACCCAGTGTACCATTGTTGGGTGAAGGCTTCACACCAGTCAGGTGACACATCAGATTATACAGTTCGATATTGTGGAACGGTTCTATCTCCATGTTGTGCAGGAAATCAGGTCCCAAAGCAATGAACAGAGCCTGCAAAATCAAAGAAGGGAGCTGCCCCTTTCAAATGTCGTAAGGAAAGAAATGAGAATATTCCTTCAATTACTTAGACTTAGGTATGAAATACACATTGCTGATGCATAGAAATCAGTTGCATGTGCTCACATCCATCTCGTGATTATAGTAATCATAGCCATGGTTCCCCAGGTTGCTGAAGCTGGAGGACACTGTTGCTACATATCCCGGATCAAGATCCAACACGATGTCCTCAATGCGACGATTGTTAGAGAAGTGAAGTCGTGTGGGCAGGTCCTCCCGCAGATACACTCTGAGCTCCTCCCGCTTGCATGCCAACTTACTCATTATGTCTTGCTCCACCTCTGTTGGTGCAAGGGAAGATCAATCAATGGCTTGTTTGATGTAATGACCACATGACGAAATAAGTTCTAGGACTCAAATGTCTACTAAAAATGGTACCTCTTCCTTACCCTCGCTTTTATTTTTTGGGTCAATTCTTGAGAAAGCCCCAGTAAAGGTGTAAGCAGAATCATATATGTCAGGGATGTAGTCCTTTAGTTTTATGACATGATCGGAAAGACCCACAGATGAAGCCATCCCGTGGTCGGCCAGGATGATGAGGTTGACGCAGGACAACAATTCCCTCTTCTCCAGGCCATCCACTAGTCGCTGTACCATCTGGTCCACGTATCGCAGCTTCTTGTTCACCTTGGGAGAATGACACCTTTATTTTCACGAGTTCAAAACAGGTGACAATTAAAAAATTGTTCAGAAGATAACAAATTAATATTCGAGTGAGAATGCTACTGCAGGATTTATCAGACCTCTGGTCACATGGAGTACTAAAAGTTTCTGTGTTTCCATTATGCTAATCACTCCCTTTTCTATCATGCATCAGGTTTACTGTCGTATTCCAAGAATGTAAAATCACAGTGCCTTCTTTGTATTAATCAAATTCCATTTTAGACCACTAATATAAGTGATCTGTTATAGATTTCTGCCTCAGCATTGAACTGACACTCACATTAAGTAAAGAAATCAATGCAATTAAAAAAAAATCATGATTTAGGAGTGTAGAAAGTAAAAACATCAAAGTTGAATGAATGGTCATACCAGGGGGCTGTCCGGGCCAGTTTGGTGTGAAGTGTGATCAGGCTCTTGGAAATACAATGAAATCCAGATTGGACGCTCCTCCTCGGGCAGGGACACCCACTCTAGGACCTGAAAACACACACACACACACACACACTATATATATATATATATATATATATATATATATATATATATATATATATATATATATATATATATATATATATATATATATATATATATATATATCAAAAAGAAGTACTCCCGTAGGATATAGTATGTGTAAAGTTTAACATATTAAGATTGTATTGTTTTGTATTGCTGGGCTCACCTTGTCCACACGATCCTCAAAGGGAATCGACTCATCAAACTTCATCCAGTAGGTTGGGTATTGGTCATCAATGGGCACGTCAGACCCCGGCCAGAAAAAGGTAGCGCTGATTTTGCCCTGCTCACACACACACACACACACACAATAATCAGATGAGCTTCATGGTATGGTGCGTGCCAGGAAGGCTGCATACAAGACTATTTGCGAAAAAAAAAATAATTTGGAAGCAGCTCTGAGTCAAAAGGTACACACATCAGAAAATAAAAACAGATTATAAGAGAAAGGTTATACCTCAAAAGCGTTACCAGTTAGGGGACCTACCTGGCGCGTGAGAGTATTCCAAATGGGTTCACCGCCCCACCACCGCCCCTTCTTCGACTCCTCAGAGCCAATAGAAAAGGTGGCATGAAATTCTGGGTCGTAGAATTTGTTGGAAATAATGCCATGGGACTCTGGATACATGCCCTGCATGGGGGGAGGCAGTGGAAGTTTTTTTTTTTCATTCAGCAGTAATGGAGGTTAAGGTTGTGGGTTAACATTTTTCTCATTCTCAGGAAAGGCATCCTTAACTCTTTCAAGACTTGACTTACGCCTAAATATGGAAGTAGGTTTGAGTTACCGTGACAATGGTGTAGTGGTTAGGGAACGTCTGGGTTGGGTAGGAAGGTTGCAGGTACGGAGCGTGAATTCCATTCTCTGCTAGTTTCTTCAAGGTGGGCGTCAAGTCCCGGTTCAAGTAATCAGCGCGAAAACCATCCGTGGAGACAAGGATGACAGGGTGCTGTGCATAATCTGTGGGGCAATGAAGGGCTGCTGCTGCACACACCTGAAGTTGTAAAAATATAGAATCAGTGTTCAGTATCTACTAAATGTTCAGTCAAAGAAATGGAGGAGACCAGTAGTAGACCAATGTGGATCCTAAACTTATCACATTCTTGTTTCACGACAAAGTGTGATAAGAAAACTGCAAAAATTATGATAGTAATATAGATTGATGTGCAAATATTTTAATTTTTACTACTACTACTGCTTCTAGTGATGCCATGACTAATCCCTCAAACTACCACCCTATTGCTTTAATCGCTTGCTTCTCTAAAGTTTTTTAATTCATCCTCAATAGGAATAAACTTAAACATGTCACATTTCTTTTACAATGTGTATTACAGAAATGGAGAAAAGTGCAGTTAATGTGGCAACATTCAAAATGTGATGTGAAATGTGAATAAATTCATTGTGGTTCAAATACAATAGTTGAGCTTCGTTTTAAAACAAACCCAAGCTATCTAGCTTAATTTGTTGCAGAGATAGAGCATTCTGAATATAGCCAAGCTTTAACTGAGTTTTTCTCGGATTTTCAGTTATGGCGCTTATGTCCCTCTGTGACTAACCGCCTCAATATCCTTGGATAAGACGTAGAAAAGTGTAGTGGCATCATCAGCATAATAATAGATAGGGCATGAAGTCTTGTTTTAGAAGTTCATTTATGAGTAATAGGAAGAGAGTGGGTAACAGGACAGAACTCTGAGAAACACCACTTTTAATACATTTATTAGGAGAACCACAGCAGCAATAGAACGGTCAGAGGGCTGCCGCTGCACACACCTGCAGTTGTAAAAAGGAGGGTAGTTTGGGGATCAAAGCATTGTGCCAGACTCCATCAAAAGCTTTTGTATGTATAAGCAACAGTAAAGAGTTTCATCAAAATCTCTAGGAGAGGATGACCAATATTCAGTAAGGAAAGCCTGACTGTCAGAAATTATACTGGCAATCAGATAGAAGATTGTGAAGAGATAAAATATTCAAGAATCTTCCTATAGAGGATAGATTAGTAGCTTTAGGGAAGCAAGAAATTAAAGCTATAGAACCAAAGGTTGAGGGCTTGGAACGGTCACCCTTTTTAGGAACAGGCTGAATGTAGACAAATTTTTAGCAAAAAAGAAAAGATAGAAGTTGATAGGCAGAGTTGAAAGATTTTGGCCAAGCAATGAAGCACAGTTTTTGAGAATGACAGGATGGACCCCCTTAGGTTCAAAAGCCTTCAGAGGGTTTAGCTAAGACATGGGAAATAGAATTGCGAAAAGATTTAATCATAGGTATGAAAATGGAATAAAAAAAGAATTGCCTTATCATCTCTTCTCACCATTGCAATCTTGCATCTCTTGCCATCCTTTATGGCTCTTTTCATGCTAACTGCATGCTAATTGCATGCCTCTTCCAACAACCTCGCTGCAGAGGACTTTATTCTTTCTTTCATCTTTATCCTGTCCAATTCTCTAATGCATGGGTTAACCAGTACTCTTGATCATTCATCCCTTTCTATGGTAAACCCTGGAACTTTCCAACTCATCAAAGAGAGAGATTTCAAGACATTTATCCCTTTATTTTGGATAACTCTCTCGGATCTGCTCAGGGACTAACTTCTAAGTGGGTCTTTTGGTTTAATAGTTTTATTGCTCTTGGCCAGATTCAATTCTTACACGAAAAAAATAGTCAAGTACTTACCAAGCTAATAAGTAGCCAGGCCGAGGACATGCTGGAAAAGGAAAACCGCTGATAAAACTTATTTCCTTGTCTGTATATCGATATATATATATATATATATATATATATATATATAT
>CM035200.1:4453575-4477513 GCA_020233015.1 Callinectes sapidus | reverse complement strand
AGAGAGAGAGAGAGAGAGAGAGAGAGAGAGAGAGAGGTGCTGCTGCGTGACTCGTTGCGTTAGTGATACGCTATAAAGCAATCCATTATGATCAGATTGGAGTTTTGCATTATCGTCTCATGTTTGAATTAGTATCTGCAGTTGGGAAGGTGTTGCTCGCCTCACAGCGGCAGCGTTTCAGTATGTACTCTGCATAATACATCATGGCTTCTGGAAAGTAGGATCCATTTTTGTATCGTTATGCGTGTTGTGTATCTTCGTAGTTGTCCGTATTCCAAAAACTATAACACCATAGCACTTTCCCTCCCCTCTTCAATTTATCAACGTTAATTCCTTTCCTTATAGTGTTCTACTATAGTTCTTCTACACCTTGTCTTTTGCGGTACCTCAGTTTAAATCTGTCATTGTGCACCACATCGTCTTGTTGGCAGTATATTCAAGGCAATCAATTTAGCTTCAGTCTAAAGCAGTACAAATCGATGTGTTTATAGGACCTGCCAGACAGCCTGGTAGCCAGCCCGTGAGCAGTGTGCAGTGTGGAGTGTGCAGGAATAGCCACCTTGCTCTGAGCTGACCTTGCAAACATCACGTATTACGTACACCTCTACCTGTGTGCTTTTAATAGAGATTTGGCCTGTTGTCAAGAGAGACTCTAGTTTTTTGTTCGTGCAATTACCGTTATGAGCAGAGTATGTATAAGTTTATTAAGGATAATGAGGATGAGTTCAATCATAATAAGCGAACTGCATATTGTAGCTACCTCTTCTCTATAGCGTAATATTTCACTCATCACGTTCCCGGTGTTTACTTGATATTGAACTTTAATTTCTGTGTAGTTAATTCTTGGGTTATACTGTCTTTTCTTCTGTTAACTACATAAAAAAGTGAGGCTCTTTTCTTGACTACATCAGTTTTTCACCATGTGGGAGGTTCAAGTGAAACACGGGCAAATCCTTGTGTTTGTATTGAGGATCCAGTCGTGGTACATGTTGTTATGCCCGGGCTCTGTTGTGACTAGCCGGCGAGCCTCACGGCAGTGTTGCCATACCTCCTACTACATGTTGCCACATCCTACATCTCCCCTCCAAGTGAATGGTTTCATTTAAACCGTGAACTGACATAAGTAACAAACAAACTAAACTACTTGAACACAACCTAAAACGTGAATTGACATAGTAGGTAAGTAGCAAATAACAAAACTATAAATGAACACAACCTGGTGTAAAATGTGTGCAGGACACCTGTTCCTTTAGTAAGCGTTAAAGTGATCCCATTAACACTAATACATAGACATATGAGACAACCAAAATAAACTGACAACACAAAAAAAAAAAAAATAATAATTCTAGGGTTGAAACACATCAGGGTTGACAGGGTGACTGAACATAATCAGTCATCCAAGCTGGTCGTCTCCGCTGCCTCACAGGTCGACGTCGTTCAGGATTCACCAGTTTGCTAGGTGGTGCAGGTGACACTGGAGGACCTGCCAGTGTGGGTGACCCCAAGGGACCCTCCTGTGTAGGTGGTGTGGGCGTCGCGCTGACTTTGAGGTGTCTTCGGTTGCGGACTGACAACCTGCCGCTACCAGACAGTTTGACTGTGTACTGTCTGTGAGGTTTCACCTCTACCACCATTCCAGACCTGTCCCACACACCTGTGGCCGCATCCTGAATGAGCACCCTGTCGCCCACTGTCAATGCTGGAAGCTGTCGGGGAACCTCGCCCCGCGTTGCTGGGAGCTCTGCCTGGGATTGTGTCATGTGTCTTTCTCGGCTCCTCAGGGTGCGCCGCCAGTGTTGATCCACCTTGTAATACTGACGGGCGACTGGCACGCCATCACGGAGTTGTCGACCTGCTGCCAGCTGGGCGGGGGACTTATCAATGCCCCGCAGAGGGGTATTCAAGTACTGCAGTATAGCCTGTGCCACCCTGTCACAATCCAAGCTGCCTCCCGCTCCTGTGTTGCCCCTTAACACCCGCTTTGCCACCTTCACTGCTGCCTCAGCCCTTCCATTGGACTGTGGGTAGTGTGCTGAGGACACCCTTGCTGCCACGCCCCATTTGTTGAGAAACTCAGCCACTTCACTGCTTGACAGGTTTGTGCCCCCGTCTGTTGATAGCTGCTCAGGTGCTCCCCACCTCATGAAGAATCGTCGAAGGTGAGCGATGACTCTGCCGGAGGTAGCATCACCAGGGAAGTGTGCCACTTCGAGCCAGCCAGTAAGACGGTCAGCATATGCCATGTACATGTGCCCCTCTAACTGGAACATGTCCACTGCCACTGCCTGGAAAGGGTACTCAGGAGGGGGTGTGAGGACCAACGACTCCGGAGGGAGCGAGGGGGCATGTGTTTCGCAGTCACTGCACTGCGACCTGTGGTGTTGCAGGTCCCCTTCCATGCCTGGCCAGTAAACAGACTGTCTGGCTCGCCTCAGCATGGAGTCCAGTCCCTGGTGCCCAATGTGAAGGTGTGCTGCAACCTCATGACGCAAGGACTCGGGGATGACCAAACGCACACATCCCTGGTCGAAGGTGTAGATGACGACATCGTCCACCACGGATAGCCGGTCCCTCACTGTGAAGAATGGGCGCATGCATGGGGCCTCCCGTGCCTTGTGTACATGCCAGTCATCTGCAAGCACCTTCGCCAGCAGCATCTGGTAGACAGGATCATTCCTAGCAGCCTCTCGCACAGAGCTCTCATCAAGAATGGCACAGCCGTCATGGCCCAGGGAGGCAAGCGTAGCAGCACTCACCGCTGCACACAATTCTTCTTCCTGCTCACAGTCCTCTGCCTCTGGCTTCGACCTGATAGATGGGAAACGTGAGAGCGCGTCTGCCGCACAGTTTTTCTTACCCGGCAAGTACTTGATTGTGAAGCGGAACTGCAGCGTTTTTTCTTTGAGACGGAAGAGGCGTGGGTTGACGATGTCTCCCAGGGCCTTGTCTTTGAAGAGTCCAACTAGGGGGCGATGGTCGGTCACTACGATAAGGTTTGGGCAGCCGAGTAGGAACAGCCTTGCCTTGCGGAGGCACCACACCACCGCCAGTGCCTCGCCCTCTACTGCCGCGTAGCCTGCCTCAGCTGGTGTTAGGTGGCGGCTGCCACAGAGCGCCAACTTCCATCCACCGCTGCAGCAGAATGGAGTAGCCGTCGAGGTACAACCACAATGTTGTTGGAGCACGACGAAGCCAATTCCTTCCCTGCTCCAATCCGTCACCACTGCTGTTGGCCTGGACTTGTCGTAGTAGAAGAGGCCATCTCTGGCTAGCCGGCAGATGGTCTCTTGTGCCTCCTGGAACCTTAGTTGCAGCTGCTCATCCCAATAAACCTTTTTTCCGGTTGGCTTCCTCAAAAGATCTCTGAAAGGCTCCATCAAAGGCGCTGTTGCCAGGAAGGGTGCCAGCTGGTTAACAAGGCCATACCATGACCTGACGTCTTTGATGCATGGTTGCTCTGGCATGGAAAATCCCCTGATGGCAGAGAGTCGCTCGGCAGCAGGCTGGTAAGTCTCCCAGGACAAGCGGAAGCCGACGAAGTCTATCTCTTTCCTGCAGAAGGAAAACTTTTCTGGCTTCAGTGTGATTCCAGCATGGGCACACGTCTCAAGGAAGTGGTATACGTGCCAAAACGCTTCCTCCACACTGGTGGCGTAGAGCAATGTATCATCCACGCATTTGTATTTGCGTGGAACGTCCTGGATAGCCTCGTCAAACCTCCTCGTGTAAGCGTCTGACGCAGAACAGTGGCCCATTGGTGTCCTTCTGTAGCGGTAGCGGCCCCATGGGGTGATGAAAGTAGTCAGCCGTCTGCTTTCCTGATCTAATTCCACTTGGTGGAAGCCCCAAAAAGCGTCAGCTACCGTCTTGTAGGTGTGAGGTGGTACTGACGATACCATGTCGAAGGGGACTGGCGTATGGTGGGTCTCCCTCTGGCATGCTGCGTTAAGGCGTTGGAAATCCACTGTGCGGCGGGGCTGTCCATTTTTCTTTCCTACCACTACCATCCTGGCACACCATTCTGTGGCCTCCCCCGTAGGCACCGGTTCCACTACGCCGCGCCTCACATCTTCGTCCAACTGGGCCTTGACCTCTGCCTCCCAGTGCTTGGGTACGGAGGCAGGAACGTGACAGGCATAGGGGCGGGCGTCAGGCATCAAGTGGATATGGTGAGGGGCTCCTGCCATCACCGGTAAGGGAGACTTCTTGGTGTTGAAAGTTGACGATGAGAAGTGTCTGAGGAGCCACTCTTCTAACCTTTCGATGTTCTCCTCCAGGGGAGCAAACGGCATAACACTGGGTTTGCAATGAGCGCTGCTGTCTACTGTAGTACTTGCTTGCTCTTGGTGCCCAGCTACTGGGGTGCTGGCAGCTACTGTAGGGTTAGGCTGGTGAGGGAAGCATGGTGGGAGGAGCCCAAGGCCTTTACAAGCATCAAACGACAGGTACAGAGT
The DNA here is from genome assembly GCA_020233015.1 of Callinectes sapidus. NCBI lineage: Eukaryota > Metazoa > Arthropoda > Malacostraca > Decapoda > Portunidae > Callinectes > Callinectes sapidus. The sequence continues at coordinate 4,473,059 of CM035200.1, read as the reverse complement.
TTTTGCTGTCTGCACGAAGTAGATGGGCTGTGTCGTAGATGCACCATTTGTGCTAATACTGCAAACAACGCTTCCCATGCACCTGAGGCGCTTGTCAGCGACGTCCCTCAGGTCACCCACCGGCCGCAAGTGGCTATGCGAGACTCCAAGGGTGTTGAGCAGGGCAGGTCCAGCCACGCACACCATGGCGCCGGTGTCGGCCACAGCAGTTACCGACCTGGATGATGTGCTGTTCTGTCGTGCCACAGTCACTTGCAGTGTTGGGTGGTGGGAGAAGCCTGCTGTTGCAGCCACCACTGCGCCGGACACGGTGGTTGAGGTGCTCCTGCAGCATCTCTCAAAGTGCCCCACTTTAGAACAGCCTCTGCAGGTTGCTGCTCTCGCTGGGCACTTGGCTTTCCCTGGGACGTGTCTCCCCCCACAATTTCCACAGGGAGCACGGCGTGGGCCAGACTTAGAGCCTGTGGGGGCAGCACGTGCCACCACCTTTTCCTGCGTCTCGTCCACCTCACTGCCAGCATCCTCTGGTGCTGCTGTTACCACTGCAGCATAGTGCCGGGTTGAAGCATCCCTCACTGCTGCCTCAAACGACACACACTTACTCCTGAGTTCATCAACACTGGTTATGCTTGCACAGTTTTGAAAAACGTCACGCTTCAAAACTGGGTCATGCAAGCCCACCATTAGCTTTCTTAGGAGCATGTACTCAGCTAAATCCTGATCACATGTGGGGCACTTGCACTCACACTCAATAGCCTCTGAGGCACAGCGCTGGAAGAACTTCTTCATGGACTCCCCTGCCGCCTGCTTGCTGGCGAAGAACTCTTCCCACGTTACTGCCTGGTTGGCAGCCTGTAGCACTATACCAGCTATGGCATCTAGAGCTTCCTTAGAGGACAGCTGCTCCCACTCACCGTCAGCATATCTGGCGTCGATGGCACGTTGAAGTGAAGGCACACAGTTGAGTCGTATGTGCTGAGTAGCCACACTGTCTGACCAACCATTAAGTGACACCCACGACTGCATGGACCTCCTCCACGAGCGGAACGCTGCTGCAGTCATCTCCCCCTCACACTTCTCGGGGGTGACAGTGGCGGGCGGCGGCCTTGTTGTACGCACCTGTGCCTGGCTACTGTTAACCAGGTTGGCCATACCGACCAACATGTCTTGCCAGGTAAACTGCTGCTGCGAGGGCGGGACTGTGTTCGCTGAGCGGCGTCTCCCGCGAGGGGTGCTGAGTCTTGGTCGCTGTGCCATCTCTCTGGTGTAACACTAGCTGCTTACAGTACTCCTGTGCACTGTATGTACCACGACCCTCCTACTCACTGCGCCATGTGGGAGGTTCAAGTGAAACACGGGCAAATCCTTGTGTTTGTATTGAGGATCCAGTCGTGGTACATGTTGTTATGCCCGGGCTCTGTTGTGACTAGCCGGCGAGCCTCACGGCAGTGTTGCCATACCTCCTACTACATGTTGCCACATCCTACACACCATAATTTCAGAAAGCTCATGGACAATTGTTTGTAATGATTGTTATTTCATCGTTATTATATTTTATCATCATTAAACATTTTAAACATCAGTTACATTCTGGAGTGCCCAAATAATTATCTCAATGGCCTTTGAAGACAGTGGTGATCCAAGACACTAACTATCTATGGTCTTTGGGGGTGATGGATAAAAAAAGCATATATACGACTGCTCTTCAAGGCCACAAAGATTAGCGAGATTTTCAAGAGTGTCTCCGATCAATAATGTATAAATCTTGTCATTCTGCCTCTAGAACCGTAAAAACACCTTTAAAAACTCGTGTAGATTTAAATCATGCCATTTGAAATAGTGGAGATGAAGCTCAGCAGGTTCGTATTCTCAAACACTTCTGCTTCACCTCCACTCTTTCAAAAGGTTTTATTTAGATTTACGCGAGTTCTTAATGTGTCTTTAGTGTTCTAGTGGCAGAGTGACAAGATTTATACATTATCAACTGGAGAAACACTCTTTAAAACCCTCCTAATCGTCTCTGTGGTCTTGGAAAATAGTCGTGGTGAGAGAGCAAAAGTATTCCTGCGTGCGGACACCTTGGATAGGGTGCGCTGGTGGATCTGGCAACACTGCGGTGGCTCTGCTTGAGTGGCAAGTTGGCAACAGTGACCAGCGGTAAACAACATTCTGGGTGATTAGACGTAAGAGGCAAGTATTCTCGTCTTATTTGTTATTTATTAAGGACATGTCCCCCAGTAAGTCCCCGGGGTTGGCGCAGGGTGGTGGCCGGTTCACAGTGATGTAGGCAGTGGCAGGCCGGTGAAGGCAGTGTGGTGTCTGCTCAGTGCCGCGCCCCCCATGCATAACCATTAGGATGCTGCATGGGAGTGTCTAACCCAGTGCGTATATATGATCATTCACATTCATAGTTAGTCACAGGAGCATCAGCCGGGGAAGGTCGCTGGCAGCCGGTCACCCCAACTGGTAAGAGGAAAGAAGTGGCGAGAACTGATACATTCACTGAACTCACATATGTAGAATGGTCGGTGATCTTACTATGAACGTCGGGAAAATGCATGGCAAGTGTGTATCATGTGTGTCATAGCAATCAGGAGTGTGGCAGGAATTCCAGATATACCAAGTCATGTGCTGTAGTTTTTGAGGGTTTTTTATAAGCTTATTTTTATGTTTGGTTAGGTTTATGTCCTAGTGGGGAGTCTGGGAAGGGGGGCGCAGCTCTTCTGGCTAGGGTAAGTTATTTTAGAAGAATTTAGAATATTAAATGGTGAGTGGTGGGAGGGGGAGGGGGGAACACAGAGAAACAAAAATAGGCTAAATGTCATATTTCCCATTTTTTTAGAAGATTTTTAGAAAGAGGACAAAAAATTGGCATTCAAGAGGCTAAAGGGATTTCCATTAATATATATTTAATTTTCTCCTAACCCAACCTAATGTTAGTCCACCTAGCATAGCCAAGCCAAGAACAACTGCACCCCTTCCCCCTGGATCCCCATTAACCTAACCTAGCTGCAGAGGTTTGCTCTCCTTGGACATCCCATGGTAAAACACTAAGATAATCTACCTCAAAAATTATATTGTTATACCTTACTTGTGAGGTGAAGAGGTTTTCAGGGTTATGGAGATCAATAAACTTGAGAAACCTCTTCTTTGCGTCTATATTTTATATCTTAAGCATTGTATCGCTAAATGTCCTACATTGACTTTTTCTGCCAAACACTTGCACTGTTCACTAGAGGTGGGAATCTTCTACTATCTCACGGTTCGATTCGATTCCGATTTGGGGGCTACGGTTCAATTCAAAATCGATTTTTGATTCAAAACGATTTGATTCATGATTTCTGCTTCAATCTAGAGGTGTGTAAAGGATCCTTTTGGTAAAAACCAAAATGAGTCCAAATCTTTGCCTTCAACAAGGACGGGGCCGGTTGAATTTCTCTTTCCTCCTCCATTGCGTCCCGACTCCCGCGTCGTTTCAAAATAAAAGCCGACAGCCAGCAGATTAAAAAAAAATCAATAAATAAACTCAATTTTGGAACATTTTAAATCGATTTTGAATCATAGTAAATCAGAATCGCGATTCTTATGTGAATCGATTTTTTTGCACACCCCTACTGTTCACTTCACTTCCCAGTTTCCTGGACTTTTTATCACATGCTGTTATTTATTTATTTATTTTTTCTTTCTTTCAGGATCCACCAACTTACACCAGCTTATAATGCATAAAATCTTTCTGGCTCAAAAAAGAGTGCTCAATGTAAATTTGTTTAATTGCAAAGATATTGGCAAGGGAGCAGCATATTTTCAGTTCCCTCTTGTGCTGAGTCGCAAAAAATGTGACCGTCAGTTTGCAACACTTTGCAAGGCTTCCTCATTCATCAAAAAGCACCATTCACATAGAACAGAGGGAAAGTATGACTTTAATATTCTGAAAAGCTTGTCAGTTCCAAACTTTGGGCCTGTTACCAAACTGAGCTCAACAGATGATACAAGCAGCACAGAGAATGACAGTCATCTGAAGAAAGACTATAACTTTGATGCACTGGGAGCCTGGGATCACCGCATTGAGCTCCCACTCCTCATGGAGGCGAGCATCAAACATGGCACTCCAATCCCCATGATCCTAGCCTCAGATGTGGGATGCTCCAGCATCCTTGGCAAGCGCACTTACCAGGAGGACAGGTGAGTGTGCCGTGTGGCCCTCCACATCTTGTTGACTCTCATCATTAATGATAACTCAGGTTATTAAGACGTCAGTACTATTAAAAAATGTGTATCTTTCTTTTCTTTTTTCAAGGAATAAAATTTCATTTGAATTAATTAAAAGTAAGAAATAATAGAAAAGATGTTATTTATTTTAAGTCAAAAGGGATGAGTTTTAATAGTTAATGCTATTAAGGTGAAGATTTTTTTTTGTTAGTATTCCACTATTTATTAATTAAGCCTTTCAGTGTTTACATTTAAGATATGTTATCAGAGTGTGCAATGTGCACATTGTTGACTAATCAGGTGCTGTTTGTATGTGTTATTCTCAGGGAAGTCAGTGGGTTCTACAAGGAAAAAATTGTCTTGAATATATAATGTTATGTAAGAATATTTTGCCTTTTAATTTTTACATTTATATTTGGCAAACTTGATGATGTATATTGTAGAATTATGATGCCTAGTGTGACTGTCATGATGAGTCATGATGATTGAGGCTGTAGGTGAATATTTGTATTTTGACAGTCTAGTAAGTCAGTTCTAGGTTCTTGAAATGTCTCTCAAAACTAGTTGCACTTTCACTCTGCTTTTGAACAATTACTCTTCATGTTTTTGTTTGTATGATTTACCAGTCTTTGCACAATACAATGTCTCAATGCACTGCACACCTTCAGGTATGTTGTGGAGGATCTCCCACACAACATTCTGTGTGCTGCAGTGTTTGATGGCCATGGAGGGGCAGAGTGCTCCGAGTACTGTGCACAGAACCTCAAGGTGAGCCACTGTCTATTTTGTTTGTTTCAAGAATTCTTTTTCGAATACTTTATGAATGTAGTTTTTTTCTTGTTTTATTCATTTTTGTCTTTATAATCAGTTCAATTTCTATTTTTCACTGTGAGATCATTTATAATTTATTCACAAGGTAATTATAAAGGTTTACCAGAGTTGTATATTTTTTGTTTTCTTTTCATTTGTTTCCTCTACTTGAATGTTTTATTCCATAGATGTACCTCGTATCAGATAAATGAATACACTTTATTATATTCCTTCAATCTTTGCTTCAAGAGTGTCTTGCTGAAAGAGTTAGAGCACCACAAAGATCTGGAGGCTGTGTTGCACCACACCTTCCTCAAGCTGCACTCAGGCTACACCCAGTGGACCAAGGCTAACAATGCAGGTGGGGATATTGGTCATTCTAATAACATTGGAGTAAAGTAACCACATACTATAGCACCACATTTTATTGCAGTTTTACAGAATACAGTCTTACACCTTGAATCCATGTGTTGCAGGGGAGAGAGCGGGCACCACGGCAGTTGTCACTCTGCTGCGGGGCGGGGTGGAGCTTGCAGTGGGACACGCTGGAGACTCCCGGGTCATTCTGTGTCGACTCGGTGTGTCACGGGAACTCACACGCGATCACTGTCCTTCACTCATATCTGAAAAGGTAGGTTGTCCTCTTATTTGTTCTTTGCATTTATGTACGTAGTGTATTCCATTGGGAAGATACTAATATTACTAACATGAGTTTTCATTGTTTTCACCATCATCTGGCACTCTCATACCAATATAACCTCAAAGAACGGAACATAAAGAAACGTGTCGTGATACTTTTTTTGTCTTCATGAGCTCAAGAGAGTACCATGAGTGTGTGTATGCCATTTTTTTTTGTCTATGTAGAATCAAAGGAGAGAAAATAATTCCACATTCTTAATCATGTTGTAGGGTTACCTCCTCAAGTGTTAATACCCCACTGCCTTCCCCTACAGTCAGATCCTGGGAAGCTCGCTGGAAGTTGCAAGTTACCTCAGATGTGTTGAGTTACAGCACACTATATAAAAAGTAGACATGGTGTGGCTGGTCATTTGTTCATACTTTATGTATAGTACATCTTCACTTTTTTTGCTGGTACATAACAATCATGGGCTGAATAATGCTGACACTAACAAAAGCACAACTCTCTGCAGCTCTGTCTCAAATAACATGTCATTTGCAGGACCGCATCACAAAGTGTGGCGGGAGCGTCAGTGTGGACAACATTGGCCGCCACATGGTAAACGAGACGCTGAGTATGTCCCGCAGCATCGGCGACCTGCACCTCAAGAAGTATGGAGTGATTGCCCTCCCAGACACCAGGACTATGAGGGTGAGTCACTGTGCTGAAGACAAGAAGAGTGTGAGAGATTTGTTCAAGTACTTATATTTCTACTCATAGTAAGACTTGGTATACATTGAAAATAATACAAGCAAGATTAACAATATGAGGAATTATCATGTCGCTAGTTGCTCTTTTCTGTCCACAGAACATTATAAAGATTTTGTATCGCTAGTTTTGTATTTGTGATAACAGTAAATCTATTTCAACAGATAAAGCACGGCAAAGATGCATTTTTGCTCCTGATCACTGATGGTATCAACTTTGTACTCCAATCTAAGGAAGCTTGTGATATTATTAACCAAGCTGAAGATCCCAATCATGCTGCACAGCTGCTCACTGAACAGGTATGGGAATGTGCATGATTGAAAGTTGGCATGGGGCAAGGAATGAAGGGCGATTAGAAAAGGAAGTATTGATATGGCTGAGAAGAGGTGATGTGCACGTTAATTGTGGCTATAGAGATAATATTACACAAGACAACTGTAAATGCATAAAAGAAAAAAGGAAGATCTCTCACCAAAAAGGTGCATGGTAACCAAGATACTCAAGTAGAATAGGATTTGGCAAAGGTAGGAGAGATTTATTTAATCATTTTTTTCTGTCCAGTTTTCACATTTCACCAAAGCTAGAACAGTGTCTTTTAACCCGTCCGATCCCACCCTAGCGACATACCTGCCAACCGTTCAATCCCGGCTACTTTTGGAAATCTTTTTTTGCTTAGAATGATTGGAAATTACCTAAATAGTGAGGGAAATACAGTAAAAGTACTCGCCTGACCCCATTGTACGTTTGGCAGGTCTGTATAGCGGTGCGGTTTACACAGGCAGCTCACCTGTATTAAGGCAGCCACACATTTGCCACCACTCATATTACTATATATCACTGTGTTAGCCACACTCCCACATCATGTATCTAACTGAGGAGCAAAATGCACACCAGACACAAAAACTAGTAATTACAAAATATATCTACAGCCAGTACGCGTGCCACGGGATTTTAGGAACATCATCGGAGTGGCACGTAATGCTTGCCGGCGGGATTGGACGGGTTAAGAAGGACTTGATTTTGGCATTTGGGAATTGTTACCTTGAGTGGATGAATGCCCTTCTATCTTAGATCTTAGATCTTAGATAAACGTATATAAGACCATACCATCTCCTCAGGAGGTGGTACTGTGTTACAATTATATTCATTTATCAGAACTGCAAATCACAGCCATCGTAAATAAAAGGTACTAAATTGGCAAGTATCGTACTTGCATATTTATGTAAATCAAAACTATCTTATAGCAAAAGCTTCCTGTACATAGAAAAGAAACAAACAAGTTATAATAGGCAAAATAAACAAAAGGATGTAGATGGCACTTATTAGTGCCTCTATAGAGCCATATGAAATGGCATGACAAATGTATGCATGCCATGTGCTACATTATGAGGACTTCCCTATACTTGCCAAACAGACTTCCTGAAAGTATCCTGAGAGACCAATTGCAATGAAGAAAGGCATTCTGGTTGACAAAAAAACAGTAAGGTAGCTGACAGATGCTTCAAATTAGAGGATGATTCTTCACAACCTCTGATTTGAGTCATTTGTCATTCAATGTAGCCTTTTTACTTCTTTTCCTTGCAAAAGATATGCTCATGGTGGAAAAAAACTGTTAAACAAGTTGACAAGGTTTAACAAACACTGCTAATTTTAGTGTTGCTACTCCCATAATTTTCCCAACTCTATACAAAATGGCAAGGTCTTTACAAGATCAAGAAATTCCAGGATTTTCAGCAAAGGCAAATTATTTTGAAATTTACTGTGAAATGTACACAAAAAATTTTAGAACTCGAAAAGACTTTAACTAAAATTTTAGTTAATTTGTGTGCTCTTTGTATTAAAACTCTTCATCAAAGGTAATAAGCAATGGAAATGAACTTGATACAAATGTTTAAAAATTATTAAGTTTCATTTGCAGACTAAAATTAAATTAAATTCAAATACCTGTATGGATGTACATATACTTAAAAATTGTAGTGATTGACTAGGTGTCGTTGGCGAGATTCGGCAAGTCTCTTGTTCCAAGTGTTTACTAAGCAACTTGAACTCAAGAATGATGTCCAGAAGAATGTTGTCCAGCTGACCATGTCACTTCACCTTACACATACAGCAGCATTGCTCCTGTAATTGATTATACACATATAAACACATACATAATATATAACTGCATAACAGTATATTCTGAATATGAACAATAGATTGCAAATGCACTGAAAAGTTAAGATTTGGCACATTTTTACTGGAGATAAATTAGTATGAAAGATGTTGCAAGCTAATATAAAGACCAAAGCCGAACTTGATTCAAATTAATGAGCAATTTAAACTAAAGTTTGTGAAATTATAAGGAATAGAATAATATGATGTATTGCTTATTTTCCACATCCCCCTTCCACTTAATCTAGATCAGCAAAAACTAATGTCTTCTATACTTCCAGGCTCTGAGTATGTCCTCAGAAGACAACATGACAGCACTAGTGATTCCATACGGCTCATGGGGGAAGTACACCAAGTCTGCATCAATGTTTTATTCCTTTGGGATTGGAAGAGACATGAACAAGAGCAGCCGCTTCGGATGAGTGACATCGTATCTTAGTTCTTTATTGGATGAGCCAGATAACCACAGTTGGATGGTAGTGAATTTCTTAGTGATTGTATGATACTGGTTATACATCCTACACAAAAGCTTTATATATTTCTTACTGCAAGAACAGTTAGTTGTACAAAGAACTGTGCTCCAATACTACATTGGTGATATGAAAGCATGTTTAGTTTTAAATCCCTCTTCCATTTTCTATACAGCAGTCCCTTGATGTACGAATGCTCTACGAATTTTCAAAATTACAAATGAAATAATTTGGTCTTTATCACCAATTTACAAATGGAAAATTTTAAGCTATGAACAAAGTGCTTTTGGGGGGATTGTCAGAACACTTAACTTGTACCACACAGCAACTGTCATGGTGATTATAATTTTTTAAGCTCATGAGTGATTACAACACAAGTTCAATTAAGTGTTCTGATAAGCTCCGAAAAGCTAGAAAAGTTATTATCTTAGAGACAAAGTTTGCCTTATTGCCAATAGAACAACAATGAGTAGAAGAGGGGGGAGGGGCAGAGGATGACACCACAACACAGTTGTGTCTCACCCGTGGCTGACACTTTCCATGACTTTGAAAATGGCATCCGTAAAATTGTTGACAATGATGACCTTAATTGTGAAGAAGTCTAAAATTCAAACATGCCATTCAAAATGTAATTGGTGCTCACAAACAGTTGTATCAAGAAAAGTGTCAAGTGTTACAAAAAAGAATGACATAATTTTTCAAGGAAATGATCGCTGATAACACTGACACATCATCTGTTGCCATGGCTATGATGAGAATTATAACCAAACAGTCAAAAATGTATATATTTTACAATACAGGGATATAATTATTGGTTGTAGGAGCATATCTTGCCTTGTATAATGAAAATGGGATATAATTATTGGTTGTAGGAGCATATCTTGTCTTATATAATGAAAGTGTATGGAAAAAATGGCTCTATTTACAAATTTTTGCTTTATGAATGTTTTTTTAGGAACATAACTCATTTGTAAATCAAGGGACTGGTGTATTTGTTGATATGGCAAAAGTAGTTGGATACATATAGGACAGTTAAGAATCAGTTGGATAAACTAATTGATATGATTGATATTTTTATGAATTGATTGGTGATATGAAACACTTTAAACTCTACCTAGTTACTTGAAATCAAGAGATTATAAGATCATAATATTTCCTGATCTCACAAAAGAGTTAAAGGAACAGAGATCCTCATCACTTGTATTCTTACTCCCAGTGAGACAAGACATGGTTGTCTTGCCACCAAACATTGAAGAGCATCTCTGCCACATAGAGATAGATACAAAATGTTTATGTACAATTACACATCTCAGTGAATTAGTACTTATATTGCTCATTCATCTAGTCCACTGCATGAGAAATTATTATTAGAATTGTTAGGTTTTTATCAGTGTCCACAATTGTTTTCATCTGATTTTCATCAATAGTGCTGAAAGCTTTACATGTGCTTTGTAGCCATATGCAAGGCTTTTGTTGTCAAGTTTGTCTGGTTATATTTCAGATTTCTTGCTTAATATATTAGTTACATCAAAACTTATGTAAAGGCTAAACATGAACTACTTATTCTTTGGTTGGTCACCAGTGCCCATAATTTATTGGACTGGAAGATGTCTGATATTCAAAATGTACCGAGTTAATCATTCATTCACATCAATAATGATGTTTCAGGATGCAAGCGTCGAGATTAGGTTTACACCAACAAGTATGAGTTGATTTTCTATGACAGTACAGGATGAAAAGCAGCACACTACTTGTCATCCTTGTCATATCTTGAGAATAAGAAAAATGCTCTCATTACGCAAGATCAGTACTGCCCAAACAGTCTACTGCTCAACCACAGACTGATCCTAAATCAACCATGAGCGGTGAAGGAAAAAATTAAAGCAATGATTATCATGCTGAAAAGAAATTATGATAAATATCTCTGGAGCAGAGAGTGTAAATGTACGATTGTGTGTGCTTGAGAGAAGGAAGGTTTGTGATGTGATGTCTCGTGGTTGTGACAAGAAAGTGTTGTGAGGTTAGTTACTGCAGGCTGGAAATGAAGTATGTGGGTGCAATGGTGACACTTTACTGGTAAATCTCAGAAGGTGGGCTACTTGAAAAGTGGATCTTGGGTCAAAAAAGATAGGGTACCCTAGCACTAGATCTTATTATATAATGGTTAGGTTAAGCTGCAGTCTGTGATGGGTTTTTTTTGTTCAGAGTTATTATATGAAGATCTTTCTGAATCTTAAATCTTAATTTAAAAATCATTTTAATCTAATGGAGGCCCAGGTACTGGATTAAAACTAGAAATTTTTGACTCAGCTATTTTGTAGTGGTTCCATGCTAGATTTAGGATGGGTTTTATGTGAATTTATGTAAATAATTGGTGAGACTTTTCCATGAAATACTTATATGAAAAAAAACCAGCCTGCTAATCATGAATGGGTTGTCCATTGAAAAGTATTTGTAAAATGAAAAAAAAAAATTCATGCAGCTTTTCTTTTCATGTGAACATACAAAATCTACTTCATATGCAATGTTTTGAGGCATTTATATCAGAGAGGTAACAGGATGGTTATAAAAATGTACTTCATGATAAAACAAGACTGAATGGCTGCCTTTTTCATTTTACAATAATTATATAACTCATGTATATAGAATTTTTTTCCATTACATTTCACACATTTCATATTTCTTGTGAATTCATTTTCTATTTGTTGTGCATCTGAATTAATTATGAGATCTTTTGTAAAGTTATTTTCTGAAATATTTGATACATGTTAAGACTGAAGAAAATCTGTGAAAGGATGTCAATCTGTACCCTAAACAAATTTAAAAGGAAATTATGGGCCATGTATTGGTTTTGCACAAAAATAAAGCCCAAGTTTTTTCACATTGTTTTGATTACCTTCAACAGTACTATCTCAATTTTATTCAATTCATGAACAAAAAATTTCTTGAATTAATACAGGAGCAAAGCAGTTCTCTGCATATGGAGGAAATGTATGTCATGACTATAAAGATGTAATTTTTGTAATGTAATTTGATATGTATCTAGATAAAGTATGTCCAAGATACTGATCATCAGAAGAGCACTAGAGACATAAGAGGGTGTACACACACTACTGGCCAGTCACTCCAGATAACTTGACATCACCCAAAAACTTTGTGATTGGATTTTGAACCACAAAGCTCAGTGCTAAATTGGGCTCTGCTCAGTGAAATATCATTCCTCAAATATTTACGGCTTAGGTGCAGTGAAGGGTGCATATTTAGGTCCTAAGCACACTCAAAGTACCACAAGCTAAAGCTGCTACTGCTCACCTAATTTCCTAATGGTTAACTAGGAATTAACTTGGTGTAGCAGGAGTCCACACAATTTACAGTATGGCCATTGCTGCTTAGCTAGAGGAAATATTCATGATAACATTGAAGACTACTTTGTACCAGCTCAAGCCACCACGGAAAACCAATGACTGAGTCCAAACAATGTTCTGCTCACATTATACATACATACCAGTTAGAAATATCCATGTAAAATTTGAGAACGAACTCACGAAGATTAAATATCTTTCACTGGATTCATTATTCAGAAGATCAAGGCTACCTTTTTAAAAGATATAGTCTTTAATTTTTGCAAAATTTTCTTATTTCTAATAACCAAGTTATTACTGTATGTATAGGTGTTACAGGTAAATGTAGCCTGCATTTGATACTATTTTAAGTTGCTTGTCTCGGATATATCTATGAATCTACCTTAGTTAGGATGTCAAACCTTTTGAAAACCACTAAAATGTCAAAATGTCATATGGCCAAGAGTGACACACGAGCAAGCAGTCTGTGTCTGGGAATCTAAAAACCACTCGCTGAAAAATGTAGACTTTTTTCATCCTAGCACCTCATTTCCTCACCGAGTCACCTACTATGCTGTGTAAAAAAGAATAAAATGGGATACTAGTAGTGAAATCAATATAACAATTATAGATATCTACTAATATTTTGGATCAATCAATCATGGGGGGCATACGCCGGGTGGCGCGTTGCCTCGCCTACCCTACGGCGCCACTCCTGGAGGTCACGCCTCGTGAGTCTCCATGCAGGCTCACTTCCCATACCGAGTGACTCCCAGCAGGAGACATCGACTTGCCGCAGCCAAGAGTTCTGTGGGCGTCCCCTTGGCCTCCTCCAAGTTGGGTTGTCCCTTAAGGAAACAACCCGATAAGCAGGATCGGCTTCCAGGTATTGTAATCACTTTCGAACACATTCTTGAACACCTGAGATTCTAAACGATACAAAATAACAATGCCACCCACGAATTCTAGTAATTATTCTTATGATTCTCATGCTATTGTGTGATGAAAACTCAGAGAGCAGAGAGGTACATAGTTTGTCAGAATACAGTGAGCAAAAGTCACATTGCTAACGTTCTTGAAGCTATTGGTTGAAGTTATTACCTAACCTAACCTCGTTATTTTACTACCCACAAATCCCATTTGTAAAAAGAAAAGAATAATTTCGGTGTTTGCTCTTGCCACAGCTCAATGAACTTAGAAAAGGTTGAATTTCTGCCACACTCCTTACCGCCATTACAGACGTACTATGCACTTGCTGGGACATTCCTCTCGTCTAAGGCGAGGTCACTGACCCTTCTACATGATAAGTAAGTAGCATACTTGTATCTATTGCGGACGTATTGTAAAGATTGACCCATTTTTCTTGTTTTACTAGTAAACCGGCAACTTATCTCTCACTAGAACACCCAACATCCACCAAAAAATCTCCACACTAAAAGAACTGAATACTTAAAAAAAGGAAACGTGCATTTCTCAAGGAATTCAAAAGAACAGTTCCTTTGATTTCAATTAGATATATAAAATTCTCGTTTCCAAGTATGACGGTGTGATTATGAAATAAACACCGTTTAGACTAACACTGGTGATCCATTCTTTGCACCAGCTATTCACGCTCCTACTATTGTAAGTCCATCGGCGTGTACCATCTCTTCATCCTCAACTGCCCTGCTTGCTTATGGATCGCTCCACTAGTCTTCGGCTTATTCCAAGAGGCTCTGCTTGATCGATGAAATGCCACCTACTCATTGTAATCCCTGAGGTGACAATGGCCGGTTTCAAGGAAAGTGACTCACCCGGTGGCTGTCCTGCCAATAACGCTGCGACACACGGTGCTCCCGACGTCCCTCCCAGGATACTACTGACTGACTGCGATGGGCCGATAGTTCACCTCAGGCTAGGAAGCAATTTAGGGTTCAGTTTGGTTCAGCTATCCCGACTGTGTTTTAATCACACACCTCAATGATCCTATTATATTGTTCTTCAAGGTGATCAATCAGTTCTTTTAATTAAATTGAACTCGCGTGAAATCGAGGCAAGGCAACAGGCAACACAACAAGCCAACTAGGGATTGCTCTGTTCGAGACGAAACGAACCACTGAGTATGAACTACACATAGAAAGTCATTCTTTAATTACAAATTTATAAGGATTATGCTACTGGTTGTATAACACTAATATAACCAGTGATCTTTTTAATGTAATATGTGACAGTATCATCAGATGTCAAAGAAGTGAATTGCACTGTTCATGTTTATATACTACAAGCAATGCATCATTACATAGTACACACACACACACACACACACACACACACACACACACACACACACACACACACACACACAGACAGACAGACAGACGGACAATGTATGCCTGACGAAGCACGATGCTGCCGTGCCAACACTCTGACTTGTCGACACTTACAGCTTGATATACTGCAGAGAGGTCTTTCCTGATTTCACAATTATGCTGAAATTCCAACGATTCACCAGGTTCATATAAGAATGTGCCGTGCGAAGAAAATATGCCACACGCGCGCGTGTGCGCGAACCAATGCTCCGAAAAAAAAAAAAAAAATCTATTTGGTCTTGTTGGTAGAATCGCTGTAGGTGGTCAGCCAGCTAGAGACAAATTACATTTGTGTGGAATGTTTCATTTATGCCGAAAACAAGTCATGTTTACGAGTGAAAAGCTTCACTTCATAACATGTACCTGGGTATTTACATAATTATGCTTCCCTGACGAATGCGAGTCCAGCTTTCTGTCTCTCTGTTCGTGTTATGTTCATGTTGATTTGTACCCAGGTTCTTTGGTGAAACAGTAAATGGGAGGATAATGGGGGAGTTTGCATAAGTTTAACATTTCCAACATACACAGGCGGTATTACCAGTGTTACCATTATAGAATATGCCCTACTGCTAGTGGTGGTGGTGGTGGAAATGGAAATTATTCCATTGTTAACGGGAGAACGCTACATCTCCCACTAGGCAACTAGGTTTGGCAAGGATTCGAAACCGGGCCGTGGTGGTGGTGGTGGTGGTGGTGGTGGTGGTGGTGGTGCTACTACTACTACTACTACTACTACTACTACTACTACTACTACTACTACTACTACTACTACTGCTACTACTACTACTACTACCACCACCATGTGTCAACACCCACGACAAGCAACAATGTTACAAACACTAAGCCTCACCGTAAAAATAAGACGCTTGTAGAGATTTACATCCTTAGCTTGGAGGGGGCGGCATGAGTCGCGTGCCGCCCTGCCACCTGCCCTCACGCCACTCCAGATGACCTGGTGACCCACGTGACCTATCCTGCCTCGCACTGCAAAACAAGACGTCACTTCACTCGAGGAATATCAAATAAAACTCGCAATAAATCACGGAATGAGGAATCAGGACGTGACGCATGCTGTTAATGAGTCAAGAGGCGAAGGACACGCGGCGCATCTCAAAGAAAACGAGGAACTTCTGAGTCATTGGAACACGGTGCTTCGAGACTGTGTTGTAGACTACTTCAGCTTCACTGGGGGAGAGTTGTGCGTTCTGTAGTGTTACGAGTTAATGTAAGATCCCTATAAGATTAGTATAAGAGGAAAACGTAACAGCACACACACACACACACACACACACACACACACACACACACACACACACACACACGAAGAGAGTTTTACGACCTATTCCTCTATTTCTTTCCTTATCGTACATTAATAAGGGCCAAGGGCAAAACAATAAATACGAATGTAAAAAAATGCTATAAAAATAAATGTCACTACCTCTACCCATAAAACACTCTGATTTATGTACGCATCATAGAACTGGGAATGAAGGATTTTTCATGGCGTCTGTGCGTGTCTCAGGTGGAGCGTGATTTCCCTAGAGACAGTGTAGTTACTTCCCAAGGGAATTATTATAACTCCACGTAATTTTCCCAGGAGTGTTTCCCTCAACTATAACTGGAATTAGATCAAGCAAGCGAAGTTAAAGGGTGCTTCGGAACACGAGCTAGAATGACAAATGGCCGTGGAAAGCTTCATAATAGGCGTAGAAATGACAACAAATGGGCTGTTAGGATGACAGAACGACTATCTAGAAGCGCAGATTGCAGCCAACACACGCACCCGCCCACACACACACACACACACACACACACACACAAAGGGAAATTAGCATTATAACCATTATATAACATTAAGACTCTGGAACAAAAGAACAGCAAAAATTCAGGTAAAGAGAGGAATGCCAGGAATGATCTTTATGATTAGCTAGCTGTCATGCTTTCTGTTCTTTAAGCGTCATGGAAGCAGGGACTGACGAAAGGACGAACGTTAATCTACTTGGAACAGCTACCAATGATAATAATAACGGTGATGATGAGTGACAGTCACCGCAGTTAAGATATTCGGAGGTAAATGGGAACTATGGAAAAACTCATAAACAACTGTGTGTGTGTGAGAGATAGACATAGAAATAGATAAATAGATGGATAGACAGAGAGAGAGAGAGAGAGAGAGAGAGAGAGAGAGAGAGAGAGAGAGAGAGAGAGAGAGAGAGAGAGAGAGAGAGAGAGAGATGACCTCGTTCATGTAGGAAAATATAACTAGAAGTAAAAATAATATAAAACAGTAAAAACTATAATGTAAAGGAAAAAAATCATTCAACCCCACTCGCATTTCAAAATCCCAGCTTTGCACAAACATAAAACTGGGTTAACATTTTATTGCGTTCATATTTATTTTGTCACGTAGATTTTGCTGGGAAAGACAGTAAAAGCTGGTCACTAGTTATCAGATATCAAGTTTTTCTAGGACTGTCAGAAGATTTGTGGACTCGGATATTCAGAAACGCTTTGTTCATTCATCACAACTACTTCCAATAGCCATTGAGATGAACCAAGAATATTTATCCTATTGATAAAATAGAAATCTTGATAATCTCTAACTAGAACTTAAAAGGAACACTCTTAAATCCCGTGTAACTTCAACTAGAGCCTTTTGATGGTAGTGGAGAAGAGGTACATAATTGTTTCAAAATATCGTCCTTGATTTCGATTGTACAGTGCATGGCCTCATCTGATGACCAAAAAGTGTGACGTAATAATGCTCACAGATCTCTATTGTGACTGTACTGGTTCGGCTGCACAGTGAATTCCATGTATGTAGTTCCTATTCGTCGCTCTGCTTGAATAACAAACCGTCAGTCAGTTTCCAAGGTTTATTTTTTCGCTTGTATGCACATGTTGATATTTCGCTGTGCAATTATTATTCGACGTGACTTTCCAGAATAATAAACATAAAGTTCATATTTTCCTTGCTATATTATTTATTTGTTAGTTATCATTACTCTTTTATGATCTAGATTACATTTTTCCTGTTCGTGAGACTTGCAATTTAAAAGAAACAGGTAACAAAGAAGATTCTACAATGAAAGAGACTAATTATGTATACTCTCTCTCTCTCTCTCTCTCTCTCTCTCTCTCTCTCTCTCTCTCTCTCTCTCTCTCTCTGCAGTAATTTTGATTATACATGTACCGGAGGAATGGTTCCTACCTTTGTTTCGTTTAGCACTTTCCACAATGCATTCAATGAAAAAAGTAAACACATTTTGTAAACCATTACTACTACTACTACTACTACTACTACTACTACTACTACTACTACTACTACTACTACTACTACTACTACTACTACTGCCACCACTACTACAGAAAAACCAGAACAACAAACACAACAACAACAACATCAGCAAAAGTAAGCTAAACGCGTCACCTGTTTAATACCTTACTTCCGGCCGTGAGCAGATCATGAACCTGATAAAGTTGCGGTCGTCGGGTCACGCATCCTACTCGCCAGCCTCGCCTATAGTCAAGAGAGCATCCATCGCCCGTTTACCCTCCCTCCACCTGCTAGCGTGCGTGTCCCGGGGAGCTTGTGCAGGGGGGGAACTATAACCTAAACATGCACGCGGGTAAATGCATAAAAATATCGAGCTGTCGTGTTTATGTTGAGATAAGAGAGAGAAAAAAATAGAAAAGAAAAACATCTGTTGGTTTTATAAAGAGAAAATTACACATGGCTCAACACACTTTACACACAAAATAATATTGCGCTTTTTATGTTCACCTCCCCCTCTCCCCCCTCCCCCCCCCCACACACACAAACAAAAAAAAAAGGAGGAAAAATGGTCATGACAGATACTCGTTATAAAACACGGTTGCCAGTCAGGATTCAGTCTAAATCCCCATATTCCCCCCCCATCTCACACACAAAAAAAAACATTCGTCCTCTTGAATGATAGCGAATGATAGCGACGAAAAAAACGACGAAAAAATGGACATAAACTACTGATCGACAGAGAGAGAGAGAGAGAGAGAGAGAGAGAGAGAGAGAGAGAGAGAGAGAGAGAGAGAGAGAGAGAGAGAGAGAGAGAGAGAGAGAGAGAGAGAGAGAGAATTAAAACACCCTCACTCGACGTAAAGAAAAACAAAAAAAAGACATCCGTGAAAATCCATTTAGCGGAAGACGTGAAGGAAGACGACCACGGGTTCATCTTTCTCCCTCCCAGTGACCCTAGCGAGGCAGTGGTGGTGGTGGTGGCAGTGGTGGTGGTGATGGTGGCTCAGTTGCAGGGACCGTTGCGTTCAGATCACATCCCTCCCTCACGCCGCGCGGTGGTGGCGACCCTAGTGACAACCCAGGCGTGCGGTAGTGACTGGCGTGCTGTGGTGATTTCAAAGTGTCATACGTTACTGGGTACGTGCTGTGCTATGATTCGTGCCTCAGAGTACTGGTGATATGTAATTGGTGGTGGTGGTGATGGTGTGGTGGTATGGTGGTTGCGTGTTGCAGGATGTTCCGAAACTGATGGTGATGAAGTGTGTTGGTTTATTGACGGCTTGTTCGCCACCTCCTGCCATTACTTACTTCTCGTGCTTCTCGTTTCTCATCTCTTTTTACTTCTTCGTGTTTTCTTCCCTATCATTTTTTGCTATAATGGGTTTTTCATTCTCTTCTTCCCATCCTCCTGCCTATTTCTTCTCTCTCTCTCTCTCTCTCTCTCTCTCTCTCTCTCTCTCTCTCTCTCTCTCTCTCTCTCTCTCTCTC
>CM035200.1:4420235-4436700 GCA_020233015.1 Callinectes sapidus | reverse complement strand
GTGTGTGTGTGTGTGTGTGTGTGTGTGTGTGTGTGTGTGTGTGTGTGTGTGTGTGTGTGTGTGTGTGTGTGTGTATTACTCAGTACGAATAAGGCTATAGAAGGAGATAATATAGCAAGGCCTGTGTTAGGAAAGCAAAAAGCTCAGTCAACCATGAACTCTTCCACAGAACCATATCAAACTAATAGAATAGCGCGGACCTTCACACTGAACAGGCATTCCGTTATACCATATCTTTTACCACGAACTGAGTTACGCCTATGAATGGTTATGAAAACACGACAACTATAACTTCACACAAATAATCTTAACGGATTCAAATACTAAAAAAAAAACCTTACAAATAAGACAAAATACACGTGTTTTAATCTGGTATCTTTAAAACGTACTGTCTTTACATGTCACGATTCTGTAGAGACGGAGTGACACATGAGACAACAGCGAGTGACACATGTATAAGCCAGGCGATGTGATGGAAGGACACCAGGGAGAGCTCTTGGCGGTGGAATTGCAGGAGGAATGGTCGCGGTGGTGAGGTTAATGGAGCGAGTGTCCCGTGGCAGACTGTGGAGTGTCTCTGGTCATCGGCAGGACAGCGGCAGCCTCATCTCTGGATGGATGGGACTTGGTTGCCATGGTGATTTGCCTTTATCTCATCCTGTCCACTACATCTCCAGCTTTGTCCATCGCTTAGTGGTTTTTTTCTTTTCTTTTCTTTTCCCTGTTTCTTTCTGTGGATTGTTTCGAGGTACTGGTTCTTTGTCGTGTCTTTTATTCTCTTGCCAGTCACATCTTTTCCGCTAGTGCGTCTTTCTCTCTATTTTTTCCTCCTGTTTTTTTTCTTTCTGTGCATTGTGTCGAGGTACTGGTTCTTTGCTGTGTCTTTTATTCCCTTGCTGTCACATCTTTCCCACCAGTGTTTCTCTCTCTTTCTTCGTTTGATCTGGTGGTTTGGACGAAAAACTTCTTTAAACTACCAGGAAACACTAACATCTGCAATCGATCTAAAAGGTTTCTATATTCTTTTCGTCCTGTTTCGTAACACAAGAGTATAGTTTGAAGAATGCTGCGTGGAGAGGTGCAGTATTTGTGTACGTACAATCCTGCCACCATTTTGTCCGCAAAGCTTGACATATTTGTGTTCCTTCTTTCCTGTTGCACGCGTCCCCGATCGTCGCCCGGTCTCATATCCGTCGCTCTCTGACTGTCAGCTGCAGTGACCTCCCTTGGCTCCCTGCTGCTCGTGTTGTTTTCAGTAAGGCGGATGTGTTCGCGTTACACGTACATGTTTTGAAGACGCTAGCCCTGCCTGCTGCCACACACGCTCCAGGCTGGCCAATGTCTAGTGCATAAGCGTCTTGCGAAGTTTTGATTCCTGCATGAAAGGAAATGGTACATGTTGTTTTCTGCATGGCATTACACCTGCAACACAGCTCTTCTCACCCCCCCCACCCCACCCCACCACACACACGACTCTATTGCATGAGCGTCTTTCACACTTGCATGAAAGGAATGAACAAGGAGGCTCACCAAAGTGTATCAGTGACATACACAACAAGAAGAAAGAAATTTTCAGCCCACGTTCTCCTCTCTTGGCTGTAAATATTCTTGCTTCAATTGCAACTTTATTTCAGTGTGTTCGTTTTCTCTTCTCGGTTATCATCTATTACTGAAGAGAGAGAGAGAGAGAGAGAGAGAGAGAGAGAGAGAGAGAGAGAGAGAGAGAGAGAGAGAGAGAATGTTTATGGATGTGACTTGGATGAGGTTCTGCGTCCATGGCCAGCGTGTAATGTGAGAGGAAATATGGAGGAGCGTGGCGGAGCATGAGGTGGATCAAGTTTACGTACACTGCCAAGGAGCGTGGAGGAGAAATAAACTGGAGACGCAGAGGAGTGAGTGGCAGGGGAGTGGAGGAGCCTGGTGTGGATGGAGTAAGGTAACAATGGGAGTGGCGTGGAGTGGTGGTGGTGTGGCAGACGCAATGACGGTGCATCCAGGGGGCGGTATAATTTGGAAAACGAGGCGCCGGGGTGCGGGGGGGAGGGGGAGCGGGGGTGTCATTATCAGTGAATACAAGTGGGGGGGAATGTGGAGCACGTGACCCTACAATGGTTTTTACTCCGCGGAAATTAAAAGGCTCGTGTGTAAAAGTTTCTGTATATGCCTAGCTTTTTTTTTTTTTTTTTTTGCTCTCTCTCTCTCTCTCTCTCTCTCTCTCTCTCTCTCTCTCTCTCTCTCTCTCTCTCTCTCTCTCTCTCTCTTGTAACTTTGCTAAGAGGGCGTTTGTTCAGGTGCTGTGCAGTTTTTTCTATTCTCGTTTTCGTGTTTAATGCATTTTTTTTCTCATTTAGTTATGTTTTTGTATAGTTTACCGTATAAGTTTGTTAAGAGAGCGTTTGTTCAGATGATTTGTAGCTTAACCATTCTCATTTTCGTTTTTAATGTATTTTTCTCCTTTAGTTATGTTTTTGTATAGTTTATCGTATAAGTTTGCTAAGAGCGTGTTGATGAAATAAATATATAAAAACATGAATGTACATTTATTCAGAAGACAAGTATATATTTGTCAATTTTTACGAACATCATTCCCAAATAGTTGTAGTCTTTTTTTTCGTGAACTCCCAGAATATCGTCCATTATTTGCAACTGAAAGCACATTTCATGAACATTTTATTAGAAAACTTCTAAATGTTAAGCGACCCAAGACGTGCACTCTAAATTACAGTAAAATTATTATTCCAGAACATTATATTTGTCAGTATTTTTAGTTAGAGGAACTCCAACTTGTATGAGCAGGAGGTCACGTGTATGTGTGTGTGTGTGTGTGTGTGTGTGTGTGTGTGTGTGTGTGTGTGTGTGTGTGTGTGTGTGTGTGTGTGTCAGGTGGCTCAACCTAATCAGATGTACATACTTAGGTGAATACTGGTGCAGACTATTGAGCTTATGTGTCCATATCTTGAAATATATGCTATAGTCGTTGGTTGGTGCGTGGCATGAGTAACAACGCAGCTTCATGATTAAATTTCACCTCTTGATGTTTCCAGTAGTTATCCAATCTTTTTTTTTTTTCAAATACAATTATACTTGGGGCTTCTACCCACACACACACACACACACACACACACACACACACACACCAGTCATACTTAGCAGCTCGTGCGTGCACCACCGTAGGCTCAGCACATCAAAAGAAAAATATCCCATTGATTTCCCACAAGGTACCCGCAATAACTCCCAAGCAATCCCTCACAGCAGGCCGTCACGCAACACACCACCCACACATAACAAACACATTACCTGAAGAACATTTACACAAGAATTACCCTAAAGAGAGAATTATATCACCGGCTTAGCGGGATGGGAGCGAGGGCAGAAGGGGGGGGTGGGGGCAATGTTTACAAGAGTGACGTCACGAGGCACGACCAATCCCCGGGCACGACCTACTGCTGATCGACCCTCTGCGGCTCCTCTTTCTCCTCCTCCTCCTCCTCCTCCCCACTTCCTCCACGCGTCGACTCCACTACGGAATGGCAGAATTACGCAAATCCAAGCCTTGTGGACCGTGACCCCGCTTTGGAAGGCACGACGAACGAGGAGGAGGAGGAGGAGGAGGAGGTGCAAGAGGTGATGGTGCGAAAGGACGTACAAGAAGACATGGAGGCAGAGGAAGAGAAGAATAATGTGGCAGTGAAGATATAATGTGGATGCAGGAGGAGATGAGAAAGCAGTGATGGGATGAAAGGATGTACAAGAGGAGGAGAAGGAAGATGTGGTGGTGATAGAAATATATGATGATGAGGAGGAGGGGAAGAGGACAGGAGGAGAAAGAGCTGATGGTGCAAAAGGACAAAGAAGAGGAGGACGAGGAAAGGGAAGAGGAGAATAATGATGAAGGAGCGGTGGGTGGAAATATATGAGGAAAAGGGGGAAAGAAAGAGGTGATGGGGCGAAAAGACATAGAAGGAAAAGGAACAGGAAAGGGACGAAAAGGGAGAATAGAAGAAAGGTGTAGCTATGTACATTTGGCAGGTAGATGGAGGAGGAAGAAGTGGAGGAAAGAGGAAGAAGAGGAATAGGAGGAGAAGGAATAGGAGAAGCAGGAGGAAACTGTAAAATAGCCTATATTCCTCACTGCCACAGCAAACTATGCCACAATACACCACCACTACTCTCACCACCGTTAACACTACCACCAACATCAACAACTGTCACACCACCACCACCACCACCACCATCACCACCACCACCATCACTCCCTAACACCTACCACACTTCAACATATAACTCTGAAGCCTTCTTGCAGCTTCCCTTATTTCCTAATGTTATGTTGTTATCCACTAGTATCCGTCAGGCTGTGGCTCTGCTTCTCTGATATTACATCCAGTCTCATTGCCGGAAAATAAAACGTACAGATATTACGTTCCTAGTCATCTCGTTCCCGTACCTTTTATTTTGTCTTTTACGATGCTGCAGTGTTCCTTCAAGCTGGCAGAGTGAGATACCACCTTAGCCCATCCTCTCTACCGCGCAAGGATTAACGTTCGTAAGATTAACATAACGAAAGGGGTTACACTTACAGGATTGCGAGTTTGTTATGACGCGTGACTCGTGGTCTTTACACGTCATAGCAACGATGAGGACGACGATGATGACGACAAAGGAGGAGGAGGAGGAGGAGGAGGAGGAGGAGGAGGAGGAGGAGGAGGAGGAGGGCAGAGAGGTAGAGTTCTAAGAATGACAACAATAATGAACTCTGGGATAACTCAGCGCCGTGAATCATAATTAAGACCAAGGCCACGGGAGGCTTTCCATTGGGCTCCTGGTGCGCAAACTAACTACAGCAGAAGGAGGAGAAGGAGCACTACCACCACCACCACCACCACCAGCAAGGAAACTTACAACAGCAGGAACATGAGATAAAAATAAATGTAGTAAAGCAAAAATGAGACGAAACATCGATTTCTTTTTATTTCTTTCTCTTTTTGCGTGTTAAGGAGAGTGGTCAAGGACATAAAAAAAAGAAAGAAAGAAGAAGAAAAAGAAGAAGTGGAGGTCAGGAAGGAAAAGTTCGTTCAACATGTTGGAAAAGAAATAAAAAAAAGGTCCAAGAAAAGAGTGAAACAGGTTGGACCGTTTAGTTGTGGAAGTGTCCTCGCACTGCTCTTCTGAGGCAGTTCGAGTCCAAGGGAGAAGAAAGAACATAAACAGAAAGAGAGAGAGAGAGAGAGAGAGAGAGAGAGAGAGAGAGAGAGAGAGAGAGAGAGAGAGAGAGAGAGAGAGAGAGAGAGAGAGAGAGAGAGAGAGAGAGTTTACCAGCAACGCAAAACCACGAGAAGAAACAACAACAACAATAACAACAAGACTCTTCGCAATGCAATTTTTTACCAGCTTTCAGACTGACTTCTTAAAGACCTGCCGTCTTCATTTTTCTTTCGTCGGCACCACTTTTACGATAAAGAATAGAAACAAATGCAGCAGGTCAGCCCAGATTATGTCAGCAGGAAGTCGTAATACAACATACCATGACATAACATTAACCTAACATAGTCATAACATAATCTAACCTAACTTAAGCTAACCTAATACTTACTAACGCAGCCAAACCTTACACCATAACACAACCTTAGCGTTACGCAATCTATCTTAACCCGTTCAGTACTGGGATGCATTTTTACCATGAGGGATTAGATAATTTCATTTATATTAAGAAGGCTCCATGAAGGTCAGAAGATTATTGACCAAAATCTCTCACTATTTCAATCCCCACAAAAATTTTCTGAAGCTGTATAAAATTACCAAATAATAAGCAGAATTAATATGAAAACGCGTCGTGTTACTGAAGGGGTTAACCTAATCACAAACACGACTCAACTTAGCCATAACCAAACCTATCCTAATCGTGATCTAACCTAACCTAACCTAACCATAACCTAACCAAACCAAACCTGACTAGGGAAGAAAGAGTCTCCTGAACATCACCACATCACGACAGTCATAAGAAGTTGCATATTACACTTTGAGCCTCCAGGTGCTGCCCACATCATGCCTCCAATTTAACAAACACCCCAGCACTGTGCACGGTCACGGAGACAGCAAGAAGATAGAAAATAAAGAAGATGGGCAGAAAGACAAAGAACATGGAAGCAAACACGAAAGGCAAAGAAAGCAAGGAAGGAACGAAGGAAAGGAAAGAAACAAAGAAAGAAATGAAGGAAGGATTGAAAGGGGGAGGGAGGAAAGAGCAAAAAACATGATAGAAAAGAACAAAGGAAAGAGGATGGATGAAGGGAATGAAGGAAGAGATGGAGGATGAGGGAAAGGAAAAAAAAGAAAAAGGAAAAAAAGAACATGAAAAAAGAAGAAAGAAATAAGAAGGAAAGGAAGGAAGAGAAAATGAAAGATAGTAAAAGAAGCACGGAAGAAAGATGAATAATGAAAAGCAAGGATGGGAAGAAAGGAATGAAAGGGAGAAAAGGAAAGAAGTAACAAAAAACAAAGAAGAGAACAGAAAAGAAAGCAAAAAACAAAGAAAGGAAGAAAACGAAAACGAAAGAAGAAAAGAAGCAACAGAAAGAAATAATAAAAGAAAATGTAAAAGAAGGAAGTAAAGAAGGAACGAAAGAAAATAAGCACATAAAACAAATAGCAAAAGAAGTCACGCAGCCTCTTGGCATATACATATTTCATTAATTTTTCATTCTCTCTCTCTCTCTCTCTCTCTCTCTCTCTCTCTCTCTCTCTCTCTCTCTCTCTCTCTCTCTCTCTCTCCAAGTCTGTCTGAAAACTTAGAGCCAGACACAAAAGTATTAATATGCGTGTCACTTGAAGGAGGAGGAGGAGGAGGAGGAGGAGGAGGAGGAGGACGAGGAGGAGGAGGGGGAGGGGGAGGAGGAGGAGGAGGAGGAGGAGGGGGAGGAGGAGGAGAAAGAAAAGTTGAGGTCACGTTCTTTCTTGGTCAGATTATCGACTTTTTTATTCAAATCTTTCGAGAATGTTTGAATGAGATGTTAATAAACTAAAAACAATAATAAGGAGAGGAACACCCACACAACACACACACACACACACACACACACACACACACACACACACACACACACACACACACACGGACCACGAAAACAAAGGGAAAAAGAAAAGTGAAGATATCGCATGTTAGGAAGAATATCGAAACTGGTGGTGGAAAGTTACCTGAGACACAGAAGGTCAAGTGTGCCAATGCAATCTGATAGAAACGAATGAAACAAAAATAATACTCTTGCAATGAACAGTAATTAGCGGAAAGGTAAGAGAGGCACTCAACGACGTGAAACTCAACTACACTCAATAGATACGACGCACTGAAACAAGAAAGAAAGAAAGAAGAGATGAAAAAGAAAAGAAAGAGATAAAAGAAAATATTCGGCTATCCTTGAATTCTGACATTTAGCGTGTGTGTGTGTGTGTGTGTGTGTGTGTGTGTGTGTGTGTGTGTGTGTGTGTGTGTGTGTGTGCGTGTGTGTGTTAGGGTAAGTAAGGGAGGAGTGTGGAGGGGGAAAGAGATGTTACCTTTTCTTTCTAAACGCCACAGAAAAACGAGTGGCGTTGGAGAGAAAGAAAAAAACAATGAAAAAAAAAATTAGACCGCAGACTGTTGTAAAAACTAGACCACCTGCTTACACTAGAGGAAAAATAGTTATTAAATCCCTAATTACACGTTTTACGAGAGAGGAAAAATAGTGAAGCGTTTATACACGAGAAAAGGAAGAAAAGAGTGACAGGGGAAAAAATGAGATTAATGAAGAGAAGAGAGAACGGAAGATTAATGCGAACCTGTATAATTTTCCAGTTATTTGATGCAGTGCACACAAAATTAACACCAATTCCACCCACGCCGAATAAAAGCACGTCAACCACAAAAGATTGATGTGGAAGTGCAGAATATTTAAGTTAGTTGACTTTATACACACGAAATCAATATATGCGAATTTCAACCGCACCTTAAAAATAAAATAAAAATGAGAGAGAGGGGCGTGGGGAGAAAGAGATATAGAAAGCGCATTAACCACCAAAACTAACACGAATTCTAACTTTGTCATCCACCACACAAAACAACACAAGCACACCAGCCACAGGAAAATCAATATAAAGATGTAGGTTGCTGTAGTAAGTAAACACAAAACAAACGAACCAAGAAATAAAAGCACACGAAATCCAACGTCACTGAATAACTCTTGAAAAACAAGTAACCACCAAAACACAGAAATTAATTTATATTCGCCGCTACATTCAATTCACACACACACACACACACACACACACACACACCTGACCTAGATATTAATACAACGTACAGTTCCAGAGAGAGAGAGAGAGAGAGAGAGAGAGAGAGAGAGAGAGAGAGAGAGAGAGAGAGAGAGAGAGAGAGAGAGAGAGAGAGAGAGAGAGAAAATTACATTAACTCTAACCTTGTCATTCACCACAAGAAAGTCAATGAAAAAAATGTAGATTGCTGTAGTGAAAAGACACCAAACAGACAAAAATAATCAGATGTAAATCCTAATACTATCAAATAAAGAAAAAACATAGCAACAAAGAAAGTCCGTAATTTGAAACGCCTTCCTCTCATACCATCACTGGTTTCCAAAGGCTCTAGTTAAAGGTATTCATATTTCTAATGGTATGTTCATGGTTCGGGTGAGGGAGTGGTACGATTTCTAGTGTATTATTAGGAGAAACTGTCTTGTTATCTCTTTGGCCATGGAAAATTGCCGTGGTGAGAGAGTGCAAGGTGTTTCCGAATACGAGCAAAAAAATAATTGATATCCCCCGTTACATTTAGTTCATACACACAAATGAAAAAAAATAGCGCACCACAGAGCCAAGTAATTAACCCAGATATTAATACAACGTTAATTTCCAGGGAGAGAGAGAGAGAGATAAGAAAGTCGAGCTAGTTTTCCTACTAAGGAGAGACACAAGGGAATTAAAGGGACACCGTTGCTCTTCTTAAAGGAAACGTAAGTGTGGACTAGAAAGAGAGGTGTTTTGCAGGGAAACGTTTTGTCTAACTTCACGATGCGTTGGTGTTGTTGTTGGTGGTGGTGTTGGTGGTGGTGTGCTTGTACGGTGATGGTGTGTTTGTACGGTGGTGGTGTGTTTGTACAGTGGTGGTGGTGGTGGTGACAGTAGTAGTAGTAGTAGTAGTAGTAGTAGTAGTAGTAGTAGTAGTAGTAGTAGTAGTAGTAGTAGTAGTAGTAGTAGTAGTAGTAGTAGTAGTAGACGTTGTTATTGATGTTGTTATTGTTGTAATGATTTTGGAACAACAACAACAACTACTACTACTACTACTACTACTACTACTACTACTACTACCACCACCACCAACAACAACAACAACAACAATAACGAAAAAAAGCCGGTGATAGCATCAGCAGCAACAACAGAAACAGCAGCAACAATAAAAACAGCAACAACAGCAATATCGACAACAGCCGTAGTAACTTTGCTGCCTAACCATCAAAAACCAGACGAAACATGTGAGAAGAGGAACAAAAGACGAGAACCCGAAGCAAAGTTGACCCAGTCTGAATAGATAAGGAGAGAAAATATTGACGGAAGGAGGCGCTAGAGGGGGTGGGGGAGGGGGAGGAGGACGGGAAGGAGAAAGGGAAATGAGAAAAAGGAAAAATACGAGACAGCGAGATAAAGGTAGAGAATGATAAAATAAAAAGAAATAAGATAGACAAAATGAAAAGGTAAGGGGGGGGGGGGAGAGTGCCTGGAGGAAGGGGGAGGGGGGGAGACACCTGCAAGTCAAGTGTACTCAACAGACATCCAATGAAAAAACGTAGGAGGAGGAGGAACAAAAGAATAAAAAGATGGAAAAAAGAAAGATGTAGTGTGACAAGATTATTAAAATTCAGGGATGAGAGAGAGAGAGAGAGAGAGAGAGAGAGAGAGAGAGAGAGAGAGAGAGAGAGAGAGAGAGAGAGAGAGAGTGAGAGTAGCAGGTGAGAGAAGATGGGGCAGCAGAGGTGTTAATGAACCAGACAGGTGTGTTGATTAAATTTATGACTGACCTGTTGTTATTGTATTACGTGATGAACGCACACACACACACACACACACACACACACACACACCTGACTAAAGAATTAAGCAAACAGATGTACGTTGACAAATAAACATAAATTGAACTACACACTGACGATCTCTATTTTATTTCATCATTTTTGTTGTTGTTATTTGTTCCTCTTCTCGTTGTTGTTGTTGTTGTTGTTGTTGTTGTTGTTGTTGTTGATGTTGTTGTTGTTGTTGTTGTTGTTGTTGTTGTTATTGATATTATTATTATTATTATTATTATTATTATTATTATTATTATTATTATTATTATTATTACAGTTATGATTAATCTCAAATATCGTCGTTCACTGGAGCTAATTTGGCTATCACTTTTGAAGCTCTTTTGCGATATATATTTTGTACATTTTATACCTAACGCAGATTAAGCGGCACATTTTTTCATCATTCTTTTTTTAAGCGCTTGGTCAGTGAACTAATATATGAAGAGAGGACATAAAAAAGAGAAACCCTGCCCTTTATCACGAGTTTTTACCGAACTAGCACGCGACAACACTGTTCAGGCTGCACTTGTATTGACAGGGTACAGCGTGGCAAGAATAGAATGTCTGCTGTATGTGACGGTGAAAAGAAAATTAAAGTGGCAAAAATGACAATGCTGATGTGGATGATAGAAATGACACGGAAGGATAGAATCAAGAATGAAGTCATAAGAGGCGCAGTTAGGGTTATAAGTGTGAGTAGGTGCAGGAGGCGTGTTTGAGATTGTTAGGTCATGTTATAAGGAGGAGGGGAGGTGTGAAAGACAGGTATTGAACATGGAAGTGGACGGCAGGAGGAAGAGAGGAAGACTCAAGACATATTGTATTGTAGCAGTCGGTAGAGAGAACTTGGATCTTGAAATGGTGTAAAATAGGATTGGATGGAGGAAACTCTTAACCCATTCAGTACTGGGACACATTTTTACCACGATTCTTTTGGGTGTGATTAGACATTTTTATTGGCATGAGGAAAAGTCTACGGAGGCGAGAAGATTAATGGTTAGAGTTTGTACTATTTTAATCCCCACACAAGTTTCTGAAGCTGTATAAAATCGTCAAATAGTAAGCAGAGTAAAAATGGAAACGCGTCATATTACTGAAGGGGTTAAAAACAACGCTCCTACATATAAACGGGATAATACTGTAAGGCAGCAGAAGTAACGATGCCTAGATGGAGTGGCGATACTATCAAGTCCACTACTTATCACAACCAGACACATCCTCAAGTGTTTAGAAATTTAAATATGTTTGCGTTCTCACTATTTATAGAAAGTATGGTGTCTTGTTTACTTTACATCATGTTTAAAGTGTTATTGGGAAAGTGTTCGAGACATTTTTGATACGCGTCATATGTTAAACGGTAATTATATCATGGAAGAATTGCAGCGCACGGAGTCAAGAGCAGAATATCCTCCAAGAAAACTATTATAAAAATTAGCTTATTATCTGAAGTGTCAATAGAAAAGTGTCAGGGAAATCTTTGGTACGTGAAATTACTGGAAAGATGAATTAATACTGGAGAGCTTGTAACAGCTTTAAATCGAGATAAGCAGGGCAAAATGTCTATTAAGGAGAAGTACTGTGGAAATTAGCACCGTGGTTGAAATGTCAATAGGAAAGTATTAGAGAAATCCTTGATATGTGTAATTACTGAAAAGAATGTTACACTCTGGAGAGCTTGCAACAGCTAAGAGTATAGAGTCAAGGAGAGGAAAATTGCATCATGTTTGAAGTCTCAACAGGAAAGTAGTCGGGAAGTCTTTTATACGTACTAAGGCTGAAAAGGTTAATACATTCTGGAGGGCTTGCAGCGGCTCAGAAAGTCGAGACCTTCAACAGAATTTTCTTAAAGGAAAACATATTATGGAAAGCTGAAGCCAGACTCTTGTAAGGCAGCAGCAAGGCGTGACACCCGAGGCCACCTGCACTGTGTTGAGGAGGCAGGAAGGCAACACAAGCAGCAGGAGCGTAGTGCCAGAGCAAACAGTGTGCGTTGTGTGTTAGGTAAACTCGGAGTCATTGCGAGGAGAGCTTCACCTGTGTTGTTTCTTCATTTATTTTCTTACCTTTCCTTTCTTTTCGAGTGTTCATGACAAGGTTAATGATGTTCTTTTTCTTTTAGTTCTTCAATACGAGTGTTTATGAAGTGCAGACATGCGCAATGTTGTTTTTGTTCTTGTTTTTGCTCCTCTTTTTCTTGTCCCTGCTCTTGTTCTCGTTCTTGGTTCTGCTATTGTTCTTCTTTTGCTTCTCCTTTTTATTCTACCCCTTTCTCTTCCTTTTCTTTTCTCCTCCTCCTCTTCCTCCTCCTCCAGCACGACCTCTTGTCACTTCGAGCAGCCCAAGTATTATAGCAGGTTATCTATTGCTTCTGAAACCCGCGCACCTTCCTGCACGATGTCCCATTTAGCTACAGTGTCTGACCTTGTAGCGCCGTGCCTGGCTGAGCGTTCGTGTGTGGGTAACTCAGCACATGTCAACTGCAGCTTGTATTGTGATCTGTCGCCTTGAAATTGATGTTCGCTATTATGAGTATTAACGCGTAGTAGTATTTAATGGATGTTGTGCAGTGTCAGTTTGAATGATTGATGCTCCTAGTTGTTGTTTGATGATCATACTACACAGGATGTAAATGATGTAAATGGGATAATAGTAAGTTCTTATTTAGTCTTTCGTTATTATTAGTATTACCAAGTGGCAGTGTATATTTGGTGAGTGTTCATAGTCTTATCGTGAATTATTGATGTTAGTATTAATTGTGTGATGGTTACAATACACGAATAAAAAGAGTGTAAGGCATGAACCTTTCTCTCGATGTTGATTATTAATATCAAGCAACACGTGGCAGTAGAAATCTGGTGAGTGTTCGCAGTGTCACCGTTAATTATTGATGTTCGCAGTAATTATGTGAGGGTTACAATACACGAATAAAAAGAGTGTAGAGCATGAATGTTTCTCTCGATGTTGATTATTGACATCAAGAAACAGGTAGCGATGTCTGGTGAGTGTTCGCAGTGTTACCGTAAATTATTGATGTTCGTAGTAATTGTGTGATGGTTACAATACACGAATAAAAAGCGTGTAAAAGATGAATGTTTCTCTCGATGTTCATTATTACCTTCAAACAACACGTAGCGGTGTCTGGTGAGCGTTCGCAGTGTTACCATGAATTACTGAGATGCTCTTCTTTATATGTAAGAGGGGGAAACTGGCCAAGGCAACAAAAACAATGAAAACAGAAAAGCCCATTAATTTGTTATTGCTTGACGGTTGCAGTACACTGATGTGAAAAGAAATGTGGGTAAATGTCTCTCTCTTGATGTTCATTATTTGTATTAATGTGTGGCAGTATTTAGTGGATAATCCCATAGTTAGCAATGGTTGAAAGTATCCGAGTGAATGACTGGTACTTGAACCGGCTTGATGCTTACAATGGACAAATACACAAGAATAAAAGTGAGCTTTTCTGTAATTAGCAGGCTTTTTATTTGCATTGTTTTTTTACTATGTTTTTTTCCCTTGGCCGGCTTCCCCCTCTTACATAAAAAAAAGACGAATAATGAGTTAATGTTTCCCAGTTAGCAAGTCGCGCCTCACTCGGACCAACAGGACTTTATTTGCATCATTGAACGACCGAAACAAGGCAATGAAAAGCTGAGCCACAGGAGACCAGAGCTATTAAGGTTCCAATTGCCCTACGCTTTGCATCACGGGACCAAAGAGACGCAGTGAGAGAGTGAGAGTGAGAGAGTGAGAGAGTGCGTCGAGACTTCTGAAACGATTCCCCATTTATAACCACGGTGGATTCATTCAAGTAGTTAATGATTCAGTGTGTGTGTGTGTTCGATTGCGTTTTTAATTTCTTCTTTTAACTTGTTTATTTAATTTCATTCAAATGTAGCTGTAACTATAACTATGGTCAATAAATATCTATCTATCTATCAATATCTATCTCTATCTATCTATCTATCTGTGTGTGTGTGTGCGTGTGTGTGTGTGTGTGTGTGTGTGTGTGTGTGTGTGTGTGTGTGTTTGCCATGAGAGATGACGCACGCTGGGATGACGAGGCGAACCATGTTGAGCCAAACACGTCTGGCAACACGTGGGAGCAAATCATGTTTGCTGTCCCGGCGTTTGTCTCTTGCCGTACATTAATTACTGCCTCCCCCCCACCCCCCCACTCTCTCTCTCTCTCTCTCTCTCTCTCTCTCTCTCTCTCTCTCTCTCTCTCTCTCTCTCTCTCTCTCTCTCTCTCTCTCTCTCTCTCTCTCGTATTCACCCACCCAT
The DNA here is from genome assembly GCA_020233015.1 of Callinectes sapidus. Taxonomy (NCBI): domain Eukaryota; kingdom Metazoa; phylum Arthropoda; class Malacostraca; order Decapoda; family Portunidae; genus Callinectes; species Callinectes sapidus. Next base: position 4,422,310 of record CM035200.1, on the reverse strand, counting down.
TGTCGTTAGTATGGCGTGTAGTGAAGGCAGCAGGGCAGCGTGAGTGGGCGGGAGCGGAAAGGCTGTCCAGATGTCAAGAGGCGGTTTTTTTGCATTGGTGGAAGGACGAGTGGTTAGTTGTGTCATTTGCTGGGAAGCTTAGACTCACTGGTGGTGGAGTGGCAGCTTGCAGAGTGTGTGGGAGGGGCGCCGCTTCAGATGTGTGTAGAAGGACGAGTTTCCATTACTTTGATGCGGGGAGGAGATCTTCACCTGAGATGAGATCTGATAAATTTGAAAAAGCTTGCCGTTAATGCAATCTCTAAAGCTAACCAGTCTTGAACTTACTTGTGTATTGCACTCTAACTGCATCTGAACATTAATTTGCTTAGTCTATATTATGTTTTGTTCTGTTTTGGGTTATTTCATTGTAGGATAATGTTTATTGCACTGTCAGATGAGGACGTCAAGTGTCAGGCGCCATGACGCAATACCGACTGTTAAGAGAGCTAATCTCCCTCATGTATGCTGGGCTGCTTCAGTGACGGCTACACATCAGCGGGTCTCCCTCCTCGGTGTCCTCGGCATGCACCTTGTTTCCTTCTGCCTGGGAATGGTCCTCACTGGCGGAGTATCAGCACTCGCGTATTTTGTCCAAATCTCAACCAGTGACGCTGTACCGGGACGTCCTGCCACTTGGCGCTTCCCTCAAGACGCTTTACATGCGAATGAATTCAAGCGCCTTCACATACACGTCAGATAAACATTCCCTGGTGTGGAAGACTCATGGCTGGGCGCCGCGAGACCTCTCTGGCGTGACGGGAGGTTTGTGCGCGTCAAGACATGAGCACCATCGCCCAGTGTCGTTCCATTGTTTGCTGCTAAGGAGTCAGCGACTCGCTTTTCCTGTCACAGACGTTGATGTCGCAGTGCAGCGCCTCGCCACAGCCTCGCAGCGCCACCTTGCAGAAGTCAGAGTGTTGGTGCCAGCAGGAGTTAGAGGGATTTGTAGCTCCTGAGGGAGTCATGTTTCCCTGACCAAGTGTCTGTTGAGTGGCCAGCCCTGCATGAGGACAAGGCTGCGTGGCGAGACCCAGGTAGTTCACCGGCGGGTGGGGTGGTGAGTCATAACGTTACCGAAGAGCTGCCTCAGCCCACCTCGCCACCCTCCCCACCGCCCTCTGCTCATGCTGGCGTGTTTAGTTGTCTCTCCTTGTTTAGACACATGCCCGTCTCTTGGACACAAGGATGGGTGTCTCTCAGGGAATGTCAGTCAGGTGGGCCGGAGAAGGCAAATCCACCCACAGCCTTGTTCCTGGGGCGCATGGCAGGAATATGAGGCAGCGATGCGATACAGGAACTGCTAAGTGTATGTAGCCTCAGGTCTGATGGTCTTTTGAAGGTTCCCTGATCTTTTTACGTTGTTAGATTATGTACACCTCACACGCCAAGACACATAAGGAACAGGTGCCAGACACCGTATTGTTCAACGTTTCGTTGTTTTAATAATTGGAATGAAGTTGAATGGAGTATTTTCATTATATTTGCGTTTTTGCTAGAAAATCAGACATGTGAATATAATTAATTATGTCTGCGGACTATGATGATACAATCCCGGTGAGAGAGAAAGAAAGAAAAAATTAAAAATACAGACAGATTTAAGAGATGTGTAGGCAGTGGCGGGGATATTGGTGGTGGTGGTAGTCGTGTGTGTGTGTGTGTGTGTGTGTGTTCATTACTCCCACTCAAGAAGGCAGTGCAGTTGCCTTCATTGTCTTTAACAAGAAAAACTGGAAGGAAACGAAGAAACACAAGGAAAGAGAAAAGTGTAGAATTCGTTAGACGGTGACAATGAGTGAGGCTGGTGGCATTATGTTTGTGTGTATGTATGTATGTATGTACGTATGTATGTATGTACAGATGCATGTATATATTTCTGTATGGAGGTCCGAGACTAATATGGGAGATTCATGATTATAGCACAGCATATGTATGTACAAGTATGTATGTATGTATGTATGTATGTATGTATGTATTGATAGCTATATATCTGTTTATATCTAATTCTTTCTCTCTCTCTCTCTCTCTCTCTCTCT
>CM035200.1:4366981-4371981 GCA_020233015.1 Callinectes sapidus | reverse complement strand
GCGTTTTGCACGCGTTTTGCACAAAGATAATCGAAAGCCAAACGCAAATTATACTACGAATAATGTCGCAATCAAGAACAAGATCTTATCGTAATTATCTTAGATGATCTCAAACCACGTAAGTAATGCACTGAAGCTGTCAAAATTGCAAATAGATTAGTTTTCTTCGGACCTCCATAGACCCTTCCTAGTGTCAACCAAATCGTCTAATCATCCCCAAAACTCGAAGTGGAAGTGCGTCACAGTACTGAAGGCGTTAAAGTGGGAGGTGGGGAGAAGAAACCTTATGATGGCCCTAAATAGAAAGTACACAAACTCTATGAAGTGACAAGTACATGACTGGCAGCGGCCTCCATAGAAAGAGTGAAGGAAGGCTGCCACACCACACCTTGACTTCCACACTGGCCATCCACCTCCACATACCACATTCGCACATCGTATCACTCTAATTGTCACTCACCCTTAAACCTAATAAAAAGTACACGTAAACCTTAAACTCTTCATATTTCTCTATCAAATTCCCTGTGGTCTTTTTATACCTAAAACAATTTCATTTTTCCTGTCAGCATCGGTAGAGAGACAGCGGAGGGGGGGACAGCCATCTTTACTACTCTTTGTCTTCCACTAATAGTTACGGTGGAATAGTCAGCCATGCAGCCTAGTGAAGATGTCAAGGCTTGCTGTTGTCTGAGTTTCTTATTATTTTTTGTTTTTTGGCATTTCTTTTCCTTTTATTCTTACAATCAAGTCATTTTTTTTTTTCTTGACTACAATGTCTTCATCCCTTTCGTCTCTCTCTCTCTCTCTCTCTCTCTCTCTCTCTCTCTCTCTCTCTCTCTCTCTCTCTCTCTCTCTCTCTCTCTCTCTCTCTCTCTCTCTCAAAATCTATAAATTCATTATCATATCTATCTACCAATCCACCTATCAATTTTGATTTATTTACTTACTATCAATGTACTCGTATCTTTCCATATACTCTCACACTCGTACACACTCGCACACATGTACTGTTAGTTGGTGCACTGACAACAAGTGACAAGTGGCTTCACACACACACACACACACACACACATACACACACAGGGGTTTTGGGGGTCGGGGGTCGGGAGGGGGGGAGGGCAGACCACATTGGGTTTTTGCTGTTTTAGGGTTACCGTGAATTCCTTAGTGTACCATGAAATATTCCCGTTTTCTTTTGTGACTAAATATTATTGTTAAATGTTTCAACATCAATGACTTAAGTTGCGTATATTGTACTTTTACTTCAGTTATTATTGTATTTATTATTTTGTATTCACTAACTGAGAGGAGAATGCATTAAGAGAATTTGTAAGGAGTTGCGTCATGTTATTTCATGATAGGAGTCTGTGACGGATCGAGATAATGTAGTTCCTTGTATATTTCTTATAGTGTGTAACATTTGTATTGTAAGTGTGTATATATATATATATATATATATATATATATATATATATATATATATATATATATATATATATATATATATATATATATAGGGATATTGAAATTGTAATTCCCGCTGGGGTTGAGGGGATTGTAATCTACACTTGAAGGAAGAGAGGCGAAGTGCTAATGACGTAATGTATCAAGGAGCGGCGGAGGACTAGCCAGGAGGAAGCCGAGGGGGACTAGTTTGGTGAGATTGTTGTGGTGCCTTTTTGTGCATTTTTGGTTATATATATGGAGATTTTGAGTGTGTAGGTGAACTTAAGGTTCTTTTTGGGTTGTGGAGTATTGTGTGAATTATTTTGAACTGGAAGTTGTTTTGTGGTGATTTTCTCGGATGAGGTGAGGGGCTCGGCTTGACCAGTCTAGGGAGGAGATAATTGTGTTGGAGGTGATAAATTTACTTTGTATTTTCTTAATATAAGTATAGTTAAGGTAAACAGTTTTTTTTATTGTGGTGTTACCTATTGAAATAAGGGGAAAGGTAAGAGATTTGGAGAGGAGGAAGATCCGTACAGCCTGTGATGCACCCCTAGTTTCGTCTAGTAAGTGTGCTATCGTCCTTATAAGGTATTTACAGTACTCTGCTGTCTACCATTATAAGTAGGGGCCGTACCAGCTTTAATTTTCCGCCCCTCCTGCCGGCCGCTCGCTCTTCCAAAATTGAGAGCAATTTGGTGTTGGAATTGTGTGCAATGATTATGTTTTACATTCTATCCACCCTCCTCCTCTGTCTCCACTCGTAACCTCCCCCCCCCTCTCTCTCTCTCCCCCCCCTCTCCCCCTTTCCCCTCTCTCTCTCTCTCTCTCTCCTACTTTGTCTACAAAACGGCACTCGTCAGGGCTTTGTTCCGCTGAGAGAAGAAACACACTACGCTCTTCCACACTCTCACGCAATGCTCATCCACACACACACACACACACACACACACACACACACACACACACACACGAGCAGTCCTTTCTTCCACCTAATATTCTCATCCATAACTTTCTCTAATCTTCTTTTTGAGTTCCCTAATGACTCGGCACTAACAGCCTAATTACTGAGTCCATTCCACTCGTCTTTTAATCTATGCAATGATTATTTTTTTCTATATCTTTCTTGTATCTTGCTTTATCAAGTCTAAAAACTCTTCTTTTTTCGTTCTATTCTGATTGCCAACAAGTAAAGATTGATAAAAGTTTGATTTCTAGTTTGTTCTCTATATTCTTTTTTTTTTTTATTTAAACAGTTTGGGCTTTTAATGGGAATTCATGGGCTAAAGGAGACAACCTAATGGAGATCTATCACTTTGGAACCGTTACCCCAAGTGGATGTCCAATCTCCACTCAGACCGTGGCCAGCAGGATTCGAACCCGTGCGCTCGGGGATCCCAAGGCCCCCTGAGCGCAAGCGGTTCTACTGTACAATCTATCTATCTATCTATCTATTTTTTTTCTTTCCTGCTAACGATCCATCTGTATGTCTCCATCAATATCTCTGGTGTCATAGCTGGGTGCAATAATAAAAATAAATCGATAACGCTAAACTTATTAACAATAACCGATAATAGATATCGGTCGATGAAATTATCGTTTTTAGTATATCAAGTGCTCTATTATTATTATTATTATTATTATTATTATTATTATTATTATTATTATTATTATTATTAATATTATCCTAACGCGGTCTTATAGTTGTTGGTTTATGTTACTAGTATGGATAATGAAACAGCCTTGAAAATCCTAGTAACTTTCAAGAAATTCTCCTTAATTGTCATTAATCATGGAAAACATTTCTGCAAAAACTCCAGCAAATTTTTCCATATAATGCTTAGATACTATTAGAGAGAAAAAGAAAAGAAAAAAAAACTCCAAAATCCAAAATAACATAAACGCTCTTAAACTACGACTAGAATAATAAAACTCACTCTTGAAAACCAGATCAATTTATCGTAGAGCCTGTTGAAATATCATCAGAAACATAAAAACCCGTGGAAAACACAAATAATTCCTTATAGAGCTGTATTACTATTGGAATCCCAAATAAATTCCAGCGAAAGCGGTTAAACACTAAAAGTATAAAAGAAGCTATCCTTCAGAACCACTTTAACTTGTGCTGTATTTCTTTAGACTACTGTTAAAACCATGAAAACTTACTTCAAAACACCCTCAAATTAATCCCGAAAAAATACCCTTAGAAACATTCAAATTGAGACAACAGCTAGATCGAGCCGTGTTTTGGCTCAGTCAGTCAGTCAGACAGTCAGCCAGTCAATAGAACAGTCAGTCAGTCAGTCAGTCAGTCAGTCAGTCAGTCAGTCAGTCAGTCGATCAGTCAGTCAATAGAACAGTCAGTAACCCACGAGGATACACCCTTTACAACACCATCCCTGGTTAGCACTTAATGTAGGGGAACCATTATAAAATTATAACCCAGACCCCTCTAGAAGCTGAAGTAGACATTTCCTATACTGATCTCATTACTGTTTCCTCTCCTACTTAAATGATAAATATTGAGGTAGAAGTAGCTATCAAAGGCAATACTCTAATAATACTAACCTAACGTAACCCACCACGTGTGCACCTTGTGTGTGTGAGACAGGTAATGAGTGCAGGTGACAGTGTATTCAGTACCTTAATTGCGGTGACAAGACCAGTGACACAGAAGGACAATATCACAGAAGGACAATATATTCGTATACGTATTGATCTATTCACAGTGTTGAAATTGGGTCCTCCTTGGGTCAGTACTTACGTGAAGGTTAATTAATGTAAACTATGAATGTAAGCACCAAATGTACTAATGTGTTTTTCTATTTAGCATGAGTCTAAAAAAGTTACCAGTTTTCATTTTTACCACTATAAGTCTCTACTAATGTAAAGTATTAAATGAAAAATAACACAACACGTTATCATATACTTTAAGGCATACACCTTCACCGTACTCACCATCATCATCATTACTACCACATCACCATCACCACCACCACCACCACTTTCACTATCACCAAATTTATCGTCATCCAGCCACAGTAACTATCATCAATACCACTACTGTAACTTCGATCTCACTATCTTCATCCATATTACCACCACCACCACCACCACCACAATAACAGCAGTATCCATAGCAACCTTCGAATTCACCTTCCCTCAGCCTCACTTGGTCAATTAATAGGAACAATCGAAGTTGCTTCCGTAAACAAACTCTTATTTGCCCACATGACTGCCTCTCGCCTTCTCTTCCTTTGTGTTCCTTTGTGTTGCATCGACCATTCCATCAGAGAGAGAGAGAGAGAGAGAGAGAGAGAGAGAGAGAAAGAGAGAGAGAGAGAGAGAGAGAGAGAGAGAGAGAGAGAGAGAGAGAGACAGTGATATTAACCAGCCCAAGGCAACACGATGGCTCAGAAAATATTTACACACATGTAACATCAAGGAGACATCCCGTGTGTGTGTGTGTGTGTGTGTGTGTGTGTGTGTGTGATGTGTCTGATGTGATTTACCGCGGAAAGTAAATCACAGAGAGACTCGCTCCCCAGCGTGAA
>CM035200.1:4350535-4355288 GCA_020233015.1 Callinectes sapidus | reverse complement strand
CTCTCTCTCAGACGTATAAGTAATAGAAGTTGAGAATGTTTTAGAGTAAGGTGATGGTGGTGGTGGTGGTGGTAGTGGTGGTGGTGGTCGTGGTGTTGTTAATAGTGATGAAAATAATGATAATAATAAAAGTAATGATGGTGGACAAGAAAAGGAAATAAAAGTAATGCGTAAAATTAATTTTTCCCTTAAGGTATTTAATGTAGTATTATCTTTTTTAATACCCCGCATTATGGCTGGCAAAATGAGAGACCGCAAACAGCAAGAAATATAACAAAGAAAATAAAGAAATAGATTAATGTAAAAACAGTAACATTGTGACCTCCATACTCTCTCTCTCTCTCTCTCTCTCTCTCTCTCTCTCTCTCTCTCTCTCTCTCTCTCTCTCTCTCTCTCTCTCTCCTTCCCCTTTTTCTCTTTTCTTTTTTGTTTTCTATTCTCTTTCCTCCTTTTCTATCTCTTTCTTTCTTTCTTTCTTTCTTTCTTTCTTTCGCCTTTCTCTCTCTCTCTCTCTCTCTCGCTCTCTCTCTCTCTCTCTCTCTCTCTCTCTCTCTCTCTCTCTCTCTCTCTCTCTCTCTCTCTCTCTCTCTCTCTCTCTCTCTCTCCCCTTGTGACCCGCATTGGTAGTTATTCCCTCCAAAATGTAACGTGAACACAGAACAGAATTGCACAAATCTACAGAACAAGAACAACAACAAAAAAAGAAAGAAAAAAAAAGATAAAGAAAAAAAAACGCGGCCAGTATGTTTGTTTGTTTGGCATCGGAATAGTGCCATCACTAGAGCGGTGTGTTGTGGTGCCGTTCGTTAAATTCCGGGGGGGCGGGGGGAGGGGTGCATTTGTGTGGGCTCCGTTTAATTAAAGCGACGTGTATTAGTTTGAGTGCGTGCGGGAACACCTGATATATTATATGTTTTTTACCTGATGTTTTTATTGAGGTTTAGTACTGCATCACTGAGGGGGTAACGGAGGAGCTTTAACTTCCTTCTGTACCGTGGCGCATTTCTATATTCATTCTGCTTGTTATTTGGTGGTTTTATGCAGATTCAGAAATTCACGTGGGGATTAAAGTATTCAAACTCTGGTCATGAATTTTCTGACCTCCACAGACTCTTCCTAACATCAATAAAATCGTCTAATCACACCCGAAAATTATAATAAAAGTGTGTTCAAGTACTGAAGGAGTTAAAACAACAACAACAACAACAATGACAGTAATAACAAGAATAACAATAACAATAACAACAACAACAACAGCAGTAATGATCTGGAATGTAATGCTGATTGGAATAGTTTGTGGGAATTGAATATCCTGAAGAGAACTTGAATAATAACTTTGCCATACATCAAGGTGTCCATATTGTAGAAAATAAATAAATGAATAAAATAACATGTGAAGTAGAATAATATGATAATAGTACTGAATAAATTAACAAAAAAATAAATCAATAGAAATCATTAATAGTAACTAAAGAACACAAGATGAAACAAAGAAGTGACACCAGGAATTGTGTTAGGTGTGCCCTGGAATAGACGAACAGCCGGCATAGACAACGGGAGAACACTGGACTCGCCTTACGCCTTGCTGTGGAATCATAATAGACCGACGATGCATGAACGACCGAATGAATGAATGAACAGCGCTGATTAACTCGCTTCCTGCCCACACTGAGAGACAAAGCGAGTTTTTACTGAACATATTAAACGTACCATCACAACGAGTGGCGAAGGTTTGGAAGCCTCTTTTTTTTTTCCTTTTTCTTTCTTTCTTTCTTTCTTTCTTTCTTTCTTTCTTTCTTTCTTTTTTTGTAAAGGTGGTGACGGTGTAAACTCACTAGACTGTAGTGGTTCGGCGACACACGGGCCAGGTAGCTAAGCATCACCCTAGAGGGACACAGGTTCGCCGGCTTTTTATCAGTAGAGGACTCAGACAAACACGCCTGGGGGGTTGTGTTGTGCCGTATATGTCCAAATGCCTGTGTCGCTGCGTGGTGGCGGAGTGGCTGTGGAATTAATGAAGCGGAACACTCCACGCCTTCCACTACATTAATTTTATGGGTCGATGGTGGCTGACCCAACCCACCAGTGTCTTGTGGTGCACTGCTCGCCGCCTCGCTAATGGACTCGTCACCTCCTCACTGTCTTCACTCCTTCACTCCTTCACGCCTCCTGCTCCTCTTCCTTGCATCTCTATTGGATCATTTGCTTCCCATACGGTGTTTTATTTTGTGGTTACTGCGTGGCTATGGTAATTAACTGATTCACACCTCCTCCTCCTCCTCCTCCTCCTCCTCCTCCCTCTCTATGTGTTTTATGATTGTCTTGTTACTTCGGTAAAACTCAATCCATCTCTTTATTTTTGTGAGTGTGTTCTAATCTAGGAGAGAGAAAAAAAAAACTATACAAAGAGAGACCCATTGAAGGTAACCTGACTAAAAATTATGGGTTGCTTCGCTAAAACTCAATCAATTTTATTTATGTAACAGTGTTCTTTGCCTACCGGAGATAAAAAAAAACAAAGCTGTACAAAAGAGAGCGACTGAAGGTGAACTGTCTCAAAAATAGTATAGTGAAGAGAGTTTTATCCAATATTTGCGGATCTGTCAGTCAATCTCAGTGTTTCCTCTCGTGTGGCCCTGAGTGGAGTTGTAAGGCTGCACCACGACACGGCCCTGGCATAATGTGAATTGTCGCTGCTGTACTAATGGACCTGTCACTTCCTCACCGCTTCTTCCTTGTACTTATCTCCCTTTTATGAATCCCTTCTCAGATCAATTCCTTATGTGACTCAATGTGATCTCTGTCTTTTTATTTTTTGTCTTGTAATTTTTGTGGCATAAAAATAAAAGTTCATAGGCATTTGTAAGGCTGCCCCGCCACGCTTCTTTCTTGTGGCTTGTGTGAATTTTATCCGTGTTTGGACTTGGGGACATTAATCCCTTCAATTCTGGGACACATTTTTACCTCAAGCTTAAAGTGTAATTAGACGATTTTATTGACATTAAGAAGGGTCTATAGAGGTCAGTAGATTCATGGCCAGAATCTGTACTATTTCCATTCCTACATGAGTTTCTGAATTTGTATAAAATCGGCAAATAATAACCAGAATGAATATGAAAATGCGTCACAGTACTGAAGGGGTTAACAGGTTGACTTGTGAAGGTGTGAGGGAGTATAATGTTGTCATGGCTGATATAGATAGATGTTAATGTGATTGTATCTTGTATCTTTGGGAGCTATCTGTTGTTTTTGTTTTTGGTTTGTTTTGTTTTGTTTGTTATTGTTCTTTCTTCTTCTTCTTCTTCTTCTTCTTCTTCTTCTTCTTCTTCTTCTTCTTCTTCTTCTTCTTCCTCTTCCTCTTCCTCTTCCTCTTCTTGTTCTTCTTTTTCTTCTTCTTCTTCTTCTTCTTCTTCATTACCATCATCATCGTCATCTTATTCTTATTCTTATTCTTATTGTTTTTTTTTATCATTATCATTATTTTTCTACTTGTTCATTTCTTTACTTCTTGTTGAGGGGCGCTTTATGACCCCGTGATTGTGACGGAGTTCATGTAACCAATCAATTAATCACTAAATCCTTTCTTGTTCTCGTTAGTGACTCCTCCACGACCACCAGGTGCCTCGCCAGGTAGGTACTGCCGGGTGTGTGTGTGTGTGTGTGTGTGTGTGTGTGGGATGGTGTTTACTTACTATATTAACTGAGTTTATTTGTGTGGCCGCGTATTTGCTTTGTCTATCTGTTTGTTTTGACGTGGCTGTAGTTTCTATTGTGTTGTGTCATTTACAGTGATGTCGTATTTGTTTACCTATTTGTTTATTTGCTTGTGTACTGACTTGATGTGATTGAAGCACCGATCCATTCTTTCTTCTATTCATTTGTCCTACGATTGATTTATAACAGGCTGTTCATCCTTCTATCCATCCATCCATCCTTTCGTCCTATAACTATCCATTTACCTCTATTTACCTCTATTTCTATCCCATTTATTTTCCAGCCATTACAAAATCTTTACACCATTCCTCTTTGTCCTGTCTCCTCTCTTTTTCCTCTTCCCTCGCCTTCATTAACCCTTCTTTGTTGCTGTTTGGCCTCCCTGTGTGGCATCTTTACTCGTGTATAGTGGTCATTATCTGGAGTTCTTTGATATAGACCTTACCAGCGTAGATGTATGGAGCTCACTGACGGTACGGTGAAAAGCGAATGTTACAGGAAACAAAAACAGATAAGACAAAGGTCGCAGACAGACAGGCAGGCAGGCAGGCAGGCAGGCAGGCAGGCAGGCAGGAAAGCAGGATGTAAGGAAGATGTAGCATGTGGAGTGACAAATGGAACGGTGAGTTGAGAGTCATTACTGCACTGGGAGGTGGATGACAGAGTGGTAGTGTGTTGGTGGTGGTGGTGGTAGACAGTGGTGGGAGTGGTGATAGTGGTGTTGTTGGCGGACGAGAAGGGTGTTTGGGGGAGTGTAGCCTGAGTGTGTATGAGTGTAGCCTGAGTGTGTATGGGTGTAGTCTGTGTGTGTATTGGTTTAGCCTGTGTGTGCATGGGTGTAGCCTGAGTGTGTATGGGTGTAGCCTGAGTGTGTATGGGTGTAGCCTGAGTGTGTATTGGTGTAGCCTGAGTGTGCATGGGTATAGCCTGAGTGTGTATTGCTATAGCCTGTGTGTGCATGGGTGTAGCCTGTGAGTGCATGGGTGTAGCCTGAGTGTGCATGGGTGTAGCCTGTGTTTGTTTGTATAGCCTGTGTGTG
>CM035200.1:4343035-4345535 GCA_020233015.1 Callinectes sapidus | reverse complement strand
AAGAAGCAGAAGAAGAAGAAGAAGAAGAAGAAGAAGAAGAAGAAGAAGAAGAAGAAAAGGAAAAAAAACAATAACAAATAAAACAAAACAAAAGAAAAACAAAAACAACAGATAGCTCCCAAAGATACAAGATATAATCATATTAACACCTATCTATATCAGCCATGACAACATTATACTCCCTCACACCTTCACAAGTCAACCTGTTAACCCCTTCAGTAATGTGACGCATTTTCATATTTATTCTGGTTATTATTTGCCGATTTTATACAATTTCAGAAACTCATGTAGGAATGGAAATAGTACAGATTCTGGCCATGAATCTACTGATTTCTATAGACCCTTCTTAATGTCAATAAAATCGTCTAATTACACTTAAAGCTTGAGGTAAAAATGTGTCCCAGAACTGAAGGGGTTAATGTCCCCACGTCCAAACACGGATAAAATTCACACAAGCCACAAGAAAGAAGCGTGGCGGGGCAGCCTTACAAATGCCTATGAACTTTTATTTTTATGCCACAAAAATTACAAGACAAAAAAAAAAAAGACCTGGATCACATTGAGTCACATAAGGAATTGATCTGAGAAGGGATTCATAAAAGGGAGATAAGTACAAGGAAGAAGCGGTGAGGAAGTGACAGGTCCATTAGTACAGCAGCGACAATTCACATTATGCCAGGGCCGTGTCGTGGTGCAGCCTTACAACTCCACTCAGGGCCACACGAGAGGAAACACTGAGATTGACTGACAGATCCGCAAATATTGGATAAACCCCTCTTCACTATACTATTTTTGAGACAGTTCACCTTCAGTCGCTCTCTTTTGTACAGCTTTTTTTTTTTTTTATCTCCGGTAGGCAAAGAACACTGTTACATAAATAAAATTGACTGAGTTTTAGCGAAGCAACCCATAATTTTTAGTCAGGTTACCTTCAATGGGTCTCTCTTTGTATAGTTTTTTTTTTTTTTTCTCTCTCCTAGATTAGAACACACTCACAAAAATAAAGGGATGGATTGAGTTTTACCGAAGTAACAAGACAATTATAAAACACATAGAGAGGGAGGAGGAGGAGGAGGAAGAGGAGGAGGAGGAGGTGTGAATCAGTTAATTACCAGAGCCACGCAGTAACCACATAATAAAACACCGTATGGGAAGCAAATGATCCAACAGAGATGCAAGGAAAAGGAGCAGCAGGTGTGAAGGAGTGAAGGAGTGAAGACAGTGAGGAGGTGACGAGTCCATTAGCGAGGCGGCGAGCAGTGCACCACAAGACACTGGTGGGTTGGGTCAACCACCACCGACCCATAAAATTAATGTAGTGGAAGGCGTGGAGTGTTCCGCTTCATTAATTCCACAGCCACTCCGCCACCACGCCGCGACACGGGCATTTGGACATATACGGCACAACACAACCCCCCCCGGCGTGTTTGTCTGAGTCCTCTACTGATAAAAAGCCGGCGAACCTGTGTCCCTCTAGGGTGATGCTTAGCTACCTGGCCCGTGTGTCGCCGAAGCCCTACAGTCTAGTGAGTTTACACCGTCACCACCTATACAAAAAAAAAAAAAAAAAAAAAAAAAAAAAAAAAAAAAAAAAAAAAAAGAAAAGAAAGAAAGAAAGAAAGAAAGAAAGAGGCTTCCAAACCTTCGCTACTCGTTGTGATGGTACGTTTAATATGTTCAGTAAAAACTCGCTTTGTCTGTTCTCAGTGTGGGCAGGAAGCGAGTTAATCAGCGCTGTTCATTCATACATTCGTTCGTTCATGCATCGTCGGTCTATTATGATTCCACAGCAAGACGTAAGGCGAGTCCAGTGTTCTCCTGTTGTATATGCCGGCTGTTCGTCTATTCCAGGGGACACCTAACACAATTCCTGGTGTCACTTCTTTGTTTCATCTTGTGTTCTTTAGTTACTATGAATGATTTCTATTGATTTATTTTTTTGTTAATTTATTCAGTACTATTATGATATTATTCTACTTCACATGTTATTTTATTCATTTATTTATTTTCTACACTATGGACACCTTGATGTATGGCAAAGTTATTATTCAAGTTCTCTTCAGGATATTCAATTCCCACAAACTATTCCATTCAGCATTACATTCCAGATCATTACTGCTGTTGTTGTTGTTGTTATTACTGTCATTGTTGTTGTTGTTGTTGTTTTAACTCCTCCAGTACTTGAACACACTTTTATTATAATTTTCGGGTGTGATTAGACGATTTTATTGATGTTAGGAAGAGTCTGTGGAGGTCAGAAAATTCATGACCAGAGTTTGAATACTTTAATCCCCACGTGAATTTCTGAATCTGCATAAAACCACCCAATAACAAGCAGAATAAATATAGAAATGCGCCACGGTACAGAAGGAAGTTAAAGCTCCTCCGTTACCCCCTCAGTGATGCAGTACTAAACCTCAATAAAAACATCAGGTAAAAAACATAATATATCAGGTGTTCCCGCACGCACGCAAACTAATACACGTCGCTTTAATTAAAC
>CM035200.1:4324479-4337127 GCA_020233015.1 Callinectes sapidus | reverse complement strand
GTGTGTGTGTGTGTGTGTATACTGATATTTTTATTCTTATTTTTATTTGTCTGTATATCAATATCTATATCTATATATCTATCTTTGTGCCTATCTTTGTGCCTCATCTGTTTTCTCCTATTAATGATGGATGCTGTTAAATTTGCCTATTTACAGATACGTAAGTTAATACGGTACCAGATAAAAGTCTAAGTGGTATACAGGTGATAAAAATGGAATCTCAACAAAATTCTCCTGACCTACAGCTTCTCCTGAAGATGTAAGAAAAACCGGTCAAGAATAAACTCAACTCCTTACTCTGGTGTTTCCTTCCATCTCCTTCTCTAACATTCTTATAATCACTAACCACGATGTAACAGAAAATAACAAGTAAAAGGTTAAATAATTTAGGTCTCAGAAAGATATGAAGGAATTGGTTCATAAATTGAGAGGTAGTTGAATGGAACGGACTTGTCATCGGGCCGTTAATGTTAAGTTATTAAAACGATCTTTAGAAGATAAATAACATACATAATGGTACGTGTAGGAGTGATGGTTTCTTGCAACATCTCTTACTGTCAAGCGTTCCTATATTCTTATGTTAAAAAAAAGTAACTTCTATAAAACTTGTTTAGGGACTAGCACCTCAGTAGACATTCTTTTCTCAAACAACATTTTATTTTGCCCTTGGCCGGTTTCCACTCTTACATCAAAAAAGGTGCTTTCAGGGCGAGTCTCCACCTGTAATCACGGCACAGCTGAGTTTTTCACACCCGACTCTTCACACCGCACACGATTCATCTGCACACGGCGGTTTCAAGTAATGAGGGGAAAAATGAGTTTCTCAGGATACTGGCCGGGTAAAAGGAAAATCTGACATTACACTAAGGGTGAAAAAGAAAATTTGTCGTGGAATTATAGTGGAAGAAAGTAAGTCTGGCTGTGCACTAGTCAGGGAAAAAGATAATTTGTCATCGCATTACGAGTTGAAGAAAAGAGAATTTGTCATCGCATGAGAAGAAAAAAAATGCCATTGTACTAAAGGAGAAAATAAGAAAATACTAGAGAAACTTAAAAAAAATATTAGAAAACAAAAAAAACTTCACGAAATGAAAAAAAATAGGGATAATAAACGGAAATAATGGAAAATGAAGTAATAATCAAGAACACAATGTAAGCATTAATAAGAAAGAATATTAAGGAGAAAAAAATAGTGGATTCAAGAAAAACGAAAAACAAGGAAAGGTAACGGATGCTTCAAGAAAGTAAGAAAATAAGATTAATGTGGAGAACTTTAAAAAAAATCAGAGAAAATTGGGGAAAAATAAGAAACTCTTGAAAATAAAGAAAGGAAACAACCAAATAGCAAAAGAAAATAAAGAAAATTATGAAAATCACCAGGAAAAGAGAAAGCGAGAACAAATAAGAGAGCATGAAAAAAAAGTGAAATAAATAATCTTCAAGAAAATATTATGCCTTCACGTGCAACTCCTATTAAAAGAAATGAATGAAATACAAACAGTCCTGGCCTTCCTATCATCCATGCCCATAAAGTAGTCCAACTTTTTTTTTATATGATATGGATTTTGTACAGTAATTTATGGACTGAAAAGAGACCACCTAATGAAAGTCTCCCATCTGAAAATACCACCCTTTTGGAACCGTTACCAAGAGTGGATGCCCAATCTCCCTCGGACCGTAAGCAGGATTCGAACCCCGTGCGCTTGGGGGATCTCTTTTCCCCCTCAGAATGCATGTGGTTTCAGTGTACTATGGCGGCCACCGTAAGCCTTCTAGAACTCCCTACTGACTCTATTAACGACCAGATAATTGAAGTGGATACTAATGTTGTCTTTTCTGGGATGTATGTATAAATATTTCAAAGTTAAGAGATTCTATTGGAAATTAAAAGTCTAAAAAGTGGTCAGTAATTGTATTATTGTCTGAGTGAAAGGGTTTAGTGTTTAACGCGTGGATAGCAATAAATATTCTCGGTGGGGTGAGGAAGTGTTGACCAGCGAGTGAAAATTTATTGCTGACGGACTGACTGATTTATGTATTGGCGTTGTATTGATGGAATCGTATGGCGCCTCTGAAAGAATCCAAGCCCCTGATGAGCTTAAAGGTTCATTTGAGGCTTTCAAAGGGGAATTAATGAAAGATGTACACAAAAAATTAGACTACATTCCCCTCTATACATTTCCACATACACGTACATCCACAAATGTATAACTTAATGTAAATCTCTGCATGCTGTATGCCGGACCCAGGTTATGGAACGTACATGACTACCACCACTTATCAAAAATATCACAACCAGACGTTCTTTATTAAACAACTGAAGGATTCTATTCTTTATCTGCAGCAACAGTGACATGATTATATATGTTGCTTTTAGAGGAACGCTTACTCAACAGATAACGAGCAATAGACTATTTTTTTCTTAATTTCACTTCATTCTGCCATTCATCTATTTGGTTTCCTTTTTATTTCTTCTTTCTTTCTATTCTCTCTCTCTCTCTCTCTCTCTCTCTCTCTCTCTCTCTCTCTCTCTCTCTCTCTCTCTCTCTGGACAAGTTCTCAAAATATTTATACACTAACATCAAATATTTTCATCGTCCAATGTTCCTAATAATACTAAATATAGATGTGCACAATCTTTCCTTCCTTACACTTCTAAGACTGTTTTTTTTTCCCTCCCTTGCCTGCAGTTTTGTGTCTAGTTACACCTTTATTCTCATGGTCACTTGTAACTCGACAGGCAGAACTATTAGCCACTTCAGTACAGGGACGCATTTTCATATTCTGCTTATTATTTGGTCGATTTTATACAGCTTCAGAAACTCATGTGTAGGGATAAAAAATAGTACAGACTCTGGCCACTAATCCTCTGATCTCCATAAACGCTTTCTAATGCCAGTGAAATCGTCTAATTACACTCAAAACTCGTGGTAAAAATGTGTCCCAGTCCTGAAGGAGTTCATATGCAAGCTGGTTGTTTAAACGTAGCAATGTGGTTTGCATTTCATTGGATGAGTTTTAGTGGATGATACAGCAGATGAGGGCGGCCGAGTGGACGAGGTGAGAGGGAGAAAGGAGATGGGAAGGGACGGGTTAGAGAGAGAAAGAGAGGGGGGGGGAGAGGGGGGGAGGATGGAAAGAAAAGTACATGACAACTTCACAAATCAAGAGAAAAGTATAATGATTTTTTTTAGGAAGAGTAATCGTAGTAAGACAGAAATAAAGTTATGTCTCCATGAACAATCCTAACTCCTTCAGTACTGGGACACATTTTTACCCACGAAAATCCTATGAATAGTCTGTCACGTTGGATATTAGTGTTAACAAGGCCATAAGGAAATAAAAGAAGGCGCAAGAAGTTCTCAGGCCTTCACGTCAGTCAGGGTGTGAGAAATAAATAGAATCGGTACATATTTGACAGGTGGGTGATGAATGTGACTTTAAAAGATGACAAAGAAACGGAAAAAAATACATCAACACAAAATTCAACTCCTTCAGTACTGCGCTACATTTTTATCAAGAGTTTTCTGCATGATAAGATAATTTCATTGACCTTAGAATGGGTCTATGGAGGTCAGAAAATCAATGGCCAGAGTCTTCACTATCTTTAGCTCTACCTGAGTTTTAAAGCCGTATAGAATCGCCAAATAAACAGAATGAATATGAAAATGCGTCGTGGTACTGAAGGGGTTAAAATTATGGAAATACAAACTCCATAAATCGACTTTCTCTGCTTCCTTAAACGTAGATTTACTTTCATTCCTTCATTTCATGGCTAGACTTCCTGACTGCGTGCTTTGTGTGTTCCCTCAGCCATCGCCTCATTAATGCAACTGCTAGTAAACCTTTGCCGCGGCGCAGTAGAGTGGAAAGGTTAAGCAGGCCGCGAGGAAAGAAACATTTTTAGTTCCAAGTTGCACGAGTGAAGCAAACACCATCAACTTATTGAAATTCAGAGGAGTGTTCACCCCCACACTTTCCTCTGCTCGCTTTTACACAAACGCATCACCGTGACGCATAAAATTATTGAAGTTAAACGTTCGTGGAGCTATCAGTCCAATGGGTTGACTTACACGAGCTTCACTGTCAGTTTATCATCGAGACTAGGCTACATACAGTGCTCATATTGCCATGCCTTGTAACATTACTCGTCTCCCTAGCGTTACTGTCTTTGATCACTTAATATTGTTACTTACATAGTTTTATAAGTGAAATCAAGATATACTATCCATGGTTTTATGCACAAGAAATAAGAATAAATCGAGGACAAGAAATTAATTAAAAATAAACAAAAAAGTGACTCTTTAAGAAATACTTCCTAGGAAAAGACCTAATAAAATAAAGAAAAGACCTATTAATGGATATAAAAGACCTCCTAACTGGAGAAAAAGGAAAATAACGAGAAAAAGATTAACAGAAAAAATGTCTACTAATAAGAAAAAATCATGCTATACGGGAAAAAAGCACCAAATAGAAAAAAAAATACAATAACCAAAAGTCTACTAATAGGAAAATGGCCTCTATTGTACTGTACATGCGTTAAAAACTACCAACAACAAATACAGCAATAAATGAAAAGTGTTTAGCACAGCAGGAAATATTACTAATCTGAAAGTATTTATTGACACGGTAATTATGAATCATTAATGAATGCTGGCATTCTTTCTTTCCATATTCCTATTAATACCACACACACACACACACACACACACACACACACACACACACACACACACACACACACACCATAAATTCCACTATCCGAAAAGGTCACAAGGTCAAAGGTAACAAACCTCGATGCAAGAGGTGACAGTGACCAGCAGGAAAGCAGCAGTGGGTGGTCCTGAGAGCACTTAATTAATACACACACTCAGTGTTAAACCCTCAAGCATCTCAAGCATCAATGAATATAAGAGTCCTGCTTCAATAAATGTGCCTAATATTTGTGTATTAGATCCTGGAATAAACAACACATACAACAATAAGTTAATGAATAAAATGTTATTTCTTACCCTTTCTTTTTCATTATACTCACCAATCCATCTATGCCACGAGTCTTCCAATCCTTGCTAATCATCCTCGGAAGAACACTTAACACGAAGGCACCGAGGAATACGATAACGTGCCTTTCGGAGCGCAGGAATGACAAGCACCACGTAACCCGTCACCCGAGACGTCCTCCACAAACACTCACTACGCAGTACTCATTCGTCATACATTCCTTCGCGGCACACGCATGAAAGAGACGCCACTCACTACGCAGTAATGATAATGGTTTATAAAATTCAGCGATAAAGAAACAACAGATTACTGGAAAGGGGGAGTGGTAAGAGCAGTAGACAACCAGCGGGTACCATCTAATAATGTCAAGACATGTTGTGGTCATTACGTTAATAAATCATCATGCGATACATTTCCCGATCCGAGATCCGATGTTTTTGGTTACCTCACACGTCAAGCAGTTCCATCACAGTCATCACCGGCACCATTATGTCCTTCGTTAGTATAGTAGCTTAGGAATCGCCACACACAGAACGAGGAAGAACAAGGAGGAATGCTTATCTCTTTTTTTTTTTTTTTTTTTTTTTTTTTTTTTTTTTTTTTGCCATTACTCAATCATGGGTATTAGGCCATTTTTATTCATTTTGTGTATTTGTTTATTTACAAGTGCCCGAACATTGCTCGGAACACTGCTCGAACTAGTTTTTCAAATAGGTTCGCATGCTTGTTTAAAACACCTTGGCCCTGAGTATGTTCGTAGGCAATGTTCACTACAAGGAACTATATCATTTTGTTCGTTATCATGTTCTAAACTCTAGAGCTAGTTTGTGCAGAGCTTAAGAGCAAATAAGAAGATTAGAGAGGAAAAGGCGGAGCTTGCACGTCTCCACTAACCGTATGTAAACTGCCGAGTGACTGTCAGCTTCGATCACGTTCGTACAATTATTGCCTGGAGCACTGTTACCACTTGTTTCTTTGAGCATGTTAGCAACATACTCGGGAATCAATTACTGATATGCTCGTATCATGATCGGAGCAGTGTTCTTGAGAAATATTCAGAGGTTAGTATAACAGGAACACACACGCACGAAAAAAAAGCATGTCAGGAAATGTGCAGAGGGAAAATGAACGCTGGCAACGCCCCAAGGAAGTAATGTTTGTGATTGGCTCACATCACGATCATGTGACGGAAATCGAGGGACGTGATTGGGCGTTGGTTGTGTGAGTGTTTCCGGTCTGCCGGGGATCATAACGTGAACAAATGAGGTATATTATCAATATTTTAATTATGGTGAACTTTTCTGTAGCATGAGAGAGAGAGAGAGAGAGAGAGAGAGAGAGAGAGAGAGAGAGAGAGAGAGAGAGAGAGAGAGAGAGAGAGAGGCTATCGGGAGCCAAAGAAGCTCTATAGAACAAAAGAGAAGTCCAAAACACCTGTGATAATAATAACCTTTACGAATGTACAAATTCCTCAAGTTAGCCTGTCTGTCTCTCCTCGTCCCTCATTCTGATTATCTGTTTATTAGCCTGTCTGTCAGCCTACTCATCTCTCCGCGTGTTTTAGAGGAAAGAGAGTAGATTATGTGGGATGAGCAAGTAATGAAAATTCTGGGTATTGGAGGAAAAAATGGGGAAAAGGGAAAGGAAAATAATGTTGTATAAAGGATTGAAAGAGAAACAAATGTTGGAGAAAGGAAAGAAAATAAAAAGGATGCTGAAAACCTTACTAAAAACTTTAAAAAACATATTGAGAAAATAAAGGAAATTCTAAAAAGTACAGTAAGAGAAGAAAACATAAAAAAATACAAAGAAACAAAATGGAGAAAAGAATGTATGATATTGCAAGAAAAAGAAATATCATATAAAAAGAAAGGAAAAAAAAAAAAAAGAAGAATATAGAATAAAAAGAAGGAAGGAAACGTAAAGTATGCATGAAAATAACAAAAAAGCACATAGGTAAAAGAGACAGAGAAAAACCCACACATATACAGTTCACAGGAAAATAAGGATCCAGGAAGCTAGAAACGCGGAAAGAGAAGCGAAGTACAAACAGTTAAGGGAGAAGACAAAGACTGGGCTTCGGTGGCAGTGAAGGTGGATGGGATAAGTAGTTACACGCAGAGTAGAAGCATTAGTGGAAGGGAGGAACTGGGGAGACGGTAGAGGGGGAGGAAAGTAGGGTTATGGGAGGCCGTGGAGTAGATAAGAGAAACTTGATGGGAAGGAAACAGATGGGGTTTTAGAATGAAGGTAAGCGAAGAGGGAGGAATTAGTGAGTAGGGAGAGAGTGAGAGAGAGATTGGCAGTGGGTAGGAAGGGGATGGAGGAAAGGGAGGGGGAGGAGGAGGACCAGGAGGGATTGAGAGCAGGATGGGAGCTTCGTCAGTTCGCCCGCTGCTGCACCCTCGGACTTAATCAACATGGTTCTCTGCAACTTTCGCCTGACAATGCCTGCCCCGGTTAATCACTCAGACGTAGCAGCCTTCCCGTGTATCTCTCCAATTTCAAGCCAATGCCGGTGACCGTGAAAATAGTGAAGTTACTCTTAAACAGCTACACGTTTTCTCTTGTCTCCGTAGAAGCAAGAATGTGAGGTGAATAATTACAATAATACGTAAATAGTTCATGATTTCACGTATTTATTGAAATTGTAAACTGTACTAATGTATTCTTAGTGATAAAAAAAACCTTATTCTATACACTTTAGAGTCACTTAGCAAATAGATACGGATTGTTTTAAGGTGTTTTATGGTCTTGTGGTGTGTAGGTACCCTCGCCTCCGCCTTGTCCTCCCCCGCGTCACAGCTGATCAACAACCCAGACAATGAAACCGTTCTCAGCCTCAGGGATTGATTTCCCTCTCCCATTGTTACGTATTGCTACTGGTGCATTGCCTCTCACTGCACCCCTCCCACCGGTACACCTCTCTCCCCGTATCGCTCCGCTCAAGCTTCCCTTTCTCCCCTGCCTTCTCTCTCTCTCTCTCTCTCTCTCTCTCTCTCTCTCTCTCTCTCTCTCTCTCTCCTTTTTCTTCATTCTCCAATTACTACCTCATCTCCTCCTCGACACACACACACACATACACACACACACAGTCTCTCTCTCTCTCTCTCTCTCTCTCTCTCTCTCTCTCTCTCTCTCTTAAGAACATGAAAAAATGAGGGGCTTCGTCTAAGTCTCATGAAAATCCCAGGGCAGGGAGTTGCACATTGTTTGTGGCGGCGGGGGTGGCGGTGCTGGCGGCGGCGGTGGCGGTGGTGGTGGTGACCTGGATACAAGCGTGGAGTTGAGCAAGGTCAGGATGCGGTGGTGTGCCTGAAAATGCTCGTCCAAAGGGAGTTTTATGGCTTGGATTACCCAGTTCCACGTTACCCACGTTGTGTGTGTATCGTTCTTTATTTCTTCTGTCAAGTTTACAAAAATGAAGAAGTGTCTTAAAAAATGCGATACAGAGATTTTGTAAGCGCTTTTAAATGACTTTCCGTGATTTTTGTCTGTCTCGTGGACTGGACTACGCGTTACGTAATTGCATTAACGTTGTAGCTTAAACTCGAGTACGCTATCATATTTCTTTTTTCCTTTCAAACTTCACCAAGAAAAATTATGCACAGGTTCAGTGTTATTTATTTATTTTTTTCATGCAGTCCTGCCTTGTGGGCTTTTCTTACACTCTGCATTGCATTACCTGTCTGTTGAGGTTGTAACTTAAACTCTCACTCATTCTCTTCATTCTTTCTTTCAAACATCATAAACGAAAAAAAAAAAAAAAAAAAAATCACAGAAATGGTATGTTATCAAATGCATTCTAGTCTTGGGGTCTCCTTTTATACTTGCCTTTGCATTACCTAAGTGTGTTGAAGGTGTAGTGAAATGCTTTTCGTTCTTCTGGTTAGTATATTCAATCACGTCTTGTATGCATATGTAATGACAATGTAGTTTATTCTATTCAAACCTGCAGAAAACGACAAGGGGTTTTGTGAAGCCTACTGAAACGCATTATTTTTTCTTTTTCTTCTCACTTGTACTTGTTAATACATGTACTTGTAAGTCTGCTGAGGATATAGAGCTTCCGTGTGTAGATATTCCCTGCAAATTCTTTTTGATATTTGTCTCTCGTCCTCTCTTTTCTTCCCAGTAATCTCCTTTTCTCTTTTTCCTCGGCTGTGTAGAACCATATCTAATTATTTTCTGTTTCTAAAGTTCTCAGCAAACTCACTCCCAACACAACCACTTCCCCCTGCAGCCTTTCCTCTTCCTTTCCCTCCTTGGGTGAAGGGAATAGGATCCTAACTCTTCCTCTCTGAAACTTCATTGCATGTCCTCCAAAACTTCCCTTCTCAACACCCCCAGTCTTGTCAGGCAACCCTTGCTCTCCTTTCCCTCCTCCTTAAATGAACAAAATTACATCTCACTCCTTCCTGCAAAACGTCGCTATACATTCCCTTCTGCTGAAATAGCTACACAGATATGGGTAATGAAGGCGAGGGATAAATCTCAGGTTGACCCAGGAATACTCGAACGTCTGGACAAAAAATAAAGTCTTCTCCACAAATTTATTTACCTCCATCACTATTCAACATTCCCTTTCCTAAAATCGTTGCATTCTCCTATAACCCCTCTCATTCCCTCCCTACTTGAGAGAGAAAGAACCCTTTTATAAAACCTCCCTTCACATTCACTTCCTTGTCTCTTCCAGCAGCCTTTCTCTCTCCTTTCCCTCCGGTGTCTTTCTCTGTCCCTTCCCTCTGGCGGGTGCACAGGAGCTAAGCCGATGCCCTCGATTGACTAACAAGTGATCATCCTGCGTGGCTTAGCGGCCTTGCACTTAACGCCAAGATGGTCCTGGTATCCTCGTACTGCTCATCCTCCCTGCCTTGCTCATTGGCTCGGCTCGTTTTACCTTGCCAGCGTCTCCCCCGCTTCCCATTTGCCTCTTGCCGCCCGCTCAAACTAATTATCGACGTCTTTAAGCTTAATGAGGCTCATTGATTGCGGCAGTGAACCACGGGGAGGGAAGGCCGAGGGGCGGGAAGAAGGACATTGGATTGAACGATGCAGGAAGAAACGGAATACACGCACATGAGGGTGAGCAAGACAGACAGACAGACAGACAGACAGAGAGAGAGAGAGAGAGAGAGAGAGAGAGAGAGAGAGAGCTACTAGTAGTAGTAGTAGTAGTAGTAGTAGTAGTAGTAGTAGTAGTAGTAGTAGTAGTAGTAGTAGTAGTAGTAGTAGCATTCTGACTGATTCCTGTAACTATCAACAGCTGATAGCGAAAGGTTAGTAATTTAATAATAATAAAGTCTACCCTAAAAAAAAAAAAACGTGCTCTGTGTTTTCAAGGCGACATGGCTTCTCTGAGTGGTTAAGGGCCTGAAGGTAAACACATCAGTGATTTAAATGAACAATAGATTTGACAGAGAGTGGTGAATTTGGGTTTTAGTCGGGTATTGAAAGCACCAAATAAATCTATAGAAGTACTCATAATAACACAATCTCTATTTGATGATGTTATGGTAATGACGCAATAGTTCTTGTGTTCCAATACTTTTTCAGGTTCAAGGAGACTCAGACGAAGAGTACGAGGGAACAAGCACGAACGTGCACGTGTGCGGGTGAGTTTCCTCTCTCTCTCTCTGTGTGTGTGTGTGTGTGTGTGTGTGTGCTTCACCAACGATCGGCTTGTAGTTCTGTAACTATTTGTTGATATTAAATAGGGGCCTAACATTAAAACACTCAACTAGTAGTTTCTCTCTCTCTCTCTCTCTCTCTCTCTCTCTCTCTCTCTCTCTCTGTGTGTGTGTGTGTACTTATTTTGACAAGTAGCATTCGATTTACCAACTTATCAACAGGTGTTTCTGCTGTGAATATCAGTCAACTTTTTATATATTTAGTTTTTCCTATAGGTTTGGAGTTTAATCTGTGTTAAATCGGCTTAGCTACATCCATCCCTTTCCCATACCCCGTCCTTCTCCAATCACCCCTCCCTCACCCCGCCCCGGTCCTCCATTACCCCCCTCCCTATCCTCCCCTTGTCTTCACTTCATCCCTTCCCCCTCCCATTCCCATACCCCGTCCATCTCCGATCACCCCGCCCTGGTCTTCCTCCCCCCTCGTCTTCACTCCATCCCCGCTCTCTCCCTCATGCCTGTCCTCCTGCCTGAGCGTGAACGAAATGACTCATACCGACGTGTTCTGATTTGTCCCTCTCTCTCTCTCTCTCTCTCTCTCTCTCTCTCTCTCTCTCTCTCTCTCTCTCTCTCTCTCTCGCTTTAGCTCTTGCTCTTGCTCTCGTTCGCTCGTTTTGCTTAATAATGCTTGGCGTGTCTCGACTTTCTCTTTCGCCTCCGTGGAACTAAATATACTTTTACTTTTTTATAATTTTTTTGTTTCTTCTTTTTCCATCATGAGTTTAGACTTCCTTGCTGGGTTGTGTGTGTGTGTGTGTGTGTGTGTGTTCAATGTCAGTTCAGTTGTGTTATTCAGTGTCCAAGTCATCTAATTCCTGAGCTGAGGCTGCAAGATGAAGTAACAGATAGTGGATTATGCTATTGCACCCACTACCCTTGCCGTGTGTCAAGGTTTATGTAAGGTGAGTCACCACCCCCCAGCCGCGGCGCCATCTTGGATTCTTATTTTATCGTTCATTTTAAGGCATATCTCTCAATCATTACAGGTACATCTTGCCACAGTATGCAGCCATTGTACTAAACTTTCATGTGAGCCATTCAGACATAGCATTCGTGGTCAAATTTAATTTTAATGAAGGTGGGAGTGAGATAGGAGGGGGAGGCCGTACCCCATCACGGGGCCTCCGCCAGCCGGCTCATATATCAGGATATTGTCTTCGTTTCTGGACTGTTTATTTGGGATCAATAGTCAAATTTGACGCTTTCTATGAATACTGCAGCGTGTTTCAAGTGATTTGCGTGCGTGTAAGGTGTGGAGATAGTTGTTGTTGGCGTTATCAGGGTGGTAAATAAGGGGGAATTTTTGCGCTAATTTTCTTGAAACGCCCAATGCACTTTTTTATTTGAGGCTGTATCAAGTTGTTATTAATTGCAAGAGATAGTCCATATTCAATGATGTTTTATGCCTAAAGTTCAGTGAAATGAGTGGAGAGGAAAAGTGTTATTTAGCGGTGTCAAAATCACATTAAAAACTTATTTATCAGCCTGTGAACAATTTATTTCTGCCTCTAACTCACTCTAAAGTGTTTAAAATAATTAAAATTAAATAATCGATTGTTTTGAAATGGGTTTTGGTTCCTCTGAGGTGGTAGTTAATGGATATTTAACGAGTTTTAAAAAGGGTCATATTTTTATAAAATGGTTTTTTTCCCGTGGAATTTCTTTACAGTTTATGTTGTTAGGAGTGTGTTTATACTTTGGGAATTAGTTATCCTATTTATCACGTCGGATCAGATACAATAGTTTGATCTAAAGGCGTTTTATCGAGGGGTCATTTTTAAAATGGTTTACGCTACGTAAATATAAAGCACCTGTGACGTCATCAGCCGTGACGTCATCAGCTGTGACGTCATCACCTGTGACGTCATAGGGCAGGCGCCTCCCTGCCCCCTTGCCTTCCTGACTTATATGCCATATATAGCATGAGTTACTGTATGTTTACTGTGTGTGTGTGTGT
>CM035200.1:4301424-4317071 GCA_020233015.1 Callinectes sapidus | reverse complement strand
CACACACACACACACACACACGCACACACACACACACACACACACACACACACACACACACACACACACACACTTTCAAAACTATAAGAGTGCATGAGAGATTATAATAAATCTTGTTTCCCTATCTACCTATCTATATATTTATCAAAACTATCTATCTACGTAAAGTACTACTTACATATACACGACCAACACAATCTTAACCAAGAAGAAGAAGAAGAAGAAGATGGTCTTTTTAAGATAAGATGTTAATTCTCCAAGAAACGCTGGAAAGGGGATAATTTATGCAATTTTGAGAGAAAAAATTGCAATAGAAAGTTAATATATTTCTTGCTTTTTCCTTCATTTTCAATCAAAACATGGAAATAAAAAGAACAAACACTGAAAATCCTTTTTCTAAAAGAAATATTTTTTTCCTTCAAATGGCTTGTATTACATTAAATGTAACATTAAAAAGGGATTTTCTTCAAAATGTTGTTAAAACCAATAAAAAGGTTTAAATAGGGAAGTTTATGTAACTTTTAAAGAGAAAAACAATAAGCTATACCGTATATTTCATGTTTTTAATTAAAACATGGAAATTCAAAGAAAATTACTGAAAAACTCACTTTTGGAGGTAAAAACATGCTTTTTTTTCTAAAGGAAGATGGATTTGTCATTAAAAAAATATTGTAAAACCCTTAAAAACGTTGAAAAATGGATAAATAAAATCGCATATGTTATACTTGTAAAAGGGGGTTTTGTGTAAAATGCCGTTAATACTCTTTAAAACTGAAGAAAACCTAATTTATGAAATTTTAGATAAAACAGTATATTGTAATATGAAAAAGTTGTTTTCTACAAAATATTTTTAAACGTTCAAAAAGGTTTAAAATGGGTACTTTGTACAGTCTCAGAGAAAGAAAATGTATATAGTGTTTATTTTCTTGTTTTTAATCAAAACATTGAAATCAAAAGAAAATTATTAAAAAATTACTTTTGGTGTAAAATCATATTTTTTTCGTAAAAGAGATGGTTTTCGTTGAAAAGTTGTGAATCTCCGAAAAACATTGAAAAAAAGGGTCATTTATGCAGTTCTAGAGAAAAAAAATATGTTATAGTCTAATAAGGGTAAAAGCATAAAAATAGGTAATTTGTGCAATTTTAGAGAAAAACAATATTGTCGAGAAAAAGAATGTATTTTTTTGGTTTTCTTTCACCAACAAATGAAAATAAGAAAAAAAAACATTGGAAAAGTCACTTTTTAGGCAGAATTTTCTTCTTTATTCAAGTTGCATATATTATACTTGTAAAAGGGGGTTTTCTTTAGAATGGCGTTAATACTCCTAAAAACGTTGAAAAACACGTCATTTATGATTTTTTTCAGAAAAATTATATTGTCGCAATATTCAGTGTTTTTTTGTTTATTTTTTTTATACAGCTTTTTTTTTTTTTTTATCTCCGGTAGGCAAAGAACACTTACATAAATAAAATCGACTGGGTTTTAGCTAAGCAACCCATAATTTTTAGTCAGGTTACCTTCAATGGGTCTCTCTTTGTATAGTTTTTTTTTTTTCTCTCCTAGATTAGAACACACTCACAAAAATAAAGAGATGGATTGAGTTTTACCGAAGTAACAAGACAATCATAAAACACATAGAGAGGGAGGAGGAGGAGGAGGAGGAGGTGTGAATCAGTTAATTACCATAGCCACGCAGTAACCACATAATAAAACACCGTATGGGAAGCAAATGATCCAACAGAGATGCAAGGAAGAGGAGCAGGAGGCGTGAAGGAGTGAAGGAGTGAAGACAGTGAGGAGGTGACGAGTCCATTAGCGAGGCGGCGAGCAGTGCACCACAAGACACTGGTGGGTTGGGTCAGCCACCATCGACCCATAAAATTAATGTAGTGGAAGGCGTGGAGTGTTCCGCTTCATTAATTCCACAGCCACTCCGCCACCACACCGCGACACGGGCATTTGGACATATACGGCACAACACAACCCCCCCAGGCGTGTTTGTCTGAGTCCTCTACTGATAAAAAGCCGGCGAACCTGTGTCCCTCTAGGGTGATGCTTAGCTACCTGGCCCGTGTGTCGCCGAACCACTACAGTCTAGTGAGTTTACACCGTCACCACCTTTACAAGAAAAAAAAAAAAGAAAGAAAGAAAGAAAGAAAGAAAGAAAGAAAGAAAGAAAGAAAGAAAAAGGGAAAAAAAAGAGGCTTCCAAACCTTCGCCACTCGTTGTGATGGTACGTTTAATATGTTCAGTAAAAACTCGCTTTGTCTCTCAGTGTGGGCAGGAAGCGAGTTAATCAGCGCTGTTCATTCATTCATTCGTTCGTTCATGCATCGTCGGTCTATTATGATTCCACAGCAAGACGTAAGGCGAGTCCAGTGTTCTCCCGTTGTCTATGCCGGCTGTTCGTCTATTCCAGGGCACACCTAACACAATTCCTGGTGTCACTTCTTTGTTTCATCTTGTGTTCTTTAGTTACTATGAATGATTTCTATTGATTTATTTTTTTTGTTAATTTATTCAGTACTATTATCATATTATTCTACTTCACATGTTATTTTATTCATTTATTTATTTTCTACAATATGGACACCTTGATGTATGGCAAAGTTATTATTCAAGTTCTCTTCAGTATATTCAATTCCCACAAACTATTCCAATCAGCATTACATTCCAGATCATTACTGCTGTTGTTGTTGTTGTTATTGTTATTGTTGTTGTTGTTATTACTGTCGTTGTTGTTGTTGTTGTTGTTGTTGTTGTTGTTGTTGTTGTTTTAACTCCTTCAGTACTTGGACACACTTTTATTATAACTTTCTGGTGTGATTAGACGATTTTATTGACGTTAGGAAGAGTCTGTGGAGGTCAGAAAATTCATGACCAGAGTTTGAATACTTTAATCCCCACGTGAATTTCTGAATCTGCATAAAACCACCCAATAACAAGCAGAATAAATATAGAAATGCGCCACGGTACAGAAGGAAGTTAAAGCTCCTCCGTTACCCCCTCAGTGATGCAGTACTAAACCTCAATAAAAACATCAGGTAAAAAACATATAATATATCAGGTGATCCCGCACACACGCAAACTAATACACGTCGCTTTAATTAAACGGAGGCCACACAAATACACCCCTCTACCCCCCCCGCCCCCCCGAAATTTAACGAACGGCACCGCAACACACCGCTCTAGTGATGGCACTATTCCGATGCCAAACAAACAAACATACTGGCCGCGTTTTCTTCTTTAGCTTTTTTTTTTTTTTTTTTTTGTAGATTTGTGCAATTCTGTTCTGTGTTCACGTTACATTTTGGAGGAAATGACTACCAATGCGGGTCACAAGGTGAGAGAGAGAGAGAGAGAGAGAGAGAGAGAGAGAGAGAGAGAGAGAGAGAGAGAGAGAGAGAGAGAGAGAGAGAGAGAGAAAGGCGAAAGAAAGAAAGAAAGAAAGAAAGAAAGAAAGAGATAGAAAAGGAGGAAAGAGAATAGAAAAGAAAAAAGAAAAGAGAAAAAGGGGAAGGAGAGAGAGAGAGAGAGAGAGAGAGAGAGAGAGAGAGAGAGAGAGAGAGAGAGAGAGAGAGAGAGAGAGAGAGAGAGAGAGTGAGAGAGCGTTCCACTCCCACAGTGTTAATAGATAGGGTGGAATCAAAATCTTTTGGTCTCATCAACTCCTCTCTCCTCTGACAGATTGTGTTCAGCCTGTCTTTCTCACCGCCTCACTGTTGCCTCTCTTGCTTCACGTATTCTGTCGCTGTTTTCATGCCACCTGCTATCCTGACTTTGCTAACTGCATGCCTCACTTCCTCCTGCAGCCTCGCTGTACAAGACTTTCTTCTTCCTTTCACTCTTATTCACTCATATTCTGTCCACCTCTCTAATGCAAGAGTTAGTCAGTACTCCTCTCAATCATTCATACCTTTCTCTGGCAAACTCTGGAACTCCCTGCCTGCTTCTGTCTTTCCTTTTATCTATGACATTTGAGACATTTAAGACATTGATCCCTTTCTTTTTGCTGACTCTCTCCACCATGTTCGGGGGACTGTCATCTCAGTGGGCTGTTTTGTTGATCTTTTTTGTCGCTTTCCTCTCTTACATAAAAACATTGTGAAATAATGGGGAAGAAAATCCATCTATCTGTATAGCGGTCTACCTGTCTGTCTGTCTATCCCTATTTATCTACTTTATATATATATATATATATATATATATATATATATATATATAGAGAGAGAGAGAGAGAGAGAGAGAGAGAGAGAGAGAGAGAGAGAGAGAGAGATTTTTTGTTTTGTTCAATTTATTACGCCCGAGAGCGACAGACCCAGTAACACTACAGGTACTTTGTTATGTACAGAGCACTAGTGTCTCGCAGGGCACGCTGAACACACCCACCCACCCATACACACACACACACACACACACACACACACACACACACACACACACACACACACACACACACAAATATGCACAAAGGAGAGTATGTTAGAAGTTTAATAGCCACCAAAGTGAGGGTGGCGGGTAAGGAGTACATCGAGGTGATCATCCGTGAGAAGGTGTTTGCATACATTAATTAAATCAAGTCATCGCGGGAGTATGTTGATCACTGTGGGACAATGAAGGCAGTAATGGTCAAGGGTGTTGGCATTGGGAGTGTTACACAGTCTACAGGAGGAGTAGTGCGGCATGTCCTGCGCCTGGGATACTTGCCACACAGGCCTGTACCCCAGCCTGAGCCGAGCACTCACCACATTGTGCCTGCGCACCATGAGGCCATGGCGGCGGTATTCGTAGCGACATTGAAGGAAGCAGTCGTGGTGCTGTATGGACACACTGCTGGCCCTCTCTGCATTCCTGCGATTTACTGTCGTAGCGTGGGCAGCTGAGTATATGGTGTGTCTGAGGCAGCGAAGCGACGGGTCAGCATGCGCCTCATCCCAGTCCAGCGTACAGGCCGCCTTGGCAAGACGATCCACCGTCTCATTGCCACTAAGACAGATGTGAGAGGGCGGCCACACGAAGGCTATGGTAAGGGATGCATCGCGAGCGAGGGCGAGGTGACGCAGAATGTCCTGCACGACGCCGCCAGAGCTGGGTGTTGGAAAAGAGAGGGAGTGGAGAGCCGGCTGAGAGTCGCAGACTATTACTCCATTCAGGCTACGTTGAACAAGTAGGCTTACAGCGTACAGCACCCCGTGTAACTCAAAGAAGGTGGAGGTCGATGAATTGGGGAGCCTGCGGCCGATGCATCCGCACTGCGTAGGTGGTGGTGGCAAGGTGGTAGAGTACACGGCACAGGCAGCACTACCGTCAGCCTGCACTGAGCCGTCAACGTAGATGTGATGAGCATCGGGGATGGACGCAGACACACTGGCGACGGTTTCCAGGGCTGCCTGCTTCTGTAGAATAGGATGGGCATCTTTGGTAATTGGCGTAAAAGTAACGTCTACGGAGGGAATCCGCCATGGTGGCAAATGAGGGACAGCTTGTTCTTCAGGTACATGGAGGTTAAGGGCACGGTAGTTGTCACACACTGCCCGAAGGAGATTTTGGCCACCTATGCGTAGTGGGAGTCTGGTGACGTCTGGGTTGAGTGAGGCTTTGATGACGGCAGAGTAGTGCGGGGCAAGATGCGTAGAGTGGAGACATTTCACTGTGAAATATGTGATGTTGGCGTAAATCCTTTCGATGATGGGTGGCATATTGAGTTCAATCTGTATATTGACTATGCGAGTGGAGGGAGGACAACCAAGGATGAATCGCATGACCCGGTTTTGAAAGTGTTCAAGAGGTCGTAGTGCAGTTCGTGGTAGTTGAGCAAGAGCAGGGGACAAGTAATCGACGACAGAGCGAATAAACTGTATGTAAAGGGTCCTCAAAACAGGGGTTGATACACCGGTGGCATTGGTGGCGAGCCATTTGATAGGAGTGAATCGAGGCTCCAGACGATCAAGAAGGTCCTTGACTATGGGGTGAACACGATGTCTTGCTGGTATAGGTGGAGTGACCCGAACTGGAGCGCCAAGGTAAGTGTACTGTTGCAGTGAGGGATGACAGTTCCATCCACGGTGAGCGGCGGCAGTGCTCTGAGGTTACGGGAGGCAAATATTCTGCTCTTTTCTGGGGAGATAATTAAGCCACAGGAGACAGAGGACAAGTTAAAATCATGAAGATAGCGCTGTAGAGCGGGAGGTGATGAGGAATGGATACAGATGTCATCCGCGTAACACATGATGGTAATTCCAGGGATGGCAGGGAGAAGTGAGAGAAGTCAGTACATCAACACATTATTATATGTTACCCTACCTTATTCTATGTTACCTTAACTTACCTTACTTTATGTTAACTTACCTTACCTTACCAACTTCCATTACCTTACCTTACTTTACCTAACCTAACCTTATCGACTTTTCGTAATGGACAAGAAACCCGATAAACACAAACAGAAGTGTGTAAAGTAACTTGGACACATGCAGGCCAGTAACCACCTTTATTTTTACTTCCTTTCCACGAAGTCCATTCCGGCGAAGCTTTGCAGGGAGGTTCTGATCTCATCCTTGGCGTGGTTGGTTACTTTCCCACACGAGTTCTCCTCCTCCTCTTCCTCATCCTCTCTCTCTTCATTTTCTTCGTCCTTTTCCTCCTCCCCCTCCTCTTTACTTCTCTCTCGTCTATTGTTCATCTGCACTCGTTTTTTTTCTCTCTCGTGGTTACTTTTTTCTGTCTCTTGTTCATCTTCGTGTCTTTCTTTCACAACTCCTTTCTCCTCTCCGTATTTGCTTTTTCTTTTTTTCCAACTCTTTTTTGCAGGAATTTTATTTATTCTTTCTTTTGTGGTTACTTTCTTTTCTCTGTCTCTATTGTTCATTTTCCTCTCCACGATTCACTTTTCACCCAGTGTCCTTTTTTTCGTCTTTCTTTCCATCCTGGTCTTGTTAATCCTTTTTTTGTTACGCTTTTATTTTTATCTCTCTCCCGTACTGTCTTTTGTTCATCATTCTTCTTGTTCCTTTCTCGAATCCTCTCTTTTCACTAAGTTGCTTTATTGTTCCTTATTTGTAATTCCTTTTCTATGCCGTTGTGTATTATCTGCAGTTGTTGATTTTGTTTTGAATATTTTCTTTGTTAATTTTCACTCACAGTACATTGTCTACTCACACTTCCATTGTCCACTCACACTTCCATCATACTCCACTCACTCACCCTTCCCCTCACAGTTCCATAGTTCACTCACACTTCCCTCATACTTCATCCTCTCACACTTCCCTCGTCCACTCACACTCACTCATACTCACACTACCTATTGAAACTCCGGTAACTCAGACTGTACTTAACGTGTGGTGTTGGTGAGCAGTTAATCAACACTCCACACTCACCTCCCCTTTTTATATATTTTTAATTCATACTAAAAGAGATCACCTAATGGAGATCTACCTGAAATTTCACTAGTTTGGGAGCCGTTACCTCGAGTGGAAGCCTTACCTACGCTCTCACCTTTGTCAGGATTCGAATTCATGTGCTCGAATACCCATTGGCTCCCAAAGTGAAACGTTTAACCCCTTCAATACTGAGACGCCTTTTTACTATGAGTTTTGGGTACGATTGGACGTTTTTTTTTTTTTTTTTTTTTTTTTGACATTAGGAAAGATTTATAGAGATCAGAGGACTAATGGTCAGTCTTTACTATTTTACATGAGTTTCTGAAGCTGAATAAAACCGCTAAATGATAATCGGAATAAATATAAAAATGCGTAACAGTACTGATGAGGTTAAAGATCTCCTTCACTCCACTCTCCCTTGATCTTCTAAAATTCTACCGTGCCAGGTTCTATAAGGAAACTGTCAGAGGATTAAGGGACTAAATCCTCTGACTCTTACGGCTTCCTCACAGCTCGATGGAATGAGCTTGTATATTTACGCTGTGTGTGAACGAGAAGACTTATAGCAAGACACAAGATCAAGACTCCTTTTTGGATCATGGATATTATCTATTTTGGGGATTACCATTTTGCGTCGCTTTTTATCCCCATGTTTTCTGCCTAAAGTAAGGGAATATTTAGTAATGATGTAATGTTAATGTAAAGGAATTTCTAACTCGTAAAAAATCAACAAAACTAACTCGTAAGGATTAACAAAATGTATAATCTGTCATCGTCAGTTGAGTGGTTTATACTGAGAAGCGCTATACATAACTGCCGTGACCAAAATAATGTAGTTTCTCTACATATTTGTTATTAGGCAACTAAAACCACAATATTAAATTGTTTCCTGTATTATTATTTCTTCGTCATTCTTTCTTTTCTCCATATTTCACTTTTTCCTACATTTATTTCTTTGATATACCCAAACCTTTCTCACTGTGGATCTTTTGTGTATATTTCGTGTTATTATTGAGGATACCAGACATGATTTAGACGTAA
This sequence comes from Callinectes sapidus, assembly GCA_020233015.1. Classification (NCBI taxonomy): domain Eukaryota; kingdom Metazoa; phylum Arthropoda; class Malacostraca; order Decapoda; family Portunidae; genus Callinectes; species Callinectes sapidus. Next base: position 4,308,653 of record CM035200.1, on the reverse strand, counting down.
TTAGGTGTAATGTAAATGTATTAGAATTTTGTAACATATTGAAGCTTCTAAGGATTAAAAATGCATAATCTCATTGTCAGTTGAATGCCCATCACTAAGAGCATTTTTTATATATTTTGTGTTATCTTTGGCCTATATATCATAATAAAGAGCAAGTGAGGGCAAGGGAGGGAGCACGGGCTATATTCAGAAACGCTTTGCTTTCTTATCACGACTAATTTCCAAGACCACAAAGATGATTAGCGGGGTTATCAAGAGAGTTTATTACGCTAATAATATAGAAATCTTGTCACTCTGCCTCAAAAACAGTAAAAACACATTAAAAAAAAGTGAAAATTAAAATAAAGCCCTTTGAAATAAGGAAGGTGAAGCACAGAAGTGTTTGAAAATACGAGCCAAGAATACCAGGCTTATGACCACAGGGCTTTCAGATAGGAAGTCTCCATTAGGTGGTCTCTTTTAACCCATAAATTCCCGTAAAAAGCCCACATTGCTTAAATAAAAAAAGATATTTAATACACATCAAGATCCCTACACCACCCCCCCACAACGCGTAGCTATAAGTAACATGAAATAAGGAATGGGGTGCAAAATAGAGGCTTTTATTATGGTGGAGAGCTTTCACGCATCTTTCCTGCATTTCCTGGAGTGTTTCTCTGCCCCCCTATGTACTGGGGCGAGCTGCTTCTTGCTGTGTGACCCCCGAGTATCTGGGGACCGTGGTGGATGAGGGGAGGTGGTGGTGGTGGTGATGGTGATGGTGGGGGTGGTGATAGTGGTAGTTGTGGTGGTTCTGCTTTGGTAGTTAAAATGGTGGTGATGATGGTGGTGGTAGTGGTGTGTTGCGTTCTTTAATCTGTATTACGAGTGAAGGTGTTGCAGGATACTTGAGGGTCTTGAGATTATTGTTAGTACCGTTTTATTAATTTTTTTTTTTTTGTTGGTTTGTTTATTTGTCTGACTATCTATCACTGTCTGTTTTTGTATCTGTCTGCCTATGGTTGTCTGCGTCTCCTTTTCCATCCATTATGTCTATATGTCTATCTCTGGCTGCCTGCCTGTCTGTCTCTTTCTTTCTCTGTCTATTCCTCAGTTCCCGTCTCTCTCTTTATGTCTGTCTACCTGCCTGCCTTCTCGCAACCCAACCCGCCCAACCGTCCGCTCTCCCTTCGTCTCTCTCTCTCTCTCTCTCTCTCTCTCTCTCTCTCTCTCTCTCTCTCTCTGGGATGGCTGGTCTGAATGTCAATATAAAAAAGTCACTACACTTATTTTCCTTACATAATACTAGTCATTACATAAGAAGCGAGCAAAAAAGGCCACTGAAAACTCCTATTTGTTAGCTGACAAAGAGCGCTGCGCACGGCATTTTGAAATGGAGCAGAAGGGAATGTTTACTTCAAACCGCATGCTTACCTTTCCACCTTCATCCTCGATTATCTTCACCATCCTTCCCCGTAGCGCCGCCCACACTCGTCAGCAGGCGCGCCCGGCACTGCACACCCAGGCTCAGTCACCACAACACGCCCAAATCACACAGTTTTCGCAATAAATCACAAATTACCAACACTTCCCCCGCCGCCCCACCGCCGCTCCGTGCACTCCCCGCGCTTGGAGGAGAGCCTGTCACGTGACCACCACCACCACCACCACCACCACCACCAATCAGAGGCTGCGAAAGTATTGTTGCGTCACGATGGTTAGGCCGCCTCGCCGCTGATTGGCTGGTGGAGATGTAATGTTGAATTGACATTGACACCAATAATGAGATATAATTAGGTGTTGTACACTTGTGGGAGTATCAGTGATGGCGGGAAAATAGTAGTAGGTGAGATGGAACAACTTTGGAAAGACGGGGATTCCTCGCGTCTGGAGCTGCCTGTATTGGCAGTAGTAGTAAGCTTCCCTGTGTTGAGTAGTAACTACACTTGCTGCACCACCAACACCACCAACACCACCACCACTACCGCAACCACCACCACCACTACCACTATCACTACTAGGGCACACACCCTCCCCTTGCCCTGGTCAATCATCCCTTGTCCTGTCAGCTTTTCCTCCCACCCACCCCTCCCCTACCTTGCCCAGACGTCACAAACTTTCTATTACACTACTTTTTTCCCGCCATCACTGATACTCCAACAAGTGTACAACACCTAATTATATCTCATTATTGGTGTCAATGTCAATGTTCACATTTATAAGATTGGCAGCAGTCCGTGTCAGTCATTGTCCATTGAACTTTTGGTGCGCCACGAACAGTTTGGGAAGTAATGTGTTCAGATTTTAATGTATTTTTATTTATTTTCCTTGTTTATTTCTTTAGTGTGTAATAAGGATGATGCATGGGGGTCGTTGCGTGTGTATGTAGTGATACAAAGTGTGAGGTAAGGAGTGTGCCAGGTGGTGTGGTGTCTTACAATATGTACCTGCCTCCACATACCACTGGCACTGGATTTTTCAAGTTGTCGCGTTATCGTCTTCCATCCCATTCCATTAAGATTACCTTTGTTGGTTGGTCCTCCAGGGTGATATCAACAGGTACATCACGTCATTAGGGCAACCCTGCGCCTACATGGTTGGTGAGGTCAAAATAAAGGAGCTAAGACAGAGGGCCGAGGAAGCTTTAAACGATGGTTTTCACGTGGCAAACTTCCATGACGTGGTGCTGTGGTGGTTAGCATCACTGAAAGTCGTGCAGGAGTGTGTCAGGAAGTCCATTCGATCCGCCACTCACACTACAGCTTAGACACTGAGCCTCTTGAAAGGCACGCTCATGTCAGTGACCTGGAGCACCTCAGCCACGGACAGACCCATATATTTTCTATTGTTATTAGTATTTTTCTTTTATTTCATCTAATGAGTAATGATCGGATTTAATACATTTTACTTTTTTGCCTTCTGATTTCTTTGATCTTTTATTGTTTCAAAGTTTAGCCAATGAAGAATTCCTCTCCTCGTGGTGATGTCATAATATTTCATCTAACTAGTACCAATGGGATCTTTAATGCTATTCTTCATTTACCGACTGGTCACTGTTCTCTCGTTGTAAGGACTCCACCGCATAGTATATTTTCATAGACATTGTGTAATGAACAAATTTTTCATCCACTATACATAGAGTTACTCAGCTGCTGTGATCAACTTCTTGGCATGTTAGTGTAGAAACGTGCAATATGGTGCTCTCTTAATATTGATTTACATGACAAAAAGTGTTACAACAGCGATAAAGTGAATAAATAGAACTGTGAACCTCAAGCTTGCCTATACTTCATTTTCACTCTTAACCTTATTCATGTCGTCATCATTTTACGATCAGCAGATGAAAATTCGGACCTTTAATCTAATTGTATAAAGGACAGCCATCATAGTTTGAGGAACAGTGACTCTCTGGTCTGCACTAGAGAGTTTGCCAAATGATTTATAATTGAACTCTAACCATCGTTGAATTCGCTATCTTACATTTTCACGCATGGGTCCTCTCTTGTATCCAGACATGAACACCATCTCGTGACAGAGGACCTTGGATGTGACATTGGGCAACCATTAGTCAGACAGCATGACCTCCCTGCTGAGAGAATACATACTCCAATCAACAAAGCAAGTCATCTGGTTGCAGGTTACCAGAGCCTACTGACACTGATAAGCGGCAAGGTACTGTATATAAGGTGTATCCGCACACGATAAAAACAGGTCCAAACTTGCTGGTGCTGGCTGCCCTTACTGAATGGAATGAGCAGGCTAGTCTTTCCTTGCGTCACTCACTGCCACCAGCGCGGGATCCCCCCCCCCCCCCCCAAAAGGCACAAAACTTTGGCGAGTCTGTCCGTTACTTGAACCCTGACCCTCCAGCAGCCAGACCAGAATACTACTACTACTACAAACCAACCGGCTGCTGCTAATGCTGCTGCTGGTGTGTGTGTGTGTGTGTGTGTGTGTGTGTGTGTGTGTGTGTTAGAGAGAGAGAGAGAGAGAGGGGGGGGGGAGATAATAAGACAAGTAGAACGATCTGGTGTTGGCTGGGCATACAATTAGTGTGGAGGTTACGATACACCTTCCGTCACCATGGAGCGTTGTGTTATAAAGTTACAGGTTGGTCTTCATCTGACGTTTGGTTAGAAAATAGTTAAGACAAGGAAGAAAGTAGTTAAGACACCCTGTCATTCCCCAGACATAAGAGGATCACCATGACAAATTTCATTATAATCACACAAACGAAAAAAAAAAAAAAAAAAAAACTTATTGCATAGGTAAACATTTACAGATCGACAGACAAAAAGAGCATTATATTCATGAGTATAGATAATGAGTAAATGATACACAGCTGTGACACTATGGCAGACACTAAACAAAATTGTACAGATTTGCAGGAGCCATTCATTACTGAATACACCGTCCACTCCCGCGTCACCATGGATGGTGTGGCCTCATGACGCGCTGCACTGCTCCTCTGGCTCAGTATCTAAGCTGTAGTGTGAGTGGCGGATCCAATGGACTTCCTGACACACTCCTCCACGACTTTCAGTGATGCTAACCACCACAGCACCACGTCATGGAAGTTTGCCAGGTGAAAACCATCGTTTAAAGCTTCCTTGGCCCTCTGTCTTAGCTCTTTTATTTTGACCTCACCAACCATGTAGGCGCAGGGTTTCTCTAATGACGTGATGTACCTGTTGATATCACCCTGGAGGACCAACCAACAAAGGTAATCTTACTGGAATGGGATGGAAGATGATGATGCGACAACTTGAAAAATGACAAAATTCTTCAAGATTACTTTTGATGGAGCACAGTATAATGAAAACAGTTCTAATGATGTTCAATGGTGTTGAGTGAAAAGAACAAAAAGTAAATGATTTGAGTGATGTGATTATTAGATGACATCAGATTACTAGCGATGACATTTACTTTGGATCTGCCACACACGCTATTTGTCAGTGCCAGTGGTATGTGGAGGTAGGTACATATTGTGTAAGACACCACACCACCTGGCACACTCCTTACCTCACACTTTGTATTACTACATACACACGCAACGACCCCCCTGCATCATCCTTATTACACACTAAAGAAATAGACAAGGAAAATAAATAAAAATACATAAAATCTGAACACATTACTTCCCAAACTGTTCGTGGCGCACCAAAAGTTCAATGGACAATGACTGACACGGACTGCTGCCAATCTTATAAATGTGAACATTGACATTGACACAATAATGATATATAATTAGGTGTTGTACACTTGTGGGAGTATCAGTGATGGCAGGAAAATAGCAGTAGGTGAGATGGAACAACTTTGGAAAGGCGGGGATTCCTCGCGTCTGGAGCTGCCTGTAGTGGCAGTAGTAGTAACCTTCCCTGTGTTGAGTAGTAACTACACTTGCTGCACCATGTAATTATCAGTAATGTATGTGTATATAATGTCAGTAATGTATGTGTATAATGTACCTGTAATGTAAGCACTGGTAGTATATAATAAGCAACTGTAATATGTCAGCTGAAATAAAGGACCACCAACACCAGCGGCGGAGGAAGAATCAACAGCCACGGTATGAAGTTCTATGTCTGTAAAAAAAAAAAATAAAAAAAAAAAAAAAAAAAAAAAAGTGTGTGTGTATGTGCGTGTGTGTACTCTCCCATACAGCCAACTACAGCCACCAGCAGTAGCAGCAGCAGCAGGAGAGGAAGAGGACAGCCAGCAGCAGCAGCAGCAGCAAGGACCATCGCCACCCTGAAAAGCAGAGGAAGAAGCAGCAGCAGCAGCAGGTGTGTGTGTGTGTGTGTGTGTGTGTGTGTGTGTGTGTGTGTTTACAGGGTTTATTTTGAAAGCGGCTTACAATTGTTGGCTGAAAATCTACAGGTTAACATACAGATCCTTATGTTCTAACATTCACACACCTTAAGCCTACCCGGTCGCATCTGACAATTCGATGTGTGGCTGCTAGATAGCGCCAACAAGCCTATTGGGGACTAGGCCCCGGGGTGATCAGGCCACCCCGTACATTTTTATTCGGAGTTTATTTCTATTACCCAGCAACGGATCACAACTGCCGACTTACACCGGGTACCTAATCACTGCTAGGTGGACAGGGGCGACACATTTGAATAGAAGTCTTGCCCAAATGACTTCCAACCTGACCCGGGAATCGGGAATGGAGTCGGGCGTGCTACCACTGTGTGTGTGTGTGTGTGTAGCCGCACCCAGCAGGTATCTAATGACTCACTGGTGATTTGTTGTACTGATTACTACCATCATCGTAGGGTCGAGGAAAGTCAGTTCTTTCTTTGACGTTTATTCGACGACAAGCAGTGACCGTAAAAACTGCAAACAGATTTTCGGTCTCAATTTCCTTATAAATCAACATTGCATGCTAGTACAAAACACTCTTAAGATATTACACGGGTTATAAGCAACACCTGTAATCAACTTGGCACTATGACATTTAGTTTATGCTATGAAAATTATGAATTTACCTCAGTCACCTACCTGTGTGTGTTGGCGGGGCGGCGTCTAGGGCGTGAGTGACGCCCTGAGGCAGTGTGTAGGCAAACCGCACCCATCAACAAGCACGCATCGACTTGAGGTTCTATTTAGAATCTAATAGTGATCGTAGAGTACATTATATATATTTTTCATGTTTATAGAAAACTATGGAACATTTCTTTTCTGATTAAAGAGGAATAATGATATATATAAACATATATATAAACCCTTACGTACAGTAACAGTGTGTGTGTGTGTGTGCGCGCGCGCGCGTGTGTGTGTGTGTGTACTAATGAATCCATGCCTGGTCTCTCCCATACAGGCACGGCAGCAGCAGCAGCAGCAGTAAAGGAAGAAAAGAATACCATCAGCAGGAGAGGCAGTAGCAGGAGGAGGGGGGGATGAGGAGGAGGAGGAGGAAGAGGAGGAGAAAGAAGAAGAGGAGGAGGAGAAGTAACACCAGCACCACCCTGACAACTTCAAGTGCCACCAAACTGACTGACTGACTTAAGTAGGTTAAGGTTAATATAGAATAGGATAAGCTAGGTTAGGTTATGTTAGATTAGGTCAGTCAGTCAGGCAGGTGACTCATGTAGTTGCCAAGGTTTGGAGGAAGAAGAAGACCAACAGCAACAACAGAGAGAGAGAGAGAGAGGGAGAGAGAGAGAGAGAGAGAGAGAGAGAGAGAGAGAGAGAGAGAGAGAGAGAGAGAGAGAGAGAAAGCGAGAGAGAGAGAGAGAGAGAGA
>CM035200.1:4212522-4220506 GCA_020233015.1 Callinectes sapidus | reverse complement strand
TCTCTCGCTATCGCTCTCTCTCTCTCTCTCTCTCTCTCTCTCTCTCTCTCTCTCTCTCTCTCTCTCTCTCTCTCTCTCTCTCTCTCTCTCTCTCTCTCCTGTCAATACCTGTCCGTTAACGTAATTTCCTGTCATTCCCACCTGTCACCTTACTTCCTGTCACTCTTGTCTGTTATTTCGTGTCTTCTTCTCACTTCCTGTCACTTCATGAAGGTTCCATTACTCTTTACGTCAATATCTGTCATTTTCCTATGTCCTGTCGTTTATTCCAATTAATTCGTTTCATTCCTCATCAATATTGTTCATTGTAGTGTTTTTGTTGTTGTCTTTAGGTCAAGTCTCACTGTCATTGGCTGTTGTTTTGTATAATTTCTTAGCAAGTGCTCCTTGTTGTGGATATCCAGACAAATGTGTAGAGTAGGTGGTAGGGAAGCATCAACCTGTGTTACCCTACCATCCACTCTTCACATGTGTTCCTGTTCTCATTGCCTCTCATTCCTTGCATTGCTAATCGCCTTTTTAATGTCACCTGTCACACTCTTGTCTTTTTATATATATATTTTTTATCATACCTTATTCTCATTACCTCTATCACAAGTATCTTTATGTTTATTTTTTCAGTCTTTATTGCAGACACATGTAACGGTTGTTGTTTTGGCGCTACTAAGGAACTGCTTTAATCACTTTAATTGACTGCACCATTATATGAAACAAAATCTGTCATTTTCTGTAGTCCCTCTTCACTTCCTGTAATTCTGAAGCACACAATATTACTAGATATCGTTCTCGTTCTCCTAGCGCCTTCATAAGTGTTCATCTCTCTCTTTCTGTCAGCCTTACCCAAACACTCAACATCTGTCAGTTTTCGTAGTCCCTCTAGACTTCCTATCCATTCTGCAGCACGCACACACTGACTAAATATTGTTTCCTGTCTCCCAGTGTTCATCTGTCACTCCCTGTCAACCTCATCCAAACACTCCATGTCTGTCAGTTTCCGTACCTTCTCCCAGCGTCCTGTCATTTTCCAGCACCAACTGTCAGTGCAAATTACCTCGCTGTTTCCTATTTCCTGTCATGTTCCCTCAGCTCCTGCCATAGCACGGGGCGTCGCAGCTTCCCGTCACCGTCACTGTACCATGACATTACTGGCCTTCACACGCAACCTTTAATCCCTTTGTTGAAATGAAAGGTCATGGTCGCCACGTCAAGTTGCTCTTTATTGGTGCCGTTTTATTTGTCATTGTTTTTGTTGTTATTGATTTCGTTGTTGGTTTTATTAGTGGTGGTAGTGGTTGTAGTAGCAGTACCAGTACCAATAGCAGTAGTAGTGGTGTAGTATTATTGGTAGTAGGATTATTAGCATTGGTAGTCGTAATAGTAACAGTAGTAGTAACAGCACTAACAACTGGTAGGGAAGTAGTGATAGCAGTTGTAGGAGCAACAATAGTAGTAGTAATAGTAATAGTAGTAGCAGCAGCAATAACATCAAAGATAGAGAAGGAAGCGGAGAGGTAAATAGAGGAGGAAGGGGAACAGAACTCACTCCCAACACAATACAACACAATACAACACAACACAACACAACACAACACAACACATCCCAACACACCCCACTTCTGAGGGTCCACGTGGCCAAACTTATTGCTTGTTCATGACTTGGAAGTTAAAGTACAGGACCAGTGATTTATTGGAGGGGAAAGATAAATGACATTGTTGACATTCTTCCTAACAAGAGGAAGATGTTGCTAAACTTTATGGCGGCGACTTGAAGGAACTCTTGACTCTTGAAAGCACGGGCGGAGTTACTGTGGAAAGACAATGGTGGCTAGATGGACTTCACTTTCTATTCATACTTTATTTTATGAAGTTGTATAAAAGAAAGTATTGCCGTGAAAAAAAATACATATAAGATTGCGCATATATGTTTGAAATCACATTCTACGTTTTCTATTGTTTGTTTGATTAGATGACTTCAGTTTCGATTCATACTTAGTTCTGTGACGTTGTATAAGAAAAGAAATGCTGTGAAAAATTTACATACAACATTACACATAAATATTTGAATCATGTTCTACGCTTCCCATTGTTTGAAATGTATGAAAGTAAAACCAACAAAATTGAAAATAAGCCTACAATCGTGAAAATAGTGAATGATTCGTCACCATCATTAAATATACCACATTTTCTGCCAATCCCTTGCCTGCCTCACTATCCCTCGCTTTCCTACCCCGCCTTCCCCTCACCACACCGTGATAAGTAACCCTCGTAAATTATCGTGCCGTATAAATAGCAAGAGGCAGTGGTGGTGGTGGAGAGAGAAAAAAAAAAGTGTGTGTGTGTGTGTGTGTGTGTGTGTGTGTGTGTGTGTGTGTGTGTGAGGGTGAGGGTGAGAGTCTGGGTTCGTACATGGAGGGAGAGGTGTGAGGTGCGAGGTGAGAGGTGCCACGTCCCTCTCCGCTGCACCTGGCTTCACCTCCAGGGAGACGCAGAGGGACAGCTTGACGCCCCTGAGCTCCTTGCATCTGGCACTGAAAGGGAAGGGGATCGATTTCTTCCTCGTATATACCCTGGCGTTTCCTCCCTCGTGCTTTCTTCCTTGTTTCTCCCTTCCCTGGCATACACTCCCCTCTCTTCCCTCCCTCGTCTACTTCCTCCCAGCATACACTCTCCCGTTGGTCCGTCAAGGCGCTGCAAACTAAGTAAATGTGAGACTGTGACTTTAAAATTTTCTTCCTTTGCATGACTTTAATGTTTTGTTTTGGCGGGAAAGTCATTCTTGTTACTGGGGCCTTACGGGTTACATACAATGAGTAAGTGACATTGAAATTATCTATCCAACAATTACTTTTTTAATTTTCATTTGTAGGAAAAGTAATCTGAGAGTAAGTTTTTTTATATATTGGTAAAAAAAATGTCATTCTTATTACCTACGATTTGATGGACTGAGATGTTACGAAAGATAAGGACTCTAAATTTTGTTTCATTACTTCAAATGAGACCTTGAATTTGTCTATCCTAGGGTAACTTTGTTTCGTAATTTTAGAAAGTCATTCTTGTTACCGAGGACGTTATGATCTGAATAATTAGTGTTTACATAAGGAGTGATGGTTCAGTTCATGTAACACTGTTGATATAGTCTTACTTATTTTTCCTATTTTTTTGGAGAATAACCCTTTTTTTTTTTTTCCTTGGGACAGTGGAAAGGTCACTCTTGTTACCGGCGACTTAATGACTTTAGGAATCACAAGTTATATATAGAATGTGCGATAGTTCAGTTCAACCTTGTAACTCACCATGTATAGTTTTAGTTTTTTTTTTTCTTTCCTTTTTTCTCATCCTAAATTCATTGTTTCGTATCAATCAATCAAAATTAACAGGATATTATTAGATGTATAAAGACCGTGAATAGTGCATAGGTAGTTTATTTATCTTTTAATATTAATGAAATTTTGAATATTGTATTTCAAAATCTTGTGTGCCTGGGATGTAACACCGGGAGAAATCATGTGTACTTTTCATACAGTTGATAGTACAGTGTTCCTTACAACTCATGACTTTAGTTCGCCTTACTGAGTGTGAGTTTAGTTTCCTGTATCTTGTACCTGTAACTGGGGTCGTGGCGTGGGAAGAAATCATAACTGTGTTTCAAGGTGTCCATAGTTTACTGTCTCTTATAACACTCAGCATTACTCCGAGTTCGTTTATCTTGGTCAGTTCCGTATTCTATATCGATCTGGTGAAAAGAAAGCTATATGACATAATGTTTCAAAACGTTCGCAGTTCAGCCTGGCGTCCCTTGTAACCCCTGACCTTAGCCTGAATTCGTGTACCTTGGTGTGGTGGTGTTTAATATTTCGTGCCTCGTACTTGTAAAAGAGGGAATTCTTTTAACCAGGGATGGCAAAAGATCATGACTACACTTCAGGCCATTTAACGTTTAGTGTTTCTTATGACTCTTGACCTTAACCCAGAGTTCGCTTGAATGGGTGTATGTTTTTAGCAGCCACTTTTCGAATCACTTTGAGACTTATTCATTTATTCTACAGCAACAACCATTTCTTAAAAACTGGGAAGAAATTGCAAACTGAATTATTTTCCCAAGTTGATTGTTGATGTTCATAAAGACTTCACCCATTACTTTGGTGCGGCTAAAGATTTCGGGTCACTATGAAATCAGGATCGCATTATAAACTATGAAATCACGATCGCATTATAAACCATTTATAGTTTACCTTAGCGTCCCATGTAACCATTATCGTAGACCCTGAATTCGTCTAACTGTGTGTTTAGTTTAACTGTGGTTTAGTATCCAGCAATAGTATAGGAAGTAATTCTTTAAATCACGGCAAGAATTGCTGCTTGTATACCAATGCAAACAGTTTATGGTTGATAAAGTTGTTATAACCTTCTAGACTTGTGTGTATGTGTGTGCGTGTTATAACGTGAGTAAAGTAGTCCCTGATAAGTAAAGCGAAACTTTGCAGGGATTCATGGTTTGATAGGTAGTATAAACATTGCAAAGCTGGTTTAGTTCTTATAAACCTCCATACGTGACTGAACTAGTTTATGGCGTGAGTGTCTTCTACCGGTAAGGGAAAATAATCTTTCCCACTGGTCACGTAACACGCATGAAATGGCTTACATAAGCACCACGGCAGTTCCGGGTTGGTTTATTTCTTCTAACCCTTTGATTTGTTTTTTAATTGAGTGAGCTTTGTGCATCATACCGTTAGGAGAAATAGTCATTAAAATACAAGGACGTAATGGTACAGAAATTCATGTTACATAATTATACGGTACGGCAATTCAGATAAAGACAATAAAGATCAATTTAGTCCTTATAAGTAATTTTTGCTTCTAGTGAGGTGAAGCGACATGATTGAATTTTGATGAGTCCAAAGCTGTTTCGTGAAGTAAACTTTTCTACCGATTACGAAACGCAACAAGAAACCACGATTTAAAGTACCAACAAAGTAAGATAATTTTTCCTTCTTATGAAATATGAGACGTGTCTTGACTTGGAGGATGAGTCTTAAACGACTGTGTGTAGTAAACATTTACACACGACACACACACACAACACACAACAAGAAAACATGATTCACTCGTTCATAAATTATGTAAGCAATTTATGGCAGTTTCGTGTCCAGACGTGACTGATATTAAATGAGTCTTGAACTGCAACTTGAAGTAAACATTTCCGCACAACATAATTATTGAATCATGACTCGCAGAATTAACACAAACAATGCACAGTTAGTTTAGCTTGCCCTGCAAACCCTCCAGGCAACAGGACCCTCCACAGCGGACTCTTCATGCTGTCAGGTGAACCTCGGGAGATGCAGCGTCGCGTCCCCTCGCCAGACAGACGTCAGCTGCACCCGGCCCACACAGACCCACTTGATTTTAAGGTTGTCTTGCTTCCCCAGACCCACGCACCCTTCAGTGAAATACCTTCGTACTTATGACGTGTTCCGTGCTTATTATAATTATTTTCTTTACTCTCCTCTCGTCCCTTGTTTATTATGTTGAGTGGTGTCTTTTTTTATCTTGGCTTGGAGGTTGGAAAAAGATTCAACTAAGCGTCTCCTACCTCCTTCATTCTTATACCAAGAACACGTACTTGTCTAAACATATTTGTAGTTTATTTTTTGATGTTCTGTTTCAAGTAACAAATATCAAATCTTACTGTTTAGATTAATTTGCATTTGCTGGCAGTTGGACAAGCTTATCGTCTGAACGCTAACCCTTTTAATGAAAACTCATTAATTATTATGTTCGAAATACTCCTTTGATATTTTGTCCTTGAAAACGTAAGACGAGTAATGTTAATGGTAATATTCCTGTCTTATTCACGTATTTCTTTATTTATGATGCCTGAAATCTATTTAAGTTTCACGAGGACTTCTCGAGACTACTTTGAAGGCGTGTGGTGTATTGTGTTTCTAATGTCTCCTTAACTCAGCGTTTCAAATCTGGACAAGGCTGGGGCGGCGTAAGACCATCTCCCTTTAATTCTATTGTCTTGAGTAGGAAGCCAAAGTTACTCAGGTCCAGACTTCCCACTTTGTTTTTGGCTCCAGCTCGCCCATTTTTCCTTCCCTTTTTTGTGATATACGCCTCACTGACTTCCTGGAATTCCCGAGTAATGAAATTCTGAAGTCAAGCTGCATTAGGTGGCTTTTTCACCGCTTTAAGCACCTTGCCGACCCCCGCCGCCTCTCCGCTACCTCGCCCACTCTCTCTCCCTACACGTACTTGTTTATCGTTCCCATAATGATTGGCGCCTTTATAAACAAACAAAGAGGTGTGCTTAGTGTCGCTACATGAAATTCCTCCTTCCTCTGTGTGTATTTTTCTCTGAGTTCTATAATTAGTCTCTCCATTATGGTATTGTTGTTGGGGAGTCTGATCACGCTCCTACTCTCTTTCAGTCACAGTTCATTTCGTCCCGTTGCTCGAGTGTTTTCTCTTCATAGTCACTCCGTTAAGGTTTTCTGAGACTTAGAGCGTCACGCCGCAACACACCTGACCTTCGATCTCGGCCTCTGCGCCCTCCTTCCCTTCCCTTGTTACCCTTCTTCCTTTCCTTCTCTCTCTCTCTCTCCTCTCTCTCTCTCTCTCTCTCTCTCTCTCTCTCTCTCTCTCTCTCTCTCTCTCTCTCTCTCTCTCTCTCTCTCTCTCTTCCCTTTCCATTCCATTTTATTTCTTTCCCTGCCTCATTTTTCTTCCTTCCTGTATTATTTTTCAATTCCTGTATCCACTGCATTCCCTTTCTATTGCTGGTCACGTTTTTTTTTTTTTCCCTGACATATATATTTTTTTATTCACGGATTGACGCGAGTTATTTTTGTTTCCTGGTCTTCGTTCCCGCTCGCCTCAATTTTGTCGTGCGTCGTGTTTACGCCGCCGCTTTCTTTGTTTCCATCAATGCCTGAAGTTGATGCCGCATGTGGCGTTTGTCATCCACGGGTGGCGGGTTGAAATATTTATTCCCGGAAACTTGGCATACTTTTAAGCCCCAAAACAGTGTGGCTTAGTGGGCAGTGCGGCACAGCGATGCGATTGCCTTGCTGCAGCATATGACTCTCAGCCTTTCCGAGACGTGGACTGTATTTTAGACTCAGCTGGCTACCGTGATGAAGGACAGCCTTACACCATCACTGCAGCTGAAGGCTTGAGAGTACTAAGCTACAGTGGTGGGCTGCCATGTCGCCCCACACTCCACTCCTCCACACACTTCTGTTGCGTTTCACGGCCTCGATTTGCATTTAGTTATGCCTTGATATGCCTCGTTCTTTCGTGCACGAGTTCATAACGTGAGGTGAGCCGTGTCCGCCTAGCTAGTGGTGGCCAGTGCTCTCCCGGCGGCCAGGTGGTGCGGGGACGCCGTGCTCCAGCCGTGGTAATAATAGCACCACCTAATCACTAGAGGGGTTACCGCCGCCTCTGACCCCGAGCTCCCTTCACAATGTGCGCTCGATACTGACACCTCCCTTCTCGGTGTTTTCAGGGAAATAAGTGAAATACTGCCCTTGGCGAGTGGCGAACTGGGTGATGAAACAACTGGAATAAATAGTGAATATTAAAAAAAAAAAAAACGTGAACAATAATTGTTTTCATTACGACGAATTTCATTAAAAGCGCCTTCTAAAACAAAGGAAACTCACCACTACTGACAGTGCAGTGTTCACATCTCTGAAAATCTGGAAACAAACAGTGACACAGTTGAATTACAATCCAGGCAAGGTCAGTGAGAGCGAGTGTGTCTGGTGGTGGAGTGCCAACCGGCACCAGCTCGCCGGCACCATGAGCCACGACACCACTCCCGCCCCCACCCCGGCCCCCATCTCCGCCTCCTCCACAAGGCAAGCGCGGCGCCAGGCGGTCGTGGCATAATCGTCGTCGTCAGCTCTCGACCGCGGCCCTACCAATGAACGGCAAGTGGAAGAGAGCTCTGAGGAAGGTGAAGAAGAGGATGGTG
>CM035200.1:4190022-4210022 GCA_020233015.1 Callinectes sapidus | reverse complement strand
TCTCTCTCTCTCTCTGCTCACCCCAAACTAATACTTAATTTGATCCACATTCGTCCCCTCTGAATGTATGATTATAAAAGGCAGTGCGAGTATTTATAGAGTGTGAGTTACGCTGCGCTGTGTTTATGCGTAACCCCTCAACTGTTTCCTTCACCTTGTTGTTATTACCGTCACGAGGAGAGGCGTGTGCTGGCGGTGAGGGAGTGAGAGAAGGCCGCGTCTGGTTAAAGATTGTGTGTTGTGTTTATTGATGTACTGTGATGGTGAGGTTGGGTTATGGTTGTTTTGGGGTTATGTGGGTACTGTGCTATGGGGTGATGTTTGTTGCTGGTGTGGTGTTGAGATGTGGTGTTGTGGTGTGTTGTGGTATATATTTGTAATGTTTGGTGTTGTTGATGTTGGGGTATTTTGTTGTTGTGCTGTGTTGTGGTGTTTTTATGTTGTTTGGTGATGTGGTGTGGTGTTGAAGTATTGTTTTGCTGTGGTGTGTTGTGGGGTCATGCTGGTGTTGTTTTGTGATGTGGTGTGTGTCATGCGGGTGCTATTTGGTGATGTGGTGTGGTGTTGACGTATTGTGTTGTTGTGGTTTGTTGTGGTGTCATGCGGGTGTTGTAGTGTGGTGTTGAGGTATTGTGTTATTGTGCAGTGTCGTGGTGTCATGCGGGTGTTGTCTGTTCCTCGTGTGGTGTTGAAGTATAATGAATAAATAAAAAAATAATAATAAAACTGCTTATACAGATGTTAGTTTTTCCAATGCCTGAACTTGATAATCCCTTTTCAGTACACTTATATACGTATGTTTGTACATCTTAAGGAACATTAGTACTTTTGTTACATGTGTATAACGACCAGTCTTGTCTTGCCTGTCGTGCTTGTTATCTCTTAGTGTACGTGCATGCTATCTAGTGTTATTTATGCTGAATTCTTGCGTTCATAAGTTATGTGTCCGAAGTCTTTAGCAAGTCCTTGTTATCTGTTGTAAGTTCACTTGTGTATTTGAGTACTGCTAATTATGCTGAGTGTGTGAGAGACGTATGTTCTTAACCCCTTTGCTGCACTTTCATTATTTTCAGTTTCAGCACGGGTCTATCTCTAATCCGATTACTTTTCTTTATTATCAGTACATGTTACTATTAATTTAGTGCAATTTGTGTGATAATTGTCGTGTTTCTTTGTAAAAAATATCTTTGATATGTCCTCTTTACTTATTCTAACACGTGGCTTTCCCTTCGTTTCTGTTTTTTGCTTTTTTTAATATTATTATTCATCTTTCTTGCGAACGTCTTTTTGCGAATGACTTTTCAATCATATATATATATATATATATATATATATATATATATATATATATATATATATATATATATATAAATTGGCCGGTCTTTGTTACATTAAGTAGAATATTTCTAAAGTGATGTTCATTCCAATACCAGTCAGGTGTTCCTTACTTTACCTGGAACAGTTATAGAAGGCCAGACACGTTCTTGATCATATTGAGAGAGAGAGAGAGAGAGAGAGAGAGAGAGAGAGAGAGAGAGAGAGAGAGAGAGAGAGAGAGAGAGAGAGAGAGAGAGAGAGAGAATGGAAGGTATAAGGTATAGAATAACATGAAGGTGACTCGGTAGTACATGACACCAATCCTTTTGCTTTGAACCCAGGGAAACAAGAGGTAGTAGCGCCATATGGCATTACAAGAGGTGAAATGAACTGCTGTCCCTCCACCTGGTTATATCAATCACTCCCCACAATTGTATTAAAGTCCACCCAGCTGAGGTATTAAAGGTGACGTGTTAGATGCAGTTCCCGTGGACACGTACATACATCACTCATTGTTCAGTGGTGTGTGGCTGGAGAATGCTGTTACTGTTGTGGTATAGCTTTTGTTTTTCCCTGAGATTTATGTACGTATTGTCTTGAGTGATCTATTGTTTTCCTTTTTGTTCTTTTGCTTCTGAGCTTTTTTTTCATTTTTCATTTTCTATTTTTAAACTGTTTTTTTATTTTATTTTTGGTTATGCTCGTTTTATATTTTTACAGTTTGTTTGTTCTCTTACTTGTTTTCTTCGTATTTCTTCCTTATTCCATACTATTCATTTATCTATTTATTTATTTATTTATTTATTTATTCATTCATTTTGTTTCTGTGGGCTTAGAGAATGTTGTTAGTGTTGTATAGGCTTTGTTTTTGTGAGATTTATCTACGTATTGTCTTGAGTGATTTATTGTTTTCCTTTCTCCTCTTTTTTTTTCATTTTTTTTTTTTTTGTTTCTTTTATATTTTTGCTGTTTTTTTTCTCGCTTCTTCTCTTCACATTTTATTTTTTTCCTGTATTCCCTTTCATTTGTTTTTATTCTTTATTTATTATTTATTTTATTCTTTCCATTTTTTTGTGTGTGTGGAGAATGGTGTCAGTGTTGTGGTGTAAGTTTGTTTGTTTTCTGAGATTTTATGGACAGGGTGTTGTGAGTGGTTTTATTTTTTTCCCTTTTTATTCTTTTGTTTCTGAGTTTTATCTGTTATCTTCAAAAAAGAAAAAAAAAATCAATGCTAAAGAAAATGGTACCTCTTCATTCTCTTACTTACATTTTTTTTCTGTTTGTTTGTACGTCTGTAGTGCCTCTCCATCAGCATATATATTTTTTGGCATGCGTGTTTGTTTCCCTGCCTACCTTTCTGTTTATCTATATGTACGTATATTGTACAAAAAATCGAGAAAAGATATCAAAGAATCATATGATCACACAAACTCACACTTCGCGAGAGTTTAGACGAAGAGCTTTACTTGTTGGGTCTTGGATCACTCATTGGCGTCCCTCACAAACTCTGAGCGCCGTGAACTCTGTCTGAAGGGGGAGACTATCTTGTTTGTGATTGGCGGGGCATTTCATTGTCACCGCGGGAGGATAGCGGCTGGACAAGTTGTGATTGGCGGAAGGGATAGTGTGGCGAAGTTGTCATTGGTTAGACTGTTGAGGAATTTTCACTGTCGTCAAGAGAGAACGGAGTGTAAAGGGTCAGTGAGAGAGTTATAATTGGTTGGAAAGGACCGCAGTGACCAGGAATTGATGGATGGAATAGATCACTGTGGCTAAGACTGAAGAGGGATACATCAAGACTCTCCTGTGATATGTGGCTAGACAGTGGATGAAATAGTTGCAAGAATTGAAAGTAGAGATGAATAAAAGAAAACAACGGGGAGCTGAAGGAACAGTTTAGACATATAAGCGAGAGAATACAAGGGGTGCTGCAAGAATCCAGAAAACCAACGCGTGACTTTTCTAGTTTAAAACATACGTATTCTATAACCTGCATCTGTATTTCCAACTTTCTGTGACACGACTCATTTAAGAGGGAGTTTTAAGACATTTATTCCTGTCCTTTGGTAAACTTTTTCGGGTCAACAAGGGGACTGGCAAATTAGTGACCTTTATTTATTGTCTTATGTTGCCCTTGGCCAGCTTCCTCCTCTGCCATAAAAATATATACATATTTTTTTACTTTTTTTTTTTATCTAGTTCCTACTCTTTAGTGAGCATTCCATGCACCACCATTCTGAGAACGATTCGAGTAATCTCTTACTTCAATTGTGTATTGCATGTTCTGCAAATCGTAAATACGTTGATCTGTCAGTCATACAAAACATGACTGAAAACTTCCCATGATATAAGAAGGCGAAAAACGCAAAGAAAGGCAGTGCGTTGTGTTATCCGCCTACAGACTGTGACTCCCGACTTTCCATGACTAACGCTTCTCTGAATCTAAATTGCTCGTGACTCACACCTGCTGATTTGCTATCACTGACCATGACTGCACAAGAGGCCCACACTCAGCAACTCCACCACGCTACAGGTGCTTCGGAGGACCTCGTGACGTAAACCTGAGGGTGGAGTAGAACCTGTCATGTACCCTGAGGTGTCTGTGCTGCCATACTGTCTCGTTGGCGAATGACCGGAGAGGTGGCCATGGCAGTGGTATTGGTGTGGTAGTGGTGGTGGTGGTGGTGGTGGTGGTGGTGGTCTCACTCCCTCACGCTAACTCTTCCTCCTCACGGCACCAATATCGAGCCTTGGTGCTTGGCGGGGCAGTGACGTCAGGCACAGCTGTTGGTGGGCGGCCGTCTCGCCTCCCACTCGCCTTGCCTCGCCCTCGCCCTCGCCCTCTTCTTAGGATGTGCATTATTTTCCTCTCTCTTTCTCCTCTTCTTCTTCTTTTTCCTCCTTTTCCTCCTCCTCCTCCTCGTCTGGTGTAGCCAAAGCACCCTCATGGGACGTCTTGTGTCCCACTCACTTGCTGCTTCGTGGTTCTTACGTTTCCTTCCCTATGTATTTCTGACTGCCTGTCCCTTTCACTCTATGTCTGTCCTTTTATATGTATGCATGCATATTCACGTATGTATGTATTTGTGTCTAACTATGCATTTATGTATGTAATTATGCATATCTGTTTCAATGATATTAATGAGAGAGAGAGAGAGAGAGAGAGAGAGAGAGAGAGAGAGAGAGAGAGAGAGAGAGAGAGAGAGAGAGAGAGAGAGAGAGAGAGAAACCGAATCACATAGATACTTACCCAGGTAGACCACCAATCACACAAACAAACAGCTAACCAGCCAATCAGGTACACAAACAAACAGCCAATAAATTAGACAGATAGCCAGCCAGCCAGCCAATCAGACAGACAGACAGATATCCAGCCAGACAGACAGCATTGGGAGGAGATCCAAGGCAGCTACAAATGACGTTTAAGAAGCAAAAAGAACAACGTGTAGCGAGAGAGTTTTAAGAGCCATCACGTCATCAAGTGTTTTAGCCACAGAGGGGAAGACAAAGACGCGGGGGAGGAAAAGAAGATAAACGGATTAATGTGAGAGAATGAATGAGGGAAGAGCTTGTCCTTTATGGTGGATGGAGATTGTGATAATAACGATGATGATGATAATAATGATAATAATAGCAATAATGATAATAACAGTAATAATTATAATGATGATAATGATAATAACTATAATGATAACGATAACAATAATAGTAATAAGGATAATAATGATGATATCAGTAATAACAGTAATATACGATGATAATGATAACAATGGTGATAATAATAATAGTAATAATAATAATGATAATAATAATGATAATAATAATAATAATAATAATAATAATAATAATAATAATAATAATAATAATAATAATAATAAATCAAATAATAGTTAATGATAATAATAATAATGAAAATAATGATACAGAAAAGCAGGTGATAAACAATGAATGAGATACGTATAATGAATGTCAGATGACTAAATTTTGAGAAACTCTATCATTTTGTATGTAAGCGTAACAAACAACTCCTCTTCTTCTTCCTCCTCCTCTCCTCCTCCTCATCCTCCTAATTTTTTCACCGTTCTCGTCCTACAGTCAGCATGGCGGCAGGACGGTACATCTTAACCCCATATCCATAACCTCGTGTTCTTCCTGCGCTGCTTTCCTCATTCACTTCGCTCAGCCCCCACGTTTCCTTCACTGCCTGACGTCATTCCCTCCCTCCTTGCCCTCTGAATGCACGCCACCACATGCACTTAGGCTCCAACTCGACCAGAGAGAGAGAGAGAGAGAGACAGAGAGAGAGAGAGAGAGAGAGATTGCTTCACTTTCTTTCCAAACAGTCTTCTCCGTTTTCTGTTTCTTGCTTGATGATGAGACTTAGCTGGAAAAGAAAATGTATCGAGTGAGTCAGAATCATGAATAAAGTAGGGGCTCGTATTTCTATTTATTTATTTATTTATTTATTTATTTATTTATTTATTTATTTTTCTAGTAGATGGCCTCTTAAATTTGTCAGCCATATTTTTCATCTAATTACCACTTTTCCTTCTCACCATTTTTTGACCAGCATTACAACGATTTTTTCATTATTATTATTATTTTTTTTTTTTTGGTGTAGACTTCATTGCAAGTGTTGTAAAGAGTCCTATAGCATGTCCTATTTTATTTTGGGAGTAAACCTTACTTGTGTGTATGAGTGTTTTATAGTTTATGAATACCAAGTGAAAATTTGGTATTGAAACATTCTTACGTATAAGTTGCAAAGACCAGGGAAAGGGAAAATAAATGATGAAATTCCTGTTTCTAAAAATTATGAACATGAATAGATAAACATAAGAATAAAAAAAAATATATATATAATGAGTAAAGAAATAGAAAAACCTTTACGTATGAGTTGCAAATGACAGGGAAAGAGAAAATAAATAATGAAATTGCAGTTTCCAAGATTATAAACATGAATAGATAAACATAACAATGAATGAATATATAACGAATAAAGAAATAGATCAACACATAAAGAAACATAAAAATGAATCCAAAAGAAATCCAACACAAACTCATTACAAATCACAACATTCTTCACTACTTTCCTACAACATAAATTACACACCAAATCAACATCCATTCAACATTTGGCAGTTATCCCGAGCCCAAAAAAACATGAACCCCTCCCTCATCACTACCATTCATAAAACAACACGCTTTTTTATTGACCAACACTCTCCGACCTGGGCTTCCCTTGTCCAGGGCGACGCCACACAGCCACACCTGTCTAGACGTGACGAGTCAGTCCCAGGTGTGCGGGTTATCGCGGACCACTGAGAGACAAAAATAGCCTGATAGAGCCTCCTAATCTTGGTCTTTCTTTCAACGCTCAACACGAAACGACAGCACGGATTGGCCTTGAGCTGAGGTGGTGGGGATTGTAGGAGGGATTGAGGGAGGAATGATGGAGGCTGGAGGTGTGAGGAGTGGGTGCGTGGGTAGTGGAGGCGTGGTGGAGTAGATGGAGGAAAAATGTACACTATGAAGAGATAGATATATCATTGGAGGTGGATAAATATATAGATAAATAGATAGATATATAACTTTATTGTCAGTTTGCAACACAGCATGGTTTTCAAAGTGGAATTCATTTTGGCTGGGTCTCCATGTTAAAATAATTGATTAAAAAGTTGAAAAAGGTAAATTATACAGGTTTATATAAAAATGTAACAAACAAAAGGCATAGGATAACATTACCATTACATACAATCAATAGTTTATTTTTTTCACATTAACTATTTTGCAGTAAATTATTGAAACGTATAATACTCTAAGGTACAAAATATTTCTTATAGTAGTATAGTGGATAAGGAAGGTATGGTAGAGTAGATACAAGGATATTCAGGGTCGGTAGGATGTGAATATTGCAGATAAGTGATGGATGAAAGAATGTGAAGGAAATATGGAGACTGAGGCGGTGTAGGTGCTGTAAGTGGATGTAACGGTGATAAGGACATAATGTAAGAGGTGGAGGAAAGAGATTAGGAGGTAGATTAGTGGAAGATTAAAGAGGCAAATGAAAATAATGGAGAACATAATGGAGGAGGTGGAGGAGGGAGATTAGAAGATAGATTAGCAATAGAAGAGCGGAAGGACAAAGAGAAGCAATGGAGGACATGATGGAGGAGATGGAGGAAAGAGATTAAAAGTAGTAGAAGAGTGGAAGGTGGACAAGTAAATCAGAAGACATGATTAAGGAGGTGGAGAAGAGAGATTAAAAGATAGATTAACAGTGGAAAAAGTGGAAGTAGAACAAACAAACAATGAAGGACACGATGGAGTAGGTGAAGGAAAGTGATTAGAAGCATTATCTGTGGATTAGTGGAAGAAATAAAAACTATGGATTAGTGGTCTTCAGTGGATGGACAGAGGATGTAGGATTCGTGGATCAGATTCCTCACTTCCTTCCCTCCTTCTTTCCTTCCTCTCTTCCTCTCTTCTTTTCTTCCTTCCTTCAGTTTGATCTGCTCTTCCCCTTTCCCTCTTCACATATTTTCACTGTTATGTCTACCTCATCATTCACTCCTTCCCTTCCTTTCTTCTCCTTATTCGTATATTTTATGAATATCATAGACTTGTAGAGGAACGTTTGAGGAAGACGAATCACGGTTTAAGTTAACAAATTATGGATGTTAGACGTTAAATGTGTTTCCGATAGAACATATATTTGCTCCTGTTTTACTCAAGTTAATATATCACTGTTCCCTTACCTTTAATGGTTTCCTTGAGTCTTCGGTCTGATGTTAAGTTATTTATTTAACTCAAACTTCATTTATTGTAAGCATGATTTTACTTTTTTTTTTTTTTGTAAACTCTAAAAAGTCTGCCTCCTTCTCCTCTTTCTCCTCTTTCTCCTCCCAATCTTTCTCCTCTTACTCAGTTCTACTCTCACCTATATCCCAAATCTCTTAACACTTCAGTACTGGGACACGTTTTTACCTTGAGTTTTGGGTGTGATTAGACGATTTTATTAACATTAGGAATCATCTATGGAGGTCAGAAGATTAATGGCCAGAGTTTGTACTATCTTAATCCTCACATAAGTTTCTGAAACTGTATAAAATCGTCAAATTATAAGCAGAAAAAGAATAATAAAAGCGCATTCCAGTACAAAAAGGGTTAAGTAATACACACAAATGTCAGATTACGAACCTTGTAAGACAACGGGAATGCTCATACGTGCGTTTGTACGTGAGGACGGGTGTGTGTGTTTATTAGGTGTCTGTTAATGAAGACACACACACACACACACACACACACACACACACACACACACACACACACACAAAGGAAGGCACGTGAACTACCATTACAGGCTGTCATTCTGGGGGTCAGTAATGGGCAGCGGGGAGCAGATAGCAGGTGGCAGTGTTGATGAGTCTGTGGCCGTGGTGGAGTGGGGCTGCTGTGCCTTACGAGTGGGAGGGACAAAAATATGCTAGCGGTTCACGCGTCAATAATTTGTTTACCCCGGGATGATGTTTCCAGGCCGCGCTGCCGTCAATACTAGCGGGTGTGGATGGTGTAGGGGCGAGTGGACGGGTTTTGAGGTATGGAGTGGGTGAAAGAGGGGGTGTGTTTGAAGGACAGGGAAAGGGGAGAGGAAAGTAATGTGCAAATGGAAAGTTTTGAAGAGTTGGGGGTGAAAGAGATGACGTTGAGTTTTGATAGGGAGGGTATTGGGAATAGGGGAGAATAGGAGATATGGTGATGAAAGTGTGCGTATTATTTATTTTAGGTCAATAAGTTTAAAATACTAGGCGACACAAGTTTTTTTCCCCCATATATTCAACATGTGCTCAGAGGAACAGTCTGTCTTCCTATTTGTATGTAAATTTGGGTCAGATGTGAAGGAAAAAATATGGAGCGACGCGCCTTAACATGACAAGCCGCACATTTCCAGGCCAGACGTGGCTAGCGTGACTCACGGCAAGGTGGATTGTGGGATTGTGGCCAGTGTGTGGGAGTGAAGGGAACTATTGTATGTGTGCTGCTTCAGGAGAGAGAGAGAGAGAGAGAGAGAGAGAGAGAGAGAGAGAGAGAGAGAGAGAGAGAGAGAGAGAGAGAGAGAGAGAGAGAGAGAGAGAGAGAGAGAGAGGGGGGGGGGGAAGATAAGGCTAATAGACAGGAAACAGTGACAAGATTTTTTTTTTACCCCAATCAGATGACATAAAGAATCGTAATCACGTTGTAATCACGTGCATTATTCCAGTTGTTCCTCCGTTACCGCCCCCCCCCCCCTCCCAATTTTGTATTGTATCGCACAGTCGCAGTGGTGGTGTCAAAAGGGATGGTCTTGCGTGCGAGAACCAGCTGTTGTGCCTAATGGGGGGTGCTGTGTCACCTTCATGACTTGAGGCGAGGGAAGGGTCTCCTCGCCGCCACCTGACCAGCTGCGTCACAACGTGTGCCTTCCCAGACGCGGCTGGAGAGGAGCGATCCGATGAAATATTTTGTAAGTTGTAAGTGGTGTTCGGATACAGTCGTCTCTCACGCCAAACTTCTGCCAATGTCACTCTCCTCACCGGCGGCAGTGGTACGCAAACCTGGGTGTGGAAAATGTCTTTAACATAACCTACAAGATCGTGTTTATGACATACTTTGAGCTTTACTTCGTTGTCTACAGCCTATCTTCAAATGTTTATTAACTCTCACAGGAATATCTATATAAAACTGAATATTGTTGATGGAAATATGAGTAGGTACTGCGTATAATGAAGGGGAACGAACACAAGGCTGCTGACGTTCAGTGTCTGGAGCCAAGCCAGGGCTGTGAAGGTGAGAAGAGGGAATGAGGGACAGCCACCAAAAAGAGACGAAAGCAGGATGGAGAGAGAAAAGGGACACCAGAATGGAAATAGAATGAAAGAGACAGAAAAGAAGGAAAATGAGGAATGAGTAAGGAAAGCAGGAAAGACGGGAAATGGAAAAAGAAGAGGAGAAGGGGAGAGAAAACTACGGAAAGGAAAAGGGAGGTGGAAGATATAGCTTTTTAAAGGAGGGGAGGAGAGAGAAGAGTGCAGGAACACGCATAAAAATGAAAGGAAGGATATGTAAATGAGAAAGAAGGACGAGGGAGATGCAGGGAAGGACGAGAGAGAGACGGGGGGAGCGGGAGGGCGGTGGACCAGGTAACTGCCTCGTGGCCGGCACACCTAAACCTGCTGAAAATATGGGATAGGAAAGTGCCACGCCCTGTACAATGTTTTACGAGTCAGACACGGTGGAGGAAGAAAAGTAGTGAAAAGAGGGTCGCCGTTTCTTCCACATATTATTCCTCATGCGTTGCCTCACGTTAACGTTAAAATGTGGGTCAGGAACAACGCATATATTAAAAAGACGTTTCATTATGCTGAGTGTTAATGAGGCGGAAGATTAGCAACACGTATTTCTCTTGGCCAGTGCTTTGTGTCACCGCAGCGAGATGTGGCGTAGATGAGGGAGGGGAAGGCAGCAGCCGGGAAGCGATGGAGATGATCTGCAACACACCCCGGTCTGTGTGTTGTGTTCGTGCGTGTGTTGCTTTCCGTGTAGCTTGTGTTGCCATTCCTGCTCGTAATCTTGGAGGTAATTTTGACAGTTGCCCAGAGAAATAACATCGTATGAGTTGAAAAATTAGTGTCAGATTATTAGCTCCAGTTTTCACATCTCCAGGTGTTCCCAGGATTCTTTGTTTAGAAATGCAACTCTATCATGGCATCTGTACTTGTAGCAACTCTATGTACGTGTGTAAATTAGAAAAAAAATCAATAAAAGTTTATCAGTCTATGTACCAATTTCCAGTCGACATATAGACATAAAACTAACCTAACCTTGAAATTGAAAAAGGAATGATGAGATGACAAAGATATGTGATTTACTGACTAAACACAATAGAGCAAATAAATGAGTGGTAAATTTCTTTAGTTACAAAATAAATAAATAAATAAATAAATGAATAAATAAAAATAATGGTTGTAGATAAAGTATTGCCACTTAATTCACGCAGGTACAGGTGAACTTCATAAAACGCGATGCACATTAACTCTACGTAGTGTTAATATGAAAGCAGCTAAGGTCAGGCGCACGTTAACTCTTTAAACTCTCTCTCTCTCTCTCTCTCTCTCTCTCTCTCTCTCTCTCTCTCTCTCTCTCTCTCTCTCTCTCTCTCTCTCTCTCTCTCTCTCTCCCCGCGCCACGCCCTCTCTCGCGGCCGTTTCATCAGAGTAATGGCGAGGTTTGCAAGTAAATGATTATACTGATGTGCTGCTCCTCAAATTTCCTCATGCATTCGCGCACGCACACACACACACACACACACACACACACACACACACACACACACACATACTATAGGCAAACTAGCAAGCAAACTCTCTGTCTGTCTGCCTGTCTGCCTGTCTGCCTCTCTCTCTCTCTCTCTCTCTCTCTCTCTCTCTCTCTCTCTCTCTCTCTCTCTAAAAACCCGCCAATTAGTCACTGGAAATACAACAACAGTTAACAAAATACTCTAACCAACATTATTAGCTTAACACATTTTATCTCTGTCAACTGTAAACTCTGTGGGTCATCGCCGCTAGCTCACTCTGGCTCACTGGTTTACGTCCCAACGTACACTGCCAGGAACACGAGGGTAAACTTTGCTTGGAGCCACACCACCACTGCTGCTGCTCCTGGTGGTGGTGGTGGTGGTGGTGGTGGTCCTCTCGCCTACACTGACTCCTACCACAGTGGAGCAGTAAGTAAACAGGCAGCGCGTCATCTGGGTCTAGGTATGCACGGATCTCCTTGGGCCCAGCGTGGTGTGTCCCGCCGCGGTGACTCCTTCCTGCATCACTCACAGGCCACAGGGAACACATTACTGGAGGAGGCAACTCAGGCGTCTGTGTGCTGCTGGACTGGCGAGGGAGGGAGGGAGGGAACGGTGCAGGTGCTGGGATCTTAACTGTGAGGAGGAGGAGGGGAGGAGGAAGAGAAGAAGAAGAAAAAGGAGGAGGAGGAGGAAGAGGAGGAGGAGGAGGAGGAGGAGGAGGAGGAGGAAGGTAATATTGGACGAATTGACTTCTATTTTAGGATTTCATTTCGACCCACGTGGAGTCATTTCGCTTTCTTGAGACGCTGCTTGATTGATAAGCTAATGACCGTGTGTGTGTGTGTGTGTGTGTGTGTGTGTGTGTGTGTGTGTGTGTGTGTGTGCGCGCACCCACACGCTCGCTTGCGTTTGCGTGCGTGAGTGCATGTGTGTAAAAGCGCGAACATCGTCAGATACAGTTTGATATGAGTAATCAAATATTCGACACGGTGGGAAGAAGGGAATGTGAGAAATGAAACAAAGAATGATTGAAGGGAGTTCAGCTAAGTGGAGTAATGGAGAGAGAGAGAGAGAGAGAGAGAGAGAGAGAGAGAGAGAGAGAGAGAGAGAGAGAGAGAGAGAGAGAGAGAGAGAGAGAGAGAGAGAGAGACGGGGTGGAGAGGGAGGGCTGGTTGCTGATGCGTATACTCACGTCTTTTTAAAGAAAATGCTTAGGTTAATACACCACTTGAGCATGAATCATCTCCTCCTCCTCCTCCTCCTCCTCCTCCTCCTCCTCCTCCTCCTCCTCTTCCTCCTCCTCCTCCTTGTGGTAAGCTGAAGCCCCCTAGAGTTGGCAGAAGTGAGGGACAGAAATGGTTGACTGACACCTCATTTCTTGTGTTAATGTAAAAATAGCATGACTCATTAAAGGTTTTGAAGGAATCTGTCTGGTATTCCTCATGTCGCAGTCATTTTATTTATAGTTTTTTATTTATAATTCAGATGACACGCACGATGCCTTCATTGTGTGATCAGGTGTAATTTGTGTTATGTTGTTGGTCATTTGTGTTGGTAAGGTAACGCATAATGAAATAGAAACCCAAGATATCAAGATGACGATGGATTTTTTTTTTTATGACAGATTTCTACAATGTCTTTTCCATATTCACTTTATGCCATCATTGTTGTTTAAGTTTAGGTATTTGTGTGATGCTTTATGTCAGAATAAAACAGTTTTGAGAACACTGCTGTCAACATTCGGTTAGTGCATCCTGTTAAAAACCATATTATTTTCTGAAGCTGCACAAAATCACCAAATAGTAAGTAAGATAAATATGAAAACGCGTCATGGTACTGAAGAAGTTTCCAAGTTTCTACGAAGGTTTCATTTCCAAGATGTTATATTCTCATTCAGTTTCCCCCACGAATTCACCGCGATGCAAACACTAAACGTCACTATTGCTCATGTGAACACCGCGTTGCTCATATATAGTTCGAGTCCCGGAAACTTGTAGCAATTGAGGGAAGCGATGGCCATTTCATACGAGCATAGAGTTCAGAATCATAATTACAATTTCGGTATTTACATCATAATTATTCCAGTTCCGATCCACCAGGAATATGACGGACAGTGTATAGAGAAGACTAGACGAAGGGAAAGGTCAAATAAGACGGATAGGAATTAGTGAAGGATAAAGGGTGAGAAGGATTATGGGAAATGAGGTGATGAAGGAAATAAGAAAACAGCGGAATGAGATGAGTAAGAGAGAGCAAAAGAGGTTGTTAGAGGCAGGGAGATAAAAATGGGGATTTGCTCATGGAAGGAGTAAAGAAAAATGGAAGGAGATAAGGAAAATGGAAAAGACAGATAGCAAAAGCAAAGAATAATAAAAGTGAAGGTAATAAATTCATAGAAGGAGTAAAGGGGAATAAAATCATTAAAGAAATGTTGTGAACAAAATCATAAGAAAATAGTAAGGAAGGTAATAACGACATTCAGGAAGCCAGTAACATATAGATTAAACGTAAAATGACGAATAGACAGTAAAATAAATTACAAAATAAAAGAAAAAAAGGAAGAAAGAACGTTATATCGTACAAACACAAAATAGCAATGAAATGAGGTATATAAAAATAAAAGAAAAATACGAAAAAAAACTGACAAATCATGAAAGAAGTAGAATTGAACCACCAAAAAAGTTAAAAATAAAAAAACTAAGTAGAAAAAACGTTGAAAAGATTAAAAGACTAAAACCATACTAAAAAAAAAAGCGTAGAGAGGAATTTACAAGTTTAGAAGAGGTAGAGTAGAAGGATCTGGAATGAAAAGGACTTGCGGGTGGACAAGAACGAGGCATGGTAGAGGAGTGACAGGACGGTGACAGGCAAAGAGGGAGGATCTGCGCGTGGAGACCTGATGGTGGTAGTGCGGGAGGAGGATGAATGAAGTGGACGACACCCAGCCTAGGGGATCAGAGGGAGTGAGGGATGAGCACTGGTCTATATGTGCCCCTCACTGCTCCCCTCTCACCTCCCCTCACCCAACTCTCACTGTTGTTGTTTTTCCTTAGTCATTCTTCTTACTCACTCATTCCCTTTGCTTTGAAGTATTTTCTCTCTCACCTTTTCTCTTCTTTCTCTTTTTCTTGTTCCCCTCACTGCTCCCCTCTCACCTCTCCTCACCCAGCTCTCACTCTTATTTCTTTTTCGCCACTCATTCCTCTTACTCACTCATTCCCTTTATTGTGATGTATTTTCTTTCTCAACTTTTCCCTTCTTTCTCTTTTTCTTGTTCCCCTCACTGCTCCCCTCTCACCTCTCCTCACCCAGCTCTCTCCGTTGTTGTTTTTCCTTAGTCATTCTTCTTACTCACTCATTCCCTTTGCTTTGAAGTATTTTCTCTCTCAACTTTTCTCTTCTTTCTCTTTTTCTTGTTCCCCTCACTGCTCCCCTCTCACCTCTCCTCACCCAGCTCTCACTCTTATTTCTTCTTTCTTCACTCATTCCCCTTACTCACACATTCCCTTTACTGTGATGTATTTTCTTTCTCAACTTTTCTCTTCTTTCTTTTTTTCCTTGTTCCCCTCACTGCTCTCCTCTCACCTCTCCTCACCCAGCTTCTTTTATCTTTATTCATTCCCCTTTCTCACTCATTCTTTTAACTGTGATGTATTTCCTCTCTCAACTTTTCTCTTCTATCTCTTTTCCTTGTTCCTCTCTTGGCAACCCATCACCCAGTTCTCACTCCATATCTCTAACTTATTATTTTTTTCTTCGCTCATTCCTCTTAGTCATTCATTTACTGTGATATATTTTCTTCTCTCAACTTTTCTCCTCTTACTCTTTTCCTTGTTCCTCTCACTGCCCTTCTTCTGGCGCCCTTCACTAACAAAGTTCACATTTCTTTTCCTTTTCTTTATTCTGTTTTTTTTTTTTCATTTTACTCTATTCCTTGTTCTACTTATGTCTTTCCCTCATCCTAATTATATACAGTCTCTTCTAACTCTGCCCGCTTCATGTCTTTATATTTTTTTCCTTTACGATTTTGTGTCTGTTTTCTTCCCTCAGTTTTATCTCACATTGATTTCCCTACCCTCTTTCACTCATTCTAGTCTCATATTTTTTTTTAATACTACATGTCACTCGTCTCTTATCTAATGTTGCTTTTCCCACTCTGCTTCCATCATTATGACCTCAAATCTCTCTCCTTACAATACTTTCCTCACTTTTTTATCTTTTATTCCCGTTTCATACTTTTCTGTCACTGTTTATCCTCACTCTGGTCTCGTATTTGTTCTCTGATTGCTTCTCGGATTGTTTTTTTCTCATTATCTCGCCTCACATTACTTTTGTCACGAGGCTTCCCTCATTCTAATCTCCAATTGTTCCTCTTTACCCACTTTCCTCATTTTATCTCTTCCTTCACATAAGCGTCTCTCTCTCTCTCTCTCTCTCTCTCTCTCTCTCTCTCTCTCTCTCTCTCTCTCTCTCTCTCTCTCTTTTTAATGGCACGTAAAAAGCTTCAATTCTCCTTTGCCTTAATGAAGCATCGGACTGTAAAGCTTTATGATTCACCTGCACTCACTCCATCCAACCCTTCCCGGCATTACCGAACCGCTAACAAACGAGTCATCGGGTCGTGAGGCTCTTTTATCGCAGCATTTTTATTCCTCCTACACTCAAATTTCATCATTCGAAGTGTCAGGAGTAAGCCACGGAGCTTTGTGGGTCTATTTTCGTCCTCCAAGAGAGTGTTTCGTTCCTCTTAGCCTTAGTGTGAAGCCGTGAGTGAACCACTGAACCTGAAACACTCGGTATTGGCTTGAGGCTTCACGTCCATGTATTGAGCCTTGGAAAATTTACTGTTCCATTTACGCGTATCGAGTGAAGCTAAAAATAACGCGTGTGTTGTTGCCTCTGAGCGCGACTGCTGGCTGGGGCTGGGGCTGGTTGCTGGCTGGCTTCTGGAGCAAGGAGAGTGAAGCCAAGTAGTGAGTGGAAAAAAGATGCAAATGGATGTTAAAAAGAAAGTTTATTGAAATCATTACGGTCAGGAGACATGTGGGAATAAAAAAACGGATGATTGATTGATTGATATGAATTGCTGCTTGTTGTTGTTGTTGTTGTTGTTGTTGTTGTTGTTGTTGTTGTTGTTGTTGTTGTTGTTGTTGTTGTTGTTGTTGTTGTTGTGTGTGTGTGTGTGTGTGTGTGTGTGTGTGTGTGTGTGTGTGTGTGTGTGTGTGTGTGTGTGTGTGTGTGTCTTTACATATTTCATCTACTTATTTACTCACAAGATTGAATCGGGCACACAATGTACATTCTTTATAAGTAAAATTGCCATATGATTTTACTTAATTACATATAATATTGTGCTATTTCCAAACACCGCGATCTCTGGCAATGCATTCCACGTCTGGGAAATATCACTGGTAGAAGAAAAAGAGATAGAAAGAGTTAGAAAAAACTACTGAAATTTATATATAGGCCAGGTATCTGATATTCAAGGGACGATAATATTAATACGTGTGTGTGTGTGTGTGTGTGTGTGTGTGTGTGTGTGTGTGTGTGTGTGTGTGTGTGTGTGTGTGTGTGTGTGTGCACTAAAAACTACATTCCATTGTTGGACGAGGTCGTGGTGGTGATAAACAAAGTGAAAGTTGTGATGGTGGTGGCGGCTGTGGTGGATAAACAAGATGAAGGTTACAACAGTGAAAGTGGCCTTGAAAGTCTCGCCGTAAATCAAATAAAAATAAAATAGACATCTTAAAGTGGACCACGAACTATAAAATTGTCTGGAATGGTCATGGGATTTGCTGTTTTTTTCATTAATTTGATTTTTTGTTGATTTTTCACTATTTTTTCTCGCTTATCTTATTTTTGTCTTTCTTCCCTCAATGCATTTTTTTCTGTTAATTCGCATCTGTTCACTTCCCTCATTACATTTATTTATTTTTTTTGTTAATTCGCATCTGTTCATCCTCAGGCTTTCAAGTAAACACACACACACACACACACACACACACACACACACTATAGCCTTCACACCTTCACACCTTTACCCCTTACCACCTCACTCTGTCCCTGAATTCTCATCGAAGCTTGGTCATTTGTAGCAGTGTGGGTGATTGAAGTGCATTCCTGTCAGCACTGGTGGGCGGCGGGGTGAAATGTTTGACGCTTGGAAGGTTAAATTTAGCCTCCCACCAGGTGTATATTGTGAAGCTCCTCCACCTGTATAAACCACTCACCCCCTGCTGGCCTTACCTCCTCCCGTGGCTGCTCTCAAGATTAAGTGAGTGGTGAGAAGGGTGTAAGTGTATTTTGCTTGGATAGATTGGTGATAGAGTGGATGTGTGTGTGTGTGTGTGTGTGTGTGTGTGTGTGTGTGTGTGTGTTGATGGAGATA
The DNA here is from genome assembly GCA_020233015.1 of Callinectes sapidus. Taxonomy (NCBI): domain Eukaryota; kingdom Metazoa; phylum Arthropoda; class Malacostraca; order Decapoda; family Portunidae; genus Callinectes; species Callinectes sapidus. Next base: position 4,191,978 of record CM035200.1, on the reverse strand, counting down.
TAAGGGTGTATGTTGATAGATGGAAAGGTAAAAAAAAGATAGATAATTCATAGATATATGAGATTTGAAGTAGAAATATAAGCTGATGGGATATGGAATGGTAGATTAAAAGATAGTTACATAGACTGCTAAATAAATATACATGTAGATACAGATATTGGGTTGTAGATACAATAGATTATTTGAAAACCCTCTCTCTCTCTCTCTCTCTCTCTCTCTCTCTCTCTCTCTCTCCTCTCTCTCTCTCTCTCTCTCTCTCTCTCTCTCTCTCTCTCTCTCTCTCTCTCTCTCTCTCTATCTATCTATCTATCTATCTATCTATCTATTTTTCTCGAAAAACACGCCAGGTAATAACAATGTCGAGAGAAATGTACGGAGAAAAACAAAGATGCATAGATAGGTAAGCAGATATACATATAGATAGCGATATTGAGTGGTAAATACAATAGACCATTTGGAAACTTACTATGTAGAAACACACACACCAGGTGATATAAATGTCGAGAGTAAGGCATGGTGAACGTGAGGCGTGCAGGCCAAAATACACGTCATGAGTCACCAGCAGAAGTGAATGACAGTCGGGCAAAAGGATCCGTCCACAATATCATGCACTTGTACTTGAGTGGTTGGCTCTTAGTGGTATAAAGGGAGCATGTTGAGGCAGTGTGGGGGGGGGGGGGAGGGGCGAGGCACTTAACTCTTTCAATGCAATACGAGACAGTTAACAACATCAATAGTAGTGTATGAGATCTTTATTAGTATATGCGTGAAAAGAAGGTGTAGAAAAGAATATATTTTACAGTTTCTACCCAGTTTAAAGATTTTATGTAACGATGGATCAAGTAGAAATGTCTTAGAGTGATCATTTATTAAGAAAAGATGGAGTAAGTAGCAGTGGAAGGGTTAAATACGAATACCAGGAAAGAAGGAAGGGAGGAAAGAGGAAGAAAGGAAGGAAGGAAGGAAAGAAGGAAGGAAGGAGAGAAGGAAGGAAGGTTAATCAGTCACAGGACACAGTTGGACAATCCTGCATTCGCCTCTCATTCATCTTCTCGATTATCTCCATTCTGCATTTCCCGTTTTTATCAAGTTTTCTTCACATGATTACCCTCGCCGCGCCACAGCCACCCTCGCTTTGTTTGTCTGGCGGCTGCTGCGTGTCTGCCTGTCTGTCTGTTTGTTCGTCTTGTGATCTATAGTGTTATATGACGCTGACCTAAAACTTTACCACCCTTTTCATCTAGGTTTTGTTTCTTATGTTTTTATTTTATTTTATTTTATTTATTTATTTATTTTTCTGGGGGAGGGGGGGGCGGTTAACATTTCATACTTTTATTTTGTTAAGTCATCCATATTTCCGTCCTATTATGCCTTTCTTATCTGTGTTTATTATAGTTCTTAGTTTACCATATTTAGTTATTTTATTTGTGAAGGGAGTTATTTCTTGTGTATTAAAGTATTGATATCCTTTTTTTTTAATGTAAGAAGGATAACCGGACAAGGACAAATTAAAAAGTGGATGAAAAAGACCCAATGAGGTGCATGTCCTTAAAAAATATCTATACATAAAGTTCATTTCTCTGTTTTAATTTTAGTGCAGGAAAAGAAAGGAAGAAAATTTTGTGGAAAAGAGATAGAAAATCGTTTTGACTAAGTGAGTTTGTTATGTAAGTACTAGGATTTTATTGATGAAACTATTTATTAGCTATCTTTTTTGTATTTCTTCTTTCCTACGACCTCCATTGTCTTTCCTTTGCCTTTGTCTTTGTTTGCTCTGCCCTCCCGCCGCATCCTACACAACACAATACATCCTTGCACTCGTCACAACGTCCTGAGTCTCCTTCATTTTCTCCCACAATCCTCCCTCAGTCCATCATTAGTTTCTTTCATCCTCATTCTCTCCCCCGCAAGTCCCTCTCTCTGTTTCTCTGCCTTCTTACTTTTAATTATCTTTCA
>CM035200.1:4177973-4185473 GCA_020233015.1 Callinectes sapidus | reverse complement strand
CGGCACGGCATCTTCGTCTCTGCCTGTCTGTGTGTTTTACTGTCTGTGCACGTGGCTCCCCTGCGTGTCAGAGGAAGGTGAAATCGAAAAGAATATGTAAGAAGGAAGGAAGGAAGGAAGGCAAGGAGGGAAGGGCGCGTTGGGTGGATGGCGTGCGGGCCTGCAGACACAAGACGAAAAATTAGATACCGTGACTTTTATTTTTACTCCCTCGGCCTCACAAATCCGCAATTAAGACAACCGATGATGCCGCGACCTTCCTCCCGCCAGGGCTGAAGGTGTGGCCCAGAACAAATGTTTCCTTTGCCTCGGGACTTCCAGCTTCCCTTTCCTCAATGTTCGGGAGTGGTGAAGGTTGGGTTACTGGGGAAGGTCAGGCTACCGGTGGTCAGGTTACCAGAGAAGGTCAGGTTAAGGTCCTCTCTTTGTAGTGCATGCAAAGGTTAGGTTAAGGACACTAGATAATAGGGAGAATGTTAAGGGCCGGTTGACCTACGCAAGATAGATCGTTTGGCTTACTGAAGACCCACTTTGGTACTAGAAAGCATTTCTTTTTCTATTCTGTTTGATATGTTGTGATTTTTTGCACAACTTCAGAAACTTTAGTGGGGATGAAAATAGTGAGGACTGCCCAATAATTTTGTGTCCTTCGTACATCCTTCTTAATCTCAATAAAATCGTCTAATCATGGGCAAGACTATGGTGAAAACGTTTCTCAGTAGTGAGGGGGTTTGATATCCATAAAACAATTATTCTATCCAACACAAGACACATCCCTTGACTAACACGAAGCGACTTCTTAGGACAGATCTTACCATTTTCCTCAAAATTTGTACCTTCTTGTCTGAATAAAGATCTACTCATCATCATCTTGGACACGAGGTAAAGTTCACATGTAAGACAAGACCTTCATCATTAACAGATTTCCTTCCCGCCAAATACAAGACACAGCATGAATAAGATAAAAATAAAAATAAAATGCTCTTATTTGAAATATGAACAATGGAATAGAGAATGAATTATGTGATAAGAATTTGGATCAGAAGATACAATAAGATAGAACAATAAGGAAACTCGATAGAAAGCAGAATGTAGCAACAAGAGAGGGAGACGTCACAAAGGCAGTCCAACACCCACTAATGGACCGGACTGGACTGGGTTCCTCACCTTGGGAACTTCTTTACTACCGTGACACATTTACATATTCATTCTGCTCATCAGAACACACCCAAAACTTCTGGTAAAAACGTATCTCAGTACAGAAGGTGTTAGTCTTATTATTTCTTAACGTAATCATATTTGAATTCTTGATTTTTATTACAATGTTGATAAGGCATATTGTGCTTCCCTGCTCATTGTATTGCGTCATTGATTAATATTCTTCGGAGGTTATTGTTGGGTATTTATTCAGAGAGTTTACTTGTTTGTTTATTTCCTTATTTATTTGTGTATTCCGTGCATCGCCTGAGCCACACCAGTGAATAAATCAAGCCGGTGCGTGTTGGGTGTGTTTTGAAGCTGCTGCCTCCGACCTTTGCTTGACCTGTAGCCGTGCACCACCACCACCACCACAACCATCACCACCACCACCATCACCATCACCACTACCACTACCATCATCTCCACCACCTCTCGTATCCTCGCGGCAACATTCTTAATAGGAAAACAACACCAATTAGGTATTTTTTGCACATGAAAATGAGGAACATGACGCAGAGATGACATTCCTTCGCTCCTTCCTTCCTTCCTTTGTTCCTTCCTTCCCTCGTTACTTCCTTTCTTTGTTTTCTTCCCTCCTTCTTTAATTATTTCTTTTGTTTCTTCTAATTTTGCCTTCTTTTCATCGTTATTGACTCCTCCTCCTGCTCCATTCGTCATTTTTTTCTCTAACTCCTTTTCTCTTTTTTCCTCTGTTTTTCTTACTTTCTTTACCTTCTTCCCTTCATCCATGCTCCTTCCCTCTTTCTTTCCCTTATTCCCTTCCTTGAATCCTTTCCATTCTTCCATCCTTCTATCCAGTTTTCTTCCATTTCAACTTTTCATCTTTCTTCCTGATTCCCCTAATTTTACTTTCTATAGAACTTTTGCTTTCTTTCATTCCTACTGACATCTTATGCCCCTATTCTTAAACACTTCGCTTTCTCACCATCACGATTTCCAAAGGCTTTAGTTGGAGATGGTCATGTTCATACGGGTATTTTTTTTATGGTTCTGGTGATGGATTGACAATATCTTTAGTTTATTATAAGGAAAATTTGTCTTGAAAACTCTGATAATCCTCTACGTGAACTTGGAAAACTGTTGTGGTGGGAGAGAAAAATGTTTAAGAATACGGACCTTCCCTACCGTGGTTCCCCTACAATCTTTACATTTTTTCCCCTATATTTCTATCGATTTCCTTCTTTTCTACTCACTTCCTCGGTGGTACTCCCCTATGGCGATCGACAAGGAAATGGGGGGTGTCTTCATTCCCTTACACAGGTCAAAGTGAAGCTTGGCGTGGCGTGGCGTGGTTTGGCAGGCTGTCAATCTGTTAATGTGCATTCTTCCCTCTCCCCTGTGACCTCCATAGCAGAGAGAGAGAGAGAGAGAGAGAGAGAGAGGGGGGGGGGAGAGAGGGGAGAAAGGCAGGGAGTGGAGGGGAGAATTCTGTTACAGTATATAAAAATATGAAGGAGTTTATTCTGTGTTTCTTTATAATGTAACAATAATTTACGCCTCTCCAATATTGTGTGGGAAGAAAGAAAAATTAAAACAGAAATATGTGTGTAGGTGTTTAATCAGACAGAGAGAGAGAGGGAGAGGGGGTGGGGGGGAAGGGGGAGATACAGACAGACAGGCATACAGCCACTGTGTTAATTTCTGTTACATTATTGACCAAACAAAAAAAGGAAAGCAACAAATACACACAGATAGATAGATAGATAGATAGATATTTTATTGACCACAAAAATACAGTTAAAGCATAGTGAGAACATTTGGTTATGGTCCAAATAAAGCTACACACACACACACACACACACACACACACACACACACACACACACACACACACACACACACACACACACACAGTAAATAAGTAAATAAACAATACATAAATAACTAAACATTAATAAAAAATGTACAAGTAAATAAATCAAATAAAAAGTGATAAATGGATAGATAAAAAAATCAATCACTTTACCAATTCAGGCACCAATGACGAGTTATTTAATCACTCACCGTAATCAATACTACAAGTGAGACACAACACTCTTGGCGCACCTGCCCGTAAGAACGAGATGGATTATCGACTTGGGTTGAGGGCGTGACGCTTCATGACGTCACTCCCTGCCATGAGGTGACGTCAGAATACCTCATGGGCACTCATCGGCCAAGGACATCACAGCAACACGTCACATGCGAGCTAAGAAGAAGATAGGACGTGTAGGTTGAATAGGTAGATATATATACTGACAAATTATACTGACATGAAGCTTAAATGGACACTTATAGACTGGTTGGTAAACTGATACTGGTAAATTAGGCAGACATACTCAAGGAGGAAGATAAATACAGACGAATATAATAATAATAATAATAATAATAATAATAATAATAATAATAATAATAATAATAATAACAACAACAACAACAACAATGAGAACAATAACGACAATGACAACACCAAATTGAACGTAATCATCATCATCATCATCATCATCAACAACAACAACAACAACAACAACAACAACAACAACAACAACAATGACAAATCACAGAAACAGCATACACGGAAATTAAAGTGAAAAGAAATAACCAAGTAATTACCCACAAGTAGTAGCACATAACAATAGGCACAGCGAGCGGCGAACACTAAACACAAGCTGTACAGAAGCTGTTGACCGGCGGTGTTTGCTGAATCAACATCGTAAAAGTGTAATTTCGTGTAGAGAGAGACGAGACCGAGGCTTGAAGGGGACGTGTGTGCTTGGTAAATATTTGAACACCAAAACAAACTATACCTTTAACCTGAGAGCCGCTAAGAGTGTACTTCGTGTTCTCAACGGAATAACTAATATGTGTCTAAGATGCAAACAGACGGATGGAAAGAGGGAGAAAAAGAGAAAGAAGAGAAGCACTTGTCTAGTCGTGAGTTATTATGGTTTGTGGAACCTCATCTGTTCTGAGTGTAAAGATTTCTTGTGCACCTTCTCCATTTGTTTGTTTTTTGTTGTTTTTTGTTGTTCTCCTTAAGCTTGTTGGAGTACGTTTCTTGATTATTACCGGACACATTATTAAAACACAAGCTTAGAGCAAAATTACGATATTTCATCCTGTTATATATATATATATATATATATATATATATATATATATATATATATATATATATATATATATATATATATATATATATATATATATATATATATATATATATATATATATATACCTATGTAGCTTTTCACTCAGAATAAGAAAGGAACGTTTTAATTTCCTTTCTGAGGAAGGTGGTATATTTCAATGAAAAGAGCGATTACCGTCGCCTTACACCACTCTGTTCATTGTGTAGAGTTACATGTTTTAAGCTGTGGGTAAAAAGGGGCGTTTTTTGTCATTATCTGAAATGCTAATTTGAAGTGTCGTAACTGTCTCACCTTTCTAGCAAGCTACGTGGAATGGTATAATATTCAGCTAAGTTTCCCTTAAATAAATATTCGATTTTTTTTTTCTTTTTTTGAGCTGCATAGAGTTGCATATTCCTAACGAACTAACAAATACTAGTTCAATACAAACAGCACTTGTCCAGTATCCAACAGTTATCAGATTTGCCCAGTGAAATCCCTCGTGTTAGGAAAGGGAAAGGTCATATTAGAAGAGGAAGATATCCACTTATAAGTAATTTTCAGGAGCAAAGGCAGTGATAAGGAAAGATCAATCATATTAAGTAATCCTTTTATCTTCAACATTTTCTTTCTTCTTTAGTATCACGAGCGCTGATTCACGTACAAATATTGGCTTTTTTATAACCATGAAAATAATCAATGGCCCACTGCTTCCCTGCCTATTCCTTTGGCTCAATCTGCAATAATTTCACTGTGACGCAATAGATCTCCGGAGGGCGTTGGGTGGATTGAAGGTACCTCGAGTGAAGCTGACGGTGTTTCGTCTTCCTTATGAGGCTCAAGGGCACAAGATGAAGGAGGAGGAGGAAGAGGAAGAGGAAGAGAAAGAGGAGGTGGATGAGGAGGAGCAGAAGAAGGAGGAAGAGGAAGAGGAACAGGAAGAGGTGGAGGAGGAAGAGAAGTGGTTAATGTGATGTGAATAGTTTTATGTTTGCCTACATTGTTTCGACAAATGATAAGGAAAAGGAATATGAAAATACGTCCCAGGACTGAAGGGGTTAAGAACTGTTCCTTTTCTTAGATGTCCTTTGTACCCTCACACTAAGGCCAGGAATCCACCCCATGTACCTGAGGATCCCTGGTGAACCATAGCGCACGTGGTCCTTCTCTACACACACACATATAGGTATTAGAATCCCACACCCTGAATAATACCGATTTAGTGCAAGTGTTTCCGGGTTATCCTTCTCCTAACCCTTCCTCGCTCGTCCGGTGCTCGTCACGGTCCTTCCCTTGCCTTCCCTCACCCCTCCTCTTAATTTCCCTCCTCCCATCATCCCCAAATCAAGAGGAATATTAATGCTCCAAGCGACGAGTTCTGCTTTTCCTCTCTGTCCCTCCGAACTGATGCGAACGTACCTCTTCCTCCTCTTTTTATTCTCTGTATTTCTGGTTTTTCGTATTTCTCTTCTTTCTCCTTTTCGTCCTCTTTTCACATCGTATTGTACATTTTTTTCTTTTCCTGTTCCTTTTATCTTTATCTCTATGTCTCTTTGTTCGTGATGTATTGTGGGTTTCTTTTTCTTGTATTTTAGCTATTCTTTTTTGTTTGTTTGTTCTCTTTTGCCTGTCTCTTTTATTCCTGTCACAATTTCCTCTCTTATCGTGTTCCTCCTGTCTCTTTCTCCTTTGTATTTTCTAATATGGCCTTTTTTTCTCTCTTTATATTCATTACTTAAACTTCACCCTGTCTGTTTATAATTATCTTCCTACAATATTACTGAAGTACAAAGAATTTATATCACTTGTCAGTGTCAGTGCATCCATCACTCCACTACACTACACATCTTGCTGAATAGTTCAACTGACGTTAACCTTTAGACAGTTAAGTCCTGCCCTCTTGCATAATGTAATGTGTTGTTGCCACTTCAGAGTACAATACAAAGAGTAAATTGACATATACATCAAAAATGCATTGAGAAGTTTATTTTTCTCACAGTTGTATTTGCATCCAGAAAAGACAAGTAGGATCTTAGACTAACAATATTTATGGTCTAAAGTACCACAACTCAGGAAGTAAATTAGCCTTTATTTGGGATATAATACTTGTGTTGTTTCTGTAAGCTTTATTTCAACTTACTTTCTCTAGACCAGTCACATCAACAAATAACAAAGATGCTAGAATATCACAACGTCTCGAACATCAAATTGAGTTTCTTCCCTCCTATCTTCTACCTTTATATTTTTAGGAACAGCATTTTCACCCAATCTTCCCTCTTTTTTCAGTCTATTATATTTTTCTTCTTGGACAGTCTTTTTAATAGATGGAAAAGTGGTAAAGATGCATAATCCTTGTTCAGGTACAGACAAATGTGACTATTGAATGAAGGGAAAACACTAGCTAGGAAATAAAGTACCTTGCCTCAACTTGTATTTTCCCCATCACTCAATATTCACATGCATACATCTCTTGAGCGTGTATGTGATTATTACTCCATGTTGCGTGTATTCAGACAAATGTGTAGAGTGAGTAGTAAGGAAACATACACATCTACAATTTGGGGATCTTCAAGGGGACTGACAACTTATTGGGCTCTTTATTTTCTATTATGTTACCTTTTGCGAACTTCCCCCCTATTACATACAAAAATCAGCTTGTGTTTCCCTACCACCCAATCTACACATTACTACTTCAATGACAAAATACCAAGCCCAGCATCCCTTGGCTACCTCGTTCTGTTTTGAAGAGTCTAATGAAGAGAGCTCTGTGATTATTGTGCGGCAGTTTCAGCAGATATTAATAAGCTCATGCTATTATCACAAACCGCATCAAGTAATTTAGTCATTAATCTTATTTTGGGCCTAGATGGAAATGATTTTTAGGTTTATTGAGTTATCTTTTTTATGTTAAGTGTTTCATGGGATTTTTGGATTTTGTGGTGATGTGTTTGGGTTCATGGTGAGTTAATGGTATGTGTGTTGGTGTTTTTAACGTTTTTCGGTGTTTGTGGTATTTGCGTTGGTGTTTGTGGTGTGTTGATGTTTCTGGTGTTTGAGTTTTGTAATTGTTATCTGTGTGTATGCATTGGTTTGTGGCTTATTGTCTATAAACTTGCAACAGGTGTGTCAGCCGTCGAGAGAGTTAGCCAAAAGAATGGGATAAAGGTAT
>CM035200.1:4106229-4118493 GCA_020233015.1 Callinectes sapidus | reverse complement strand
GGAAGAGGTGAAGAAGGAGGAGGAGGAGGAGGAGGAGGAGGAGGAGGAGGAGGAGGAGGAGGAGGAGGAGGAGGATCAACGGTAATGAGGCCACGACGCCCCAAAATGGGACAGCAAATGACGGCGATGAGGCAGAGGAGAAGAAGGAAATAAACACGTCCTGAAGGAGGCACTGATGGGGAGAAGAGGAGAGGGAAAACGAAAAAAAAAGAACGTAAGAAAAATGAAAAAGGAAAGACGAGAAATGAGAGAATTTTGACGAGAATAGATAGATAATAAGGTGATTAAAAGAGGAATATAAAAAGAAATAATGAGATGAAATAATAGAGAAGGGAAATGATGGAAGAAATGAGAGATAATAGAAAACGAAAAAAAGGAAGATAAATAAGAATTGTAGAATATGAGTAATAATGAAGAATTGAATGGTGTAACAAGGGAGAGGAGGAGGAGGAGGAGGAGGAGGAGGAGGAAGAGGAAGAGGAAAAGGAGGAGGAGGAGGAGGAGGAGGAGGAGGAGGAGGAGGAAGCATGACGTTAGTCTGACATTAACCCGATACAAACGTGACAGGAGAGAGAGAGAGAGAGAGAGAGAGAGAGAGAGAGAGAGAGAGAGAGAGAGAGAGAGAGAGAGAGAGAGAGAGAGAGATTAGTAGAGAGAGAGAGAGAGAGTAGAAATAAGATGATAAAAATAAAGAAAAATAAAGAAAATAAATAAATAAAAGCAAAGAAAAAAATACATACATCAACCAACTAAAACACACACACACACACACACACACACACACACACACACACACACACACACACACACACACACACACACACACACACAGAGGTCATATCAAGCTTCATCTCCAGATTTCCAGGGCGGGGTTGTATATCACGCGCTGAGAGAAGCTGAGGGGAGCTTTCCTGAAACACAGCGCTGAACAATTAATGCGGCCCCCACTCCAGGGAGCAAATAGGCCCGGAAGGGAGCCAGGGAGGGCAGAAAAACACTGGTGATCGATGGTGATGCATCCCTCGAGAAGCCCTCACTGATCCCCAAAATCCCATACCGCTAAGCACATTAATCTTCGTGTCTATCCCAGTGACACGTACAAATAATAAATATGAGTGTAATGAAGAAGAAAACCGACAGAACAATGATACAGAGAAATTATGGGGTATTAGGTTATTGATACAAATTAATGAAGTATCGAGATGTGAACTTACAAAATACACTAGATACTATGAAAAAAACTACAGAATTTAGAAGCACCAAATATGAACATTGTGAAATAAAAGACAGTAAAGAGAATAATAGAGACATTATTAGGAGGTATTAAATTATTGATGTAACCATCGAGGTGTGAAGAAAAGAAAATATACTAAATACTATGAAAAAAATATATATTAACGTACTGAAATCAAAGGCCGACAAGAGAATAGAAAAGGAAAATTATAAGGTATTAAATTATTGATATAAGGGAAGAAGTCATCGAGATGTGAACGTAGAAAATACACTAAATACTATAAAAGAAATAAAATTGTTCCATTTATCTTTTTCTATTTCTAGTTTGAGAGTCGCTGACTGACTCACACATTTATTCACAGCTGGAGGACGAATTTTTCCACACCGCTCACGTGCACACACACACACACACACACACACACACACACACACACACAGACAATAAACGCACAGACAAACAGACGGACAAACGCACGTAGAGAGACGGAGAAAAACACACACACACACACACACACACACACACACACACACACACACACACACACACACACACACACACACACACACACACACACAGAAATGGGGAAAATAGTAAATAAAACTTTTACGCATAGGTTTTCATGGTAACCAGATTATCGTGGTATTGATTTGACTTATTGGTATGAACTGCCTCCCATCCTCCCATGATTAAACACTCGGGAAAAATATAATTTGACGTTGATCCATTATCATTCTTTTTCATTGTTATTTTTTCTTTTTATTTTAATTTCTATTTTTATGAGCCAGTTAGTGTGCTCAAGAGGAGGGGGAGGAGGAAGAGGAGGAGGAGGAGGAGAAGTAGGAGGAGGAGGAGGAGAAGGAGGAGGAGGAGGAAGAGGAGGAGGAGGAGGAGGAGGAGGACAAAGAAGAAGAGGAAGAAGAATAGGAGAAAAAAAAGCAAGGCAAACTACAAAGATAGTAATAACAACAACAACAACAACAACAACAACAACAACAACAACAACAAAGAACAATGGAACGAAGGAAAGTAAAAAATGAAAGAAATGAAAAATCCACGTGATAAAAACAGAAAACTTGAAAAATAAACGAGGCCAATAAAATGTTGAAACAATACGAAAGAAAATAATAAAACAACAGTAAGTATCAAAACAGGGTAATCAGGGCAGGCAGGTGAGGTGAGGTGAGGTCATGCGTGGCGGCAGTGAGGGTCAAGGCTGATAGTGTTTATGCTCATTGCGTCACGGAAAGATTTGCAGGCTGTGACTGTGAGAACTGCTGGGTAAACGCAATGCACCTTCCTCATCAACCCTTTCATATTTATCATATTCAAATTATTTATCGTTGTTTTATAGTTTCAGAAACTCATGTAGTGATTAAAATATTACTGACTCTGGCCCTTAATTTTCTGACCTCCCTTGCTAATGACAGTAAAATCTAATCATACCAAATAACGCGTGGTAAAAATGTGTCTCAGTACTGAAGGAATTCACTTGACTGCGAAGCAAATGATCGAAATACAGGAGGAACGAGAAGAGAAGCACAAGAATAACAATGAGAAAAGAAATGTGTTGAGAGAGAAAAGTAGAACAGGAGAGCATGAAAAGATTATAATAGGAATACGAGAGCGCAAGAAAAGAATAAAGGAAACAAAAATAAGGAAAATAAACTAAAAAAATAAAACAGGGAACACAGAAAAGACGAGAATAAGAAAGATGAAACGAAGACCTAAAACAACAAGAAATTAAGGGAAGAGGCCAGAAAGATAAAGAAAATAATAGAAGAAGGGAACAACAAAAGAGTTAGACAAAAAAAAAATATATATATTAAATTTGAACAATATTCAGTCTCTAACACAGTAAAAATAATTATCTCTATGTCCGTGTGTTTTGCAATTAGGAATTTCTATATTTAATCTGCCTTTTTATAGTGGTTTGGTGAATTGCCATTAGAATTAGCATCCAAACGTTCTCACTTGTATTTTGTTTAGCGGGATTTAATTGCCTTTAATTTGTTTATCCTGCAATTAGGGTGTGATAATTATCCTTTATGCTCCTTTCGTTATCCGTTTATCTTTATCTTTCACCATTATTTTGAACCAGTTTCCTTCCATCTCTTTCTTTTAGTCTATTTTTATTAATCTTGAACCAACTTTTTCTCATCCTAATATTTTTTTTTTTTTTCAACATCGTCTACTCTTTTTGAGAAGCAATTTCATCACAATTCCTCTTCGAAAGCTAAACATGTCCAGCTTAAACCCATTATTTCATCAATCCTCAGTACTAACATAGAGCTTTATATCAATCACCCTTTATGTTACCCTCGTATCCTTAACACCAATATAAAACCCATTATCACACCCATTTTAATCAACAACTCTATACGAAATAACAAAATGGACATCGTTTTTATTCTCTCTCCTTTTGAACACAATTTCACACGGCAGCGAACATCCACAAAAGGGAACCCAGACAAGTGAAAGACGCTGTGGAATATTCACGTAAATCTCTGTGTAAAAGGAACTCGCCTCGGTGCTTTTCCTACACGTGTATTTCTCACAGCAATATTTCAGGTACCCGGTGTGGTCCATCCCTGTGGCCCCTTCTGGTCGTCTTTCGGCTGAGTTGACCGACAGGACCCGCAGGCAAGGGAGGGGGGAGGATAGGCCTGGTGGCGGGTGGTGGGGGAGAGACAGCGGGAGAGAGAAAGAGAGACGAAGAGAGCAGGAAAAGACAGGAGGGAGAATAGTATGTGGAGATAGGAAAGGAGAAGAGAAAGGAAGGGAAAAAAGAAGGAAGAGAATATGCTTTTGTAGAGGAATGGAGAGAGGAATTAAAAGAAAAAGAGAATAAAACAAGAAAAGACAGTGATGAGAACAGGATGTATAGAGAAAGACCATAAAGATAAAAGAAAAAGAGAAAAAAATACTGGAATATAACATAATATGGAAAGAAAGAAGGAGACAGAAAGAGAGAGAAAGAGAGAAAACACGACAAATCAGAGGGAAAAAAAGGAGAGAGAAAAGGAACAAAGGAGGAAGAGAAGAGGGTTTTAGAGGGAAAGAGGAAGAAAAGGACGCAAAAAAAAAAAAATAAAGGATAAGAGAGAAGCGGAGGAAGGAAGAGGAAGAAAAAATAGAAAACCAGGATAAGGAGGATAAGGGAAACATCAAAAGAAGAAAGGTAAAGGAGAGAGAGAGAGAGAGAGAGAGAGAGAGAGAGAGAGAGAGAGAGAGAGAGAGAGAGAGAGAGAGAGAGAGAGAGTACTTGGCACAATACATTCGCGTTTTGAAAAGGAGAAAAGGAGCAAAGAGGAAGCAATATAAGAATAGTAAGCTGCTGGGGACGTCTTTGGCCACCGAAACAAAGACTTGAATCTGATACACACACACACACACACACACACACACACACACACACACACACACACACACACACACACACACACACACACACACACACAGAAGAGAAGAAGAAAAGAAGGAGAGAAGAGAAGAGGATAGAAGAAGAGAGAGAATGAGAGAGAGAGAGAGAGAGAGAGAGAGAGAGAGAGAGAGAGAGAGAGAGAGAGAGAGAGAGAGAGAGAGAGAGAGAGAGAGAGGGAGAGGGACCTGCAATCTGTATCGGAAAAGTGCAGGTACACGTGTCCGTTCAAAACTCAATCAAAACCACACCTGCACTTCCGCCTGGCCGAGAGATGTTCACTTTCCTGATGCTCTCTGAAGCTAAAAGGCCGCCCCACCGCCGCCACTCCCGATACTGCTTAAAAAATGGTCAATACACATTTCAGTTTTATATCGAATGGAAGCGTCTCATCACTTATTCATTTATGTGTGCGTTTATTTCATCACGTAAAAGGGGAAGTTGTGGTGAGAATGGTGGATTGGTAGATGTGGAGGATGTGTAACCATATTTAACCTAACCAAACCTGACATAGCTCTACCTAACCTAACCTAACCTAACCAAACCTGACATAACTCTACCTAATCTAACCTAACCTAACCTAATCTAACCTAACCAAACCTAACCTAATTTCTTTCCTTTTCTTTTTTCCAATTCTTCTTTAAAACCTAATAAAAGAATAAATTTAGCTCATATACTATTTGATACTCTATCTCACTATTATAATTCACTCATATATTCGTTTATCCTTCTATTTATTTATTGTTTTTATTTTATTTACACAATGTGCGGGTTTTTTTACGGGAATTCACGTGGTAAAGGAAACCTCTTAATGGAGACCACCAATCTGAAAGCCCACCCAATTGGGAACGGTTACCCCGAGTGGAAGCCCTACCTATCCCTGAACCGTGACTGGGATTCGAACCCCCTGTCCTTGAACACCCGTGGACCCCGAAAGCGCCCGTGGCCCACCGTACCAGGGCGACCAAACCTTCATTACGTGAGAAAGTTTAGTACGTCGATAGCTTTGTGGGTGTGTGTATGTGTGTATGAAGGTGTGTGTTGGGATTACGGGGTTGTCTTCTAAGTAGTGTTGCTTATATCACGTTCCCTCCATAGATTTCTCTCTTCCGGGATATTATGTGCATGTGTGTGTGTGTATGTGTGTGTGTGTGTGTGTGTGTGTGTGTGTGTGTGTGTGTGTGTGTGTGTGTGTGTAGGTGTGGTTTGGGATGACGGGATTGTCTTCCAAGTAGCACTTTTTGTCTTGTTCCCTCTATAGGTCCCTCAGTTCCAGGATGTTATGTCCCGCTCACTTCCCGTCAGTGTTCTAGGTATTGTAGAGCGGTGGTCGAGTGTTCATGGTATTGGGAGAGGATTGTGGTGGTGGCGGCAGGTGATGGGGGGGTGGGTGGTGGGGCATGGGTGGCGGGGGTGATGGGGCATGGGGGGCGTCAAAGGCATCGGTCGTTGGTTTGAAAAGATTTATTGGTCGAGTAAAGCCAAGCTGTCGCCATATTTCAAATTGTTAAAACAAGAGCCACTTTCCTCTTTATTTACCACCATCGTGTGTGTGTGTGTGTGTGTGTGTGTGTGTGTGTGTGTGTGATCTACTTCTCTGTGTCTTAATCGACTTGTCCTTGGAGCCTTTGATGTCAAGATTCAAGATTGCCTTCGCCTTCGTCTTATCTAATGTCCTCCTCACTGCCATCACTTAACCTTGAACGCAATCAGCACGTGCATCTGTGTCCTCGATGAATGCCGGACTTCATTCACCTCTGCCTTTGCTCCCTCTACCAATGCATATTCCATAGCTTCATTTCCCAGCGAGTAAAGAGAATAAGAGCAAAGGAAAGGGAGAAAATATGGAGAACAAATATTCTCAATCATCCGAGTAAATAGGAAGCGGAAGGGAAAGAATTGAAAAAGGAAATGTTTGATATCAGCCAGTGAGAAAATGAGAGAGTTTGTTGCTTCCGGTTATGAGGTATGAGGTATTCACCCATTGCGAGTTTTTTCTTTTATGCATGAGGGAAGTCGGCCGAGGGCAAAAGTATTGATAAAACAATAAATTACGTATTACCGTTCTTCATACCATCATTGCCACGCTCTCTCAAAAAATGTTAGAGAACGCTTTTTGTATGTGAGTTCTGCTTTTTATATGTAAGACTGGAAAGCTGGCCGAGGGCAACAAAGACAATGAAAAGCTTACTACTTTGTCAGTCCCCTTATAACTTTGAAAGAATCACCCAAAAGACAGTTACAAATGTCTTGAAACCTCCTCCATAAATAAAGTCAAGTCATAAGAAGTTGAAAATGGAGAAGGAGGAAGGGAGTTTCAGAGTTTACCAGGGAAAGGAATGAAAGACTGAGAGTACTGGTTAACTCTTGCATTAGTGATGGACAGAATAGGAGTGAGAGGAAGTCAAAAGCAGTGTGAGGCCAGTCTGCAGGAGGAGAGAAGGCATGCTACTGACGAAGAGTGCTGTGATTATTTTGTCCAGATTTTCTCTCGAGTTTCTCATCTTTTTTTTTCTAAATTGTTGCTTCGTTTTTGTTACTTTTTTTTTTTGTCAATTTCTTTATCATCGATCTTTACTTATGCCTCCTGATCCATATTTTTGTCCTCATCCATCATTTGCTCCTCCTCCAAACTTTCTTCCTCATATTTATTCTCTTCCCTTTCTTCTTTTCTTCTTCGTCGTCATCTTCGTTTTCGTCTTCGCCATTCTCTTCTTTTTCCTCCTCCTCCTCCATCTCCTCCTCCTCCTCCTCCTCCTCCTCCACCCTTCCCCCCTCCTACTCCCTCCTCTGACTCTTCCTTGAAAATGCATGCAATCAGAGGTGGCCTTGCAATGAAGCACACCCACCCACGCACACACGGCGGCTCACAGCAAGGCATCACTCAGCCACTCGTGCTATCCATCAAAATGTTCGTCTCGCCTCAGCATTTCCAACACTTTCACAGCGGGGCTTCATTCACTCAGTCTTCCCTTCCCTTCCTGCCCCTCACGTTCATTCTGCCCTTTCATAACCTTGACCCTGAGTTATTAATTACAGGATAAAAGTGGATAAGGGAAGCGGGGCGGCCTGTACGTAGTTAGACCGAGTTTTATTTATTTTTTTAATCTTTTTTTTGTAAGGGAGAATTGCAGGTGGTTAGAAAATATGTAGAGGAAGGAAAGCACATTCATGATATCGTTTTTTTTTAAATAGGAACGAGGGAAACTATGAATTGTCGCCAGTTTGGTGTTTTATTCGTATGTATCTCTATTTTATCTTCCTTTTTCGTCCAGTGACGCATGTGTGCAGGGAAGCATTCTTCTGTCCCTGACCATTCCCTCAAATAAGTAGGAGGAAAACTATGAATAGTCGTCAATTTAGTTAGTTTCATTCCTGTATATCTCTGTTTCTGTCTACATTTTCGTACAGTGGCGTGTGTGGAGGGACGCATTCTTCTCGCAGTCACTGGGAACGTGGGTGAGTCCGCGCCGCGCACCGCAAAAACCTCCCGCGGAATAATACACTGCGTTAATCCCTCCAATATTGGTATTTCGGAAACCTGTGAGGTCCGGAAGATTTACTCACTAAATTTACTCTAAAAAAAAGCGTTATTGCCTTCGAAATGAATACAGGAAAAACGGGAAGCGCGGTATCGGCAGCGTGATGTATTTCCTGCAGTAAAAAAAACGAAGGCAATATTCTCTCCGATCAAAACGAAGGCACGGAGGAAATACAAAAAAAAAAAAGATAAAAAAAGATAAGATAAAAAATAGTTCCGTAGTTTGTTTTCTCATATAATTCATTCCATCCGGTGTTCGAAGATTCGCGTAAATTAAACATAACCTGCGATATTATGCAGCATTTGCCTTTCAGGTGCGTGTTTAAATTGAGTCAGAATAATGTGTTGGGCAGGAGACCCAGAACAGGCAGGCAGGTAAGCAGGCAGTGAGGCAGGCAGACAGTCAGACAAGCAGGAAGATTGGTAGGCAAACAAGCAAACAAGCAGACAGTTACTAAGTCAGAGAGGCAGACAGGCATAGAGGTAGAGAGACAGACAGTCAGACAAACAGGCAGATAGGCATGTAGGCAGGTAGGTAAGCAAGCAGGCAAGCAGCAGTTAGTTAGTTAGGGAGGCAGGCAGGCATGGAGGTAGAGAGGCAAGCAGACAAGCAGGCAGACAGGCAAGGGAACAGGAAGGCAGTCAAGCAGGCAGTCAGGTGGCAGTGGGTTTAAAGATTAAGTTTGCATTGTTTGGTTGTGTTGGTGAGGCTTGCAGTATTCATGTGGCGTGATGTTCTTGTGTTTCTTGTGGTGATGTGGTGACGTGAGCATATCTGTCTTATTGATCCTGGGTTTGTTTTTCCTTCCCCTGTTATTCTAGAATCTATTTGTTTCCTTTCTTGCAGATGTCTTTCTATTTTAGATATATAACTGCGGGTTCTTTTTCCTTCTTGTTCCAAATTTAGTTTTGTCTCTTCCTCGGGGCTTCTTAGCAAAAGAAACTATTTACATATTTCCTTTTCTTTGTCTCTTTCTTTTGTTCCTCTTCTAACTATTTTCCTCCTTCCTTGGCATGTGACTCTTATCCTCCTTTTCTTCTCTCACTTACATCCAAAGTAATTTCCCTTTTTTTTGACCAGACAATCTTCATCCTTCTTCGCTGCTGGTCGTTATTTATCTCCTTTTTTTCCCTCTCCTTCATTCTCCTCTTTTTTTACATACTCAATCGTTTCTTTCTTAGAGCGTTTTTTTTTCCTTATCTTTACAAATAATCTTTACTTTCCTTTACCTTTCCTACACAGAACCATCTTCCTTCACCCTCAGTATTGACGGTTTCCTATCCCACAAATTATTCCAGCTTTATTTTAGGAACGTATAGCCTGCAATTTTCCCTTCACTGGTAACCCTTTCCTTCCTCACCTCCGCTTTGTTTCTCTTTTCAAACACATAACCTTCCTGACCACTGCTTTCCTCACATACACATTGCCTCTCATTTCCAGAAGCGGCGTGTTTCCTATACAGTTTCCTCCACCGTATATACAGCTCCTACCCTTCACTCCTTCACTCGTGTATGACCTTCCACTTCCTCACAGGCATATTTCTCTCACCCAGACTCCACTCCTCCCCTCACAGCACACCCTCCCAGCTCCCTCACGCTCTCTCTCCCCAGGTCTCCACTGCTCTCGTGCTGGGAAGTGGGCAGTAATTCTTGAGTTTGTCCAGGAGAAAGAAAATAATACACTGCTTACCAGATGAAACCAGCGTTGTGTTCTCACCTTAAGTTTCCCGTTTTCCTTTTGTCCCCGCGCTTTCCTTTTGTTGAGGAGAAAAGTTGAATGTCTTTTAAAGGAGAGAGCGGTCCGGGCTGCACAAATGGCTCTCCAGGACACGAGGGAAAGAACCTGGTATATTTCTGAGTTACGGACTCTTTCTTACGTGAGAATTAACTGTGACTTCCAAAAGCGCTGTGACACTTCATTCTTCGTTTGGGTAACCCTGAACCACTTAACTAAGCACAAATAGTCACTAAAGGCATGTAGAAAATTTTTACTATTCTCTATTTCTTTCTGTGATCTTCATAATTAAAATCTCATACTTTCCCTTTATCATTTCATGAAGTTTAAGTCAGAGCCATAGCATCGGAAGGTTTAAGAATGTACGCATCTTGCCTTTACCCAGCGGCCGCGTCAAATGCACCGCTGTGATGGATGAGGGGCGGCGAGAGAAGAATGAAGACTTACCAAGAGAAAAACACGTCATAAAAAAGAGCTTGGCGTTTTAACTCCTTAAGTACTGGGACGCATTTTTACCACGATTTTTCGGTGTGATTAGACGATTTTGTTGACAATAGAATGGGTTTATGGAAGTCAAAAAGATTAATGGCCGGAATCTCTACTGTTTTAACCCCTACTTGAATTTCTGAAGCTGGATGAAATTGACAAATAATAAGCAGATCAAGTATAAAAAACGTGTCCTAGTACTGGGGGAGTTAAGGTTCCGGTATAAACTTCCGGGATTTGAGTGATTTTGTTGTCCCTCCTTGATTGCTTAGCTAAGAACTGGTGGAGTTAACTTGCCTCAATCAATCACGTCAGCTTAGCAAAGGATGAACTTCGAGCCCAACATCTTAAGTTTCCTGTGAAAAGCTCCGGGATTTACGAGTGTTTATATGTGCTGTCATGTGCGTTGTCTCTCCTTTTTTTTCTCTTGACTCTAACTAATTTAATTATCCTAGGCACTTGCTCCTATCAGTCAAGTCAGCTTACCAAAGAATTGACATCTAACTTGGCATATTGTGTTTCCTGTGAAAAGCTCTTTGATCTATGAGTGGTTATGTGTGTCGTCTTGTGCGTTGTGTCTCTGGTATTGTTGTATTCATCATAGTCACTTGCTCCTATCACTCACATCAGCTTAGCAAAGGATTAAACTTGGCTTCTTGAGTTTCCTGTGAAAAGGTCCGGGAGTTATGAGTGGTTACGTGTGGTGTCCTGTGCGTTGTGTCCCATTCTTGCCCTAACTTGGAGAACTCTAGTTATCTTAGTCACTTGCTTCTATAAGTAACGCCATGTCAGCAAAGCACTAATTTGTATGGGGGGGAGACTACTGAGCGTGTGACTTGGTGATAAGCGTGTGAAGTGGATGGGTAAAGAGCATTTTTTTCCCCTGTTGGTAATAAACGTCATTTCTGTCCAGTGTCACGTGATTAACGACCATGAATTACACCCTTTTATTTTATGATATTCTGGACACCTGTTTCCTCCTGCTTGCATTATGGAAGAGAAGTAAGGAAGACACGAAGAGTAATCTGAAATCTCCCCAGCTCAGTTTAGTCAGTCAATAAAAAAACACTGAGGCTATCTCATCTTTCTTTATGAAATAGTAGAATCTCTCTCTCTCTCTCTCTCTCTCTCTCTCTCTCTCTCTCTCTCTCTCTCTCTCTCTCTCTCTCTCTCTCTAACCCCCGTGACTGGATGCCTGTCTGAGATCGATGACGAGGAGACTGAGGACTTGTTCACGGTAAGACCTGCGTGACATTTAAGAAGACGAATGAGGTGCTAAACTCCACCTTGCCGGGCCGTTCAATCCAGCATCCCCAGGCAGCACTGACGAACTCCCCTCACCAGGACACCAATTAAGTGCAGCGGGAGAAATTTAAGATCGGGCGGCGTTGCAATCACAGGTGTCCCAGCCATGCATTCAAATCACCGTGACAACTCGCCCCGCTGCAGATTTACGCCTCTGACATGCCAACGGAGGGAAAGTCAGGAAGGGGGAAAAAAAGGGGAGAGAGCTCAAAGTAAATTACAAGCCGAGTTTCCGTCCAGGCCATGCACGTAATGGACTCTCCCCCTCCCCCCCCCCTCTCTCTCTCTCTCTGGAAATGATGATGAAACGATGCCACGCTACCTACTATTTTTCACAGTAATTCCCTCCATCGCCAAGTAGTGACGACGTGTAAACTTCAACCATTAGGGCTCGCTTCCCCTGCCCTCACTCCCCCGCCTCGGTCTCCGCCCCCGCCAGCCTCGTCGCCAGCCATGAAATCAAAGCCATATGATCCCTTCTCCTCAATTTCTCATCGGAGGCTTTTCCCTACTTGAGAAAGAGAGAGTGGGGGGGGGGGGGGGGG
>CM035200.1:4078082-4092758 GCA_020233015.1 Callinectes sapidus | reverse complement strand
TGTCCATTACCTCCTCTTTCCTATCTCCTTATCCTCTTTAATGAACTTGGTCGCCTTTCTTCCTTCTTAGCCTCCTTCCTCCCTTCACTTGTGTAGAAATTTCTTTTTGTTCCCAACCCGCAATTTTCTTCTCTCCCGCCCACACTTTTATCCTTCGTTTCGCCCTCTTCCCTCTTCTCTTTTTCTCCTCTCTTGTCCTTTTCCCTCTTCTCCCTTGTTTTGTATTTTTTTTTCGTTTGTTTTATTGTAGTTTTTCTTTGTTTTTGGTAATTTTTTTTTTTTGTGTGTGTGCGTGCGTTCGTGCCACCTGTTCACCCAGTAGCTCTCCCCTGAAGTGATCCATTATCTTACTCCCAGGACACCCTCCCCCTGTGACGCCTCCTCCCTTCCCGCTCACTCACTCTCCATCCCTCAGTGTATCTGTCTTCCTGTCTACTTTTCTCTTTATCTCCCCGTCTGACTCTTCTCTAGTTGGTTTGTCTGCTCCTTTTATTCTGTCTGCGTTTGTTTCTTTGTTTTTATATTTTTGCAGGTTTTTTCGTGTGTCTGTCTATTTGTTTTCCTGTCTAATTTTCTGTTTATCAACGCGTCTCACTCTCCTAGTTTGAATGTCTGTTACTTTTGCTTTTCATCTGCGTGTCTGTTTTTCTGTTTGTTTCTCTGTTTGCATGTGTGTTTTCTGTTTTTGCGTGTGACTTTCCGTGTGTCTCTCCACCTGTCTTTCTGCCTTATTTTATGTTTTGTCTTTCTTTTTTTTTGTGTTCTTGTTGTCTGTTTCTCTTTCTTTGCTGATTTGTATGTCCCTGTATTTATTTTCTTATGTGTCTGTCTCTTTTGTTTGTGTCTGTCTGTCCATCTGTCTGTTTGTCAGCTTATATTTTCAATTTCCCATGTTTTGTTTGTTATGTTTTACAAAAATACTGAGTAGTTAAAAAAAGCTTTTGGCTGTGAAATGTGTCTATATCAATCTTTGTCTGTGTGTTTCCGTAAGCATATGAATCCTTGCTGGTCTGTGTCTCTATATGCATGTAAATCTCTGTCTCTCTTCCTCATTTTCCCTCTCCCATTCTCTCTCTTTGCATCTACTTTTCCCCTCACTATCCTTAGAGACTCTGCTTTTTCCCAGCCTGTCTGTCTCTTTATGCATATGAATCTCTGTCTCCCTTCCTCATTTTTTCTCATTCTCTCCCTCTGCATCTACTTTTCCTCTCGCTATTCTTAGAAACTCCTCTTGTCCCCACCCTGTCTGTCTGTGTCTGTATGCATGTGAATTTCTGTCTTTCTCCCTTATTTTCTCTCTCTCATTCTCCCCCTTGCATATACTTTTTCCCTCGCTATCCTTAGAGTGTCAGCATCTCCACACCCTGCCAAGATAGAACCCTAGCTTGTCTGTCATTCTTCTCCCTTCCAGCTCTTCTCCCGCCGTCCTAACCTTACCTGTTCGCGGCCACCTAAGCACCTAACACCTCGGTATTACATGAAACAGTGCAGGCAGTGTGTTGTGCCAGCGTTTGTACTTCGTGTATTCCATGTTTTTCTTGTGGTATTATGCTCACAGGCAAGGGATGTGTTTGTGTTTTGTATGAGTTCTGCGTGTATGTTTTTTGTGTTTTGGGTGGTGTGTGTGTGTGTGTGTGTGTGTGTGTGTGTGTGTGTGTGTGTGTGTGTGTGTGTGTGTGTGTGTGTGTGTGTGTGTGTGTGTGTGTGTGTGGTGTAGTTTGGGTGCATCTTTTGTCTA
Source organism: Callinectes sapidus (assembly GCA_020233015.1). Taxonomy (NCBI): domain Eukaryota; kingdom Metazoa; phylum Arthropoda; class Malacostraca; order Decapoda; family Portunidae; genus Callinectes; species Callinectes sapidus. The sequence continues at coordinate 4,091,020 of CM035200.1, read as the reverse complement.
CTACTTTCATATCTGTTTTTTTTTTCCTTCTCGTTTAGCTATATTTTTTTTCAAGCTTGTCATGTATTGTTTTTTTTCTCTCTGCGAATTGTTTCTTCTTTTCTGTCTCTTTGATTCATGTTTTTTTCTCTCTCTCCCTTTTTTTTTTTCATTTTCTTTGTACTTAGTTTTGCGTGTACCCAGCCCTTCCTTTCTTTGTTCCTTTCATCGTCTTTTTTTTTTTTGCTGGAATTCCCTTCTTTGTGACCTTTTTTTTTCACATGTTTTGCGTTGCGTGTTTTACTCTACATAGCTTTTGTTTTTCCCTCAGAATTTCCTGCCGGTGCCGCAAGTTTCCCTATTTTTGTGTCGTTCCGTGCCGGCAGTCTTGTCCCTACGCCTCCCTCGCAGTGCCTCTCCCTCGGGGTTACATTAGATCACATCATCAGTGTTGCTCTTTCATCCCTCGCTAGGCCCGGGTGTCGCCTTTTTCCTCTCCTTGATTCCCTTTCATCCTCTCCCTTTCCCTCTTTCCCTTTCCCTCTCTCCGTTCGTCTCTTTCCCCTCTAGTTCGCCCCGGGCCAGGCTAGAGTAACGTTGCTCCTTTGGGGGTGCCTTTTGTGAGGGACGTGTGGGTCGTGGAGGGGAGAGGGGGCTGGGCGGGCTCAGGTCTCACGAGGCGGGCAGTGTGTGGTTGAGTTTGGAGAGCGAGAAGCGAGGTGATGTATCAATTTTTTAAGGCGACTGTCAGACTTGGCGTTGAGTTGCCGTGTTGTCGATCCTCCTGGCATTATGCATTTATGTTATAACTGAGGACGAAGGCTGCGAGATAATACGTAGCACTCCAGTCTCGCCCTCGTCCAACAAACGTGAGAATATCTTTAAGTTTGCGTATGTTTTTTCTAGAAAATAAATTTACCAACAATTTTTCTCTCCCTTCTACAGCGTCTTGGTGTGTAGGCCTCCGGCGGCGCCTCGGGTCCGGTCTGTCCCTCGCCTGGGTAAGTACCATCCGCTCCCTTGTCCGTGCTCCTTTGTGCCTCTCGTGCCCTTTGAGTTACCTTCGTGCTGTTTGTTATCACGGCGCTGCGGGCGGAGCGCTGCCTCATTTGTTACAATCTGCCTTTATAATCATGTTGCTCCATCCCGCCCCGCCACAACTTTTTACCCGCTTGTCCTGCCTGTCGTCTTAATTCCGGGAACGCCGCGCCTCAGCTTCCTCGTCAAGCACCCCTCGAGTCTTTGTGGCTCCATCGCCTGTGTAGGGTTAGGCCGAGAAGTGGGTGTAGTGTGGTGCGTCTCGTGAGGTGCTTACTATTTTCTTCATACTCCTGCGAGAAATGATGTGAGATTGTCACCACAACACATGACACCACAACACACCTCTCCTTGACGCTCTCTGCTGTAACGCATCACACCACACCCCAGAACAGCAGCACACCTCAGAACAGCACTGCGCCACACCACTACAACCCAACATCCCCCATCGCCACGTCACCGTCGTGTCCACAGCCGCCGCCGCCGCCACCGTCGCCGCCACACGCCACATAAAGTGTTCAACTCGTACATATCCGACATGACCGGAACGTCTAATTAAATTTGTATATCATTCTGAACGAGCCGTCGTGGCGGCTGGAGTGATGCACCGCTGGCGATAATCTATCTCGCGATTAATGCGATAAGGGCCCTGCGGCAACTTTTCACGGATATTACCTCAGTATTGGCTGTGTGGCGGCGGTGCCCGGCCGTCCCGCCCGCGGGGGAACGTGATGCTCGAATATATTCTGATAACGAGCCGGGACGCGGCAGCCACTCGGCCTAAATGTATTTATAGTCGCGCTCATTTTTATTTGCAGTGTTTGTCTTGTTAAAGTTCCCTTCAGTATTTTTCTTTGTAATCACTTCAATTAGAGTTGATGAAAAATGTATCTGTATGCAATTAGTTCTTGTTGTTTGTTTAAGTGATGCCTTAATTATACGATTAACTGAAAACACACAAAACAGCTAAAAGGCAATTAACTATGAAAGGCGATCCCTGCATTGTCCGGGACGCTGGAGTGGCCAGGTGGCGCGGACTGCGAGGAGGGCGTTGACGGCTGGGGCGGGGCGCCTGGCGTGGGCAGCAGCAGCAGCAGCAGCAGCGGATGAGTGGCGGCGGGGTGATTGGGTGGTGCGGCAGGGGAGGGAGTGCAGGCGCACTGTGGAAGAGGGTGGTAGTGGCAGGGGGGAGGGGGGGCAGAGGAGAGGGCAGGGTAGCGACGCTTGGCTCAGACTGCTGCAGGATACCCTGGCTATTGCTGTAAAGTACCGTCGCGATATTGCTTTCCTACATCACAGGGCTTACTCTTTGAGCAAGAGACCCACGATATATATATATATATATATATATATATATATATATATATATATATATATATATATATATATATATATCTATATATATATATATCTATATATATATATATATATATATATATATATATATATATATATATATATATATATATATATATATATATTACAAAAGAGACAAACACGGCGGCAGTAGCAGTGGCGTCCCTGTACCCCGAGGACTGCACTGTGCACGTCCCTGGGTGGCGGGGTGGAGGCGGTGGGAAATCGTGCAGGTCTGTCTGGGTCCAACGGTGGACGCATTTCAGTCACAGTGTACTGAACGTGTTATTGCGTCTTCACCGTAGAGACTGAAATGACTTTGTGCCAGCCGTTGTGTTACTTGCACTGGTGCTGTGGCCACAAGGAATTTAAGACTGCACATATTATACATTTCAAATCATCCAGAAATAAAACAAGTCATCATGTATTTGTATTGCGTGGTGAGCAACACTCTGGCCAGAAGCAACAGTTCATAATGGTTTTCTTTGCCGGAGGGAAACGAACATTATTATTAAACATTATAAAATAGAAACTGTCCTTGCGTGGCAGAGCGTGGCTGTGACGTGAGGCGCGGCGGGCGACATCCGTCCCCATCAGGTAAACACGCACGCCCGCCACTCACTCCTCATCACAGGTGGCGGCGAAGGCGATGGCGGCGTGCGGTAGTTAAGTCATTACCAGTAATTACAGTGGCATCAAAACGCACTTCTTTATCACCGGCGGGGGGGGAGTGGGACCCAATTAGGGACGAGCAGGGACTCCGCGCCGCGCCCATGCGATTGCCAAGATTGATGAGAGATTGAGGGAGGACAATTGGCTGCTCCTTATCGTCCCTCCGCTATACCTACTTTAATTTCCCAGTGACATGTGACCTTGTGCCACTCAATCTGCCTGCCCTTACTCCAACTCTGACGTGTCCCTCGCTGCCTCATACGGTCTTTCAGTCATACAGTCTTTCAATCCATGCGTCTACCTGTCAATCATCACGTCCATTTATCTATCTACCTTTTCCTTTCCTTTGGCACACACCAATACATCATTCACAACAACCCTATCTCCCCTCACTCCATCTCTTACTGCTTCATCCGGTCTTCCAGTCATTCAGTCTTTCAGTCCTTGCGTTTACCTGTCAATCATCACGTCCATTAATCTATTTATCCTTCTTTCCTTGACTATACACCAATACATCATTCAGAATAACCCTATATATTCTTCAGTAGACAATTACACCTTTGTTTACAACCCTATATGTATCCCTCGGTAAGCACACATGTATCTTTCATTATACACGCATGCTCTCAACTCTCCGCATTTGTATATTTAATCACCACATGACCCACTCCTCAACCTTCCTGGAAACCTCATGAAGAAATCAACAAACTTCTTAAATTTTGCACAGTTACCGGAAAGCGTGTTGGGGGCAGAAGGTTGAGGGAAGGAGAAAGAGGACGAGGAAGGGTTGAGAAGGGACGGAGGAGGAGGGAAAGGTGGGAAATGGAGATAAAGAGAAAGAAAGGAGGAGTGAATAGAGGGAAAGATGACGGATGGAGGAAGGGAGAAAGGATGAAAGAAGGGAGGAAGAATTGAGGGTGAGAGGGATAATGAAGCTGAGTATAAAGGCGAAGAGGAAGGATTTCAGAGGAGAGGAAGAAGAAAAGAATAAAGGAGATTATGAAATGGAGGTGAAGAATGGAGAGTAAGAGGAAAAATTAAAGAAAAGTAGAGATAGAGGAAAAGTGGAAGAAAAATAAGATTGTATGGAAGAGAAAAGTGACTCTCTCTCTCTCTCTCTCTCTCTCTCTCTCTCTCTCTCTCTCTCTCTCTCTCTCTCTCTCTCTCTCTCTCTCTCTCTCTCTCTATCAAACCCGCAGGGGTCCACAAAGCTGGTGTTTTTGTCCTTGCTACACTTTTTCCCCCCAGCATTGTAGAGACGGTTTAGTTTCCCTCCCCTCGGCACGCCGCTCTTTGGACACAATAGATACACGGCACTACAAAGCTTTGATTCCACAGACGAAAGGGAAGGGAATTTACTTTGACTAGAAAATGCTTCCTTATTTCCTTTTTGCAGAGTGCTTGACCGGCCAGTTTGTCTCTTTATTACTGCATGTACTTATTTGTTAGTGGTGGTGTGGGTATTGGTGGTATGTTAGTAGTTTTGCTTTCCTGGTTATGTTTCCTCTAAGTGGTAGGACTTGAGTTATCGTCAATATATGTATTAGTACGTCTTCTCAGCCTTGTGTTATGTGTTTCCTGGAGGTGGATAGCAAACTCAAGCGCACACTGTTCCCTCTTCCCTACCCTCAACACACACACAGATCAGTACTGGTAGGCAAAGTTGCATTTAGCTCAGATACCTGCCAGTGCCTCTTAATGTACGACGAACGGAGAGATGGAATGATCAGAATGTGTTTTGCCGGATGTAGAAGCCAATGCAGGTTGACGCGGCAAAGCAGAGTGCGTGTTGCCTAATAAGTGAAGGTGCAAATATTGACAGCGCCATGATCTGAAGTGTTGGCTAAGCATCTTGGTAAACGTACTCTTACACGGTATAAATGTAAAATTGTCTGGTATTGAGAGATTCATACGTTGTCGAGAGCTCTCCCCCTTTCTGTTTAACCTCTTCAGTACCGCGACACTTTTTTTCATATCTACTCTGCCTATTATTTGATGATATTATACAGCTTTAGAAACTCATGTGGGGATTGAAATAGTATAGACTCTGGCCATTAATCTTCTGACCTCCATAGACTCTTCCTAAAACAATTAAAACCGTCTAATCACACCCAAGATTCAAGGTAGAAATGTGTTACAGTATTGAAGGGGTTAAATTGGACATATTGTGCGCAAAATGACAAGACTACGAAGACTGTCACTCTCCTTTACCCGCTTGGACCCCATTGAGTAACAGTAACAGTATCCGCATTTACTTGTCTATGAAACCTGAAGCTTCTCTTTGTGGCTTTTCACACCTAAGGATTTGTCTTACCTTTGGCACTACAAGAGGCAAACCTGAGCACTGCCACGCACCAACAACATACCTGTGGAAGAAAACATATGTGAAGACAGGTAACAGGTGATTAAAGTACACACACACACACACACACACACACACACACACACACACACACACACACACACACACACACATACACAGGAAACTCCACTTTTTTCTAATAAAATCATAAACTTGTGCATGTCATTTAATTAGTCTCTCTCGTGTAAGTTTTAAAGGTTATATTATTTTTCCCTCCGTTTGAGTGTCTTTTATAACATTGGTCGTTGTATTCCCAGCCCTTCCTCCTCGTCTCTGCGTCAAGGGTCTTATCTCTCGCAAAGATACGGACATGAGCGTTGAGGCTGAGTGGAGTGGAGCAAACACTAATGAGCTAACAGATGATGTATATGTGGCGAGAGAGAGAGAGAGAGAGAGAGAGAGAGAGAGAGAGAGAGAGAGAGAGAGAGAGAGAGAGAGAGAGAGAGAGAGAGAGAGAGAGAAAGAGAGAGAGAGAGAGAGTGTGTGTCATCAACCCGTAATGGATGCGAGAGTCGACTTTACTTTTTCTTTTTTTTATCTTTCAGGAATATTTTTATGACCCAAGTTTAACAATGCACTTTCTTTTCGTCCTCGCAAAGCCGATGATGATGATGGAGGCTTAAACACACACACACACACACACACACACACACACACACGCTGGCAAGGTTGGTTCTGAGCCTATAAATTGTCACGTGATGCGAGGTCTCGTCTGTCGTGTTAGTAATGCAGCGGCGGTGAATTAAGAGCGAGTGGCGGTACTGTGTTGCTTTGCTATGCTGTTCAGATTGAGACTTGGGGATTAGTGTTGCTTGTACTGCCGGTGGGGTTTGTATTGGTGGTGGTGTTGCTACTTGTGGTGTTGTATGTACTGGTGGTGTTGAAGGTACTAGTGGTGGTGTAGGTATTGGTGGCCTAAGTACTGGTGGTGTTGTAGGTACTGGTGGTGTAAGTACTGACTGTTGGTGTTGTAGGTACTGGTGGTGATGCTTGTGTTGTTTGGATGTTCTTATTTATATTTCTGCTACTATTACTAGTTCTGCTTCTGTTGCTGTTATTGCTGCTGCTTCTGCTATTATCATTACTACTTCTACTACAAGAACATAAAGAACAACAACAGCAGCATCAGTAATAACACTACTACCACCACCACCAACAACAACAACAACAATTATTACCTACCACCACCACCACCACCACCACCACCACCACCCCGCGTGCCATAAAACAAAATCACAAATCATTAACCCGCTACGTCTTCCTCATTAAGAAGAAAATGGAAATACTCCCGCATAAAGAAAACGGAAATGGAGAGCGACCTGGCAAAGATAATCGTTCCTACCTGCCAGTGGTGGGGGTTGGGGGGGAAGGGAGAGGAAATTTTCATTATAATTATTTCTGTCGTCGCGTTATTCCTGGAGAAATTGGTCACGGTTCCTGGCGATTTGTTTATGTATTGGAGCAGCGGTGGTGGGTGGGGAAATGTGAGTACCTCGCTGCCTCGCGGATACTTTGAGCTTCGGAAAACCTACTAGGCAAGATTGAAGTGTGTGTGTGTGTGTGTGTGTGTGTGTGTGTGTGTGTGTGTGTGTGTGTGTGTGTGTGTGTGTGTGTGTGCATGTGCGTGTGTGTGCGTGCTAGCGTTGTTTTGGTTCATTGCGTTTCGTCTGTGTTGGTCTGTTGTGTTTGGCTTCTCAGATGATGGTAAGCTTTTTTCTATATCTGTATTGCAGCGCCATCTGTATTTTGATGTTTAAGTGCGTTGTGTATTAAGAGTAATTGTAACTATAATATTGATGATTATGGAATTCTCTTTACTAGTACTGGAGCCGTCACTACTACAACTGTTGCTGCTACTGCTGCTGCTGCTGCTGCTATTATTATAATTCGGAGAAGTTTTAATGATTATCAAAACTTCTCCTCCTACTTTCGTCTCCTTCTTTTTCTTCGTCCTCAATGTCGTCCTCGTTGTTCTCCTCCTCCTTCTCCTCCTCCTCCTCCTCCTGTTTCTGATGTGCTATCGAGTCTTTACCACAAACAGTTAGGGTAGAAGAATTTCCTCAAAAGCCTTGCAAGGACCTTAATGTCTATTGCTGTTCGGTCTTAATTTATGTTCCTTTGTGTCTCCCCTCCTATGTGTCACCACCACCACCACCACCACCATCACCACCACCACCACCACCACCACCACCACCACCACCACATACACATAAAGGCCGCAAATTAAAACACATAGAGTAAACATACACAACAGTTACGCTCAAAACACTCTCATCCACACACACACATACACACACACACACACAGACTAACGTAAGTGCACACTCACTCACGCTCGCAGGAAATTACTGACGCCTCTCCAAAAATAAAAAAAAAGTGTTCATATTTCTCAGTCACCGTGGAATGAAATGACTGAAGAGTTAAATTCATACTCATACAGAGACGTGCGTGGCTGTTGACTCTTCCATATGTGTGTTGTTGGGGAGGGGGCGGTGGTGGGGGGAGGGGAGGGAGGTGGTGAAGAGAAACGGGTACTAAGTGTATGTTATTTTTAAGGGGTTGGGGTGGTTGGGGTGAGTAGTGTTCATGGAAATGTTTGTAGTAATAGTGGTAGTAGAAATGATGGTGGTGGTTGTGATGAACAGTTGTGGTGGTTGCGTTTGTTGGTGATCGTATTGGTGGTAGTGGTAGTGGTAGTGGTAGTAGTAGAAGTAGTAGTAGTTTTAATATGTTAATGCTATTGTTCAGGAGGATGAGGAAGAGGTGGAGGAGGAAGAGGAGGAGGAGGAGGAGGAGGAGGAGGCGCTGCTAATGGGTCCAGACAGGGAGGGGTGTCAGGGGGAAATATAAAAGATAAATTACCCTTACTAATGGAAAGTTTGTAAATGTGTGTGTGTGTGTGTGTGTGTGTGTGTGTGTGTGTGTGTGTGTGTGTGTGTGTGTGTGTGTGTGTGTGTGTGTGTGTGTTAGTGCTGAGATAACACGGAGATAAAAAAAAAAAAAAGAAGACAAATATGTAAGTAGGAATGACAAGTAGGTATAGTAGGCATATGTATATTTCCCAGCCACTACCACTTTTAGGCCTAATGTTTTCCCCACTTTCCCTTGTTTCCTTACGTGATAATAATTTAGAGTATCAGTTTCATTTATATATCATTACGAGTCTTTAAATAGATGAAGTGGACAGACCTTTAATAATGATCACCAGCAAACACAGCGCGGTAATTAAAACGTGGAAAAAAAGAAAGCTTTACTAATGTTTTCATAAATGGCATATGTATTTGACTGCGGGTAAAGTGTTCTTGGCAAGCGGACGGAATGATTAAACGATCCTGGAGAGAAAAGAATTAATGACGGTGATGGTAATGATGATGATGATGATGACGATGGTGGTGGTGGTGGTGGTGGTGGTGGTGGTGGTAATTGTGGTTGTAGTTGTTGTTGTTGTGGTGGTGGTATAGTTGCAAGTGATAATGTCACTGTTTTTTCTAGAATATGAATATAATCAACATTATTGCAAGACGAAAAATAATAACAACAATATGTAATAACAATAAGAAGAATAGGAAAAGAGGAAAACAATATCAACATCATTAAGTCCAGTAATAATAGTAATAAATATAATAGTGAGAGAAGTCGTGAATGAAAAACTACGCTAATAGTATCGACGAAGAAAATTCAACAACTAATAATAATGACCGTTTTAGTGACAGCAACAGCAGCAGTAGTGGTAATGGTAGTGGTAGTAGTAGTAGTAGTAGTAGTAGTAGTAGTAGTAGTAGTAGTAGTAGTAGTAGTTGTAGTAAGAATAGAAATGATAAAAAAGTATAACGATAAAACTATAGTGATAATGATAGTAATACGAATACAAATAATAATAATAATAATAATAATAATAATAATAATAATAATAATAATAATAATAATAATAATAACAGTGATTATGAGGAGCATCACTGACAACAAAAACAAACAATGGGAATGAACTAAGCAACAAAGACTCGAATGAAGAACAAAGACTCCAATGAGAACCTGATGGCGAAGCAACACAACTCGTAAGCAGGTGAGCCGATGAATTAATAAGCAGGAGGTTAATTAACACTCCTTGTGGGGACAACGCGCCCTTTTGTTTACCGTGGCCGCGAGTGATGGAAGGACGTGCGGTGGAGAGGTGTGTGGTGTGGTGTAGTGTGGTGTTGAGTTATCGCCGCGTCACACTGTCGCTGTTGTATACACTGAGCTGTTTATGAATTCAGGTCTTTTTTTCAGCTTCCTTCTTGTCCTCCCCGTTGTCTTATTCTTATTATCATTTGTGTCTTGGTTTTAGTTATTTTCTTTATCTCGTCTTTCATTTTTTTTTCGTTTTTGTCGTCTCTGCTTTGTATTTTCATTAGTTTCGTCCTTCTATTTGTCTTATATTCATTATCATTTAATCCCTTCATTACTGGACCACAGTTTTATCACGAGTTTTGGGTGCGTTTGGACGATTTTATTGATATTAGTAGGTCATAGAATTAACGGCCAGATTCTATACTATTTTATTCCCTACATAGGTTTCTGAAGCTATATAAAATCGACAAATGATAAGAAGAATGAATATGAAAATGTGTCCCAGTACTGAAGGGATTAAATCTTTGTCCGTGACGCTATTTTACTTTATTTTTCATTTATTCTTTTATTTTTCAGTCGGTCTTAGTCATCTCAGTTTTCTTCCATCAGTCAGTCTTTTCCTTCTCTTGTTGTTTGGGATAAAGTTTCACTCGATTTTCTGATCCCTGCCAGAATAGTTTACCGTCCCTTGTTTGCTCCTTCTCTCCTCACCTCGCCCCGCACTGCACTGTCGTTAGTGTTATTCTCTTCTCCATCAAACTCATCTCTGACCTTCACTTCCCCTTCCTGTACCAAAGTTTCAATCAGTTTTGTGATTAGTGGCAGGCATAGTTTGTTGTTCTCTCCCAGCTCTTCGTCTCCTCGTATTATACTACACCCACCATTATTACTCTTCTTTTCTCCCTCAACTCTACTCATGACCTTCACATTCCTCCCCTTCCTCTGCCAAAGTTAGACTCAATTTTCCGATCACTGGCAGAGTTAGTTTGTTGTTCTCTCCCAGTTCCTCGTCCTCTATTTCCGCATTGTCATTTGTTCTTCCCATCCACTCCAGCTTTTAGGCACTATAGTTCTTCTACATGACGCACACTAGGCATAAAGTGTATAAAAAGTGGGAACTTGGAAAAAAAATCTTTACTTCGCTGAGCATAATTCAAGAGGTTTGTCTCAGGCAATTCTGTGTTTTACCTTCACCTTCTTCTCCCTTGTCACTGTCTCCGCACTTCCCCTTCCCCCTACCACGTGACCTCCCCATGCAGTCCTTCCCTCCCTCCCCCCACCCCACCCGCCGCTCTTCACTCCAAGAACGCTCTTCAATAGTACCGGAATGTATTGTGAGCTACATTAACACTACATGTCGATATTGGTTTCTGGGTAAGGGGCTGAGTGTGTGTGTGTGTGTGTGTGTGTGTGTGTGTGTGTGTGTGTGTGTGTGTGTGTGTGTGTGTGTGTGGGTGTGTTTGTGTGTGCGTGTGTGTGTGTTTGCATGGTGTCAATAAAAGGAATTATTGACAGCTTTGTTTAACATAGTGCATTAGTGTTAGTTTATTATCATTATTATTATAATTGTTATTGCTATTATTATTATTATTATTATTATTATTATTATTATTATTATTATTATTATTATTATTATTATTATTATTATTATTATTTTCAGTATTAGTATTAGTAGTATTAGTATTAGTAGTAGCAGTAGTAGTAGTTGAAGTAGTAATAACACTTGAAGTCACTGCTGTTTTAGTAAATGTAGTATAAATATGTTCACACACACACACACACACACACACACACACACACACACACACACACACACACAGGACCCAAACATTCGGCAGGCCAGCAATAATCCTCTCTGGGAAATTGTAGCTGGAATGAACGTGACATTTATCCACCCCAAAGTAGACCAACGGATAAGAAGAGCGAAGCGAGGCCAAGACGAGAGGGAGGGAGCTGTCAGCGAGAACGGGGGTCACTGCGGATGAGGGAAATAGTAAATGGTGGACTACCTGGCGAAGATGGCACCGTGTATGAGAGGTCAGTGCGAATGTGGATGCTGGGAATGCGGAATCTCTGAGTTATTTGGATGGGGAAGCTGTGTGGGAGAAGGGAAGGATAGTTGAGAATTGGCCTGGGATATGAGAATCAGATGAGGTAAAGGAAGGAAAGAGCAGAGAGAGAGAGAGAGAGAGAGAGAGAGAGAGAGAGAGAGAGAGAGAGAGAGAGAGAGAGAGAGAGAGAGGTGAGTAGCAATAGATAGTGGGTCTGACAAGGATAAAGTCTGGGATATTAATGAAAAATTGAATGAACTGTGAGTAGAAAAGAACAATTAATACAAAATTGATTACAAGTTCCAGGAGAGCAAAATGAAAAAAAGAAAAAAAACAAACAAACAAAAAACCCAACCAAACAAACAAAACAATACAAATAGAAGAGACAAAGAATACAAAAAAGAATACTTGGAAAAACACAGTGCATATATGTAGAAATAATGAACATACGAAAAAACTGCAATAGCGGAAGAATAGGAGAAGAAGCTGGGAATATATGAAAACTGGGAGTCGAGGAGTACAGTGAATAGAAGAAAAGACTACGAATATGAAAAACCGCGGTATGAAAAGTATCGCGAATAGAGAAAAAGATTGCAAAACCACCAAAAAACAATAGCACGAGCTAAGATACCACGAATAAAAAGAATGATTAAATACATAGAAAAAAGTGATAAGGAAAGCAAGTTGAATAGAGGGTGAGGAAGACAATGTAAGAGAACCACTACAGAAAACACAGCACTGAAGAACGGAGAGAAACACATCACGAATACTCTTGTTCTTGTTCTTGGACAGGAGAGTCAGGGCAGCGAGGCATGGAGGGAGGGAAAGTTAAGGTTGTATTGGCACAGGAATGGAAACAGTAGAGTTTTCGTGCCCTTCTTGACATGAGAAGGGTCGCATGTACAGGACCCGCAAGGCATGTCGTATTAGGTTACCCTCTCGTTAGGGACAGCGTGAGTGGCGGCGGTGTAGGTGCGTCTCTGCAGGCTGTGGGGAAAGATGGGGAGGAGATGAGGGCCCCGGGCTGCCACTAGATCCCCTTCTATCTCGTGATTGAAACCTTGGAAGCTTCTATTTGCTTTCCCCTCCCAGCTCCGTCTACCCCGCCCGCAGCTACAAGGAGGGCAAGACCGAGGAGACGCTGGGAAGGGGACAGGCTGGGATACCGAGGCTCTAAGGGCCCGGAGGATGCAGCAGCAGCAGGAGAGGGTCACGGGAGGGCAATGAATAAGGTACCGGCCAGTGTGAATCGATAACCCCGGACCTAAAGGTATTTTTGGAGAGTCCTGAGAAAATGAGAGGACTGAGAGAATACAAAACCACGAAAGCTTGACTTGCAGGTGATGTATTAGTAGTTAGGAGAGAAAGTT
>CM035200.1:4020639-4034321 GCA_020233015.1 Callinectes sapidus | reverse complement strand
CCACTCAGCCGCCTGCTGGTGTGGTGACGCCTCACCACACCAGGACGTACAGCACTTGTTGGTCACCGCGTAAAGTAAGTGTGGCAGTGTGGTGGGCGGCTGACGGCTGACAGCTGAGTCTGACACCACCACAGGCCATGTTGACAGTTCTATATGCTGAAGACCACCACTATCAATGAATGTGAACTGGTGATATATTAATGTGATATGAATGAGTAATGATTTGTCATGACTTCAGCAAATACAATGGTGCAATATATATATATATATATATATATATATATATATATATATATATATATATATATATATATATATATATATATATATATATATATAAAACTATTTATAATACATCTATATTCTCATTATTTATATTACATCTACATTCTCCTTACCCCCATCCCACCACCCACCACTTGATATTCCAAACTCTAACCTAACCTGTCCTAGCCAGGGGGTTGAAGGGGACATTAACTTAACCTAACCTAAAGACACACCTCAAAAATCACACCACTAGACTTGGAAAATCTCAAATTTCTGCCCCACTCCTTACTCCTGTTACAGATTTGCTGAAATCTCAAATTTCCATCACACTCCTGAGTGTTACTACAGACTTAATGCACACTTGCTACACTTTTATTCTTCATTTACAGTAAGACTGTAAGCTGCTGACAGTGTGGCCAGCAGTGACTTATGCAGTAAATGATCCTATGGTAAAGAGGAGGTGACCTACTGTATTTAACTAGTTGTATTGTACAGGGTTCCAGCCTCACTCAAATCCTGTGTGTGTGTGTGTGTGTGTGTGTGTGTGTGTGTGAGACCATGCCATCAGCTGTACATGAACTGACCTTTTCCAGGTTGAGAGGGTGCCATGCTTGCGGTGATCAAGGAGGCGCTGGGCACGGCGGTGCTGGAGGGGACAGGGCACGGCGGCAGCAGCTGCATCAATGAGCAGGAGGTGTTCACCACTGACACAGGGAAGGTGTTCCTCAAGAAGAACTGTAAACCAATGGTAAATGTCATTAGCTTCTGATGCGAGTTTTTTAGAGATTCTTTAAATATGTGTTAAAGATAAAGAGAGCAATGTTCCAATATAAACAAACACTAATTACGAAGAGTCTTTTTATCTTATTATTTCTTGAATTATGTTTTCATTACCTTGGTTGCCAAAACACGATCCACTGCTTACCTCTCTAATACAGCAGTAGTGGGGCACATTGTAGATTGTCAGTCACTGGTGCCTTGCTGGCCGACACTGCTGTAACCACTCATTCCAGTGGTATGTTGTGCCATGCAGTGCTCTGAAGCAGACCAAAAATAGAAAATTATGTTTTTGCATGTCACACCATTAGGAAACCTGTAGGGTGGGAGGCATTAGGTTAGGTTGAAGTAGGTTAGGGTTATTTTGGGGAGGTATTTTTAAGATTGTTTTTAGGGGTTTTAATGGTGTTTTTAAGGTGTTTAAGATTGTTTTTCTCTCTCTCTCTCTCTCTCTCTCTCTCTCTCTCTCTCTCTCTCTGACAGAATTACAGTCCCAATGTTTGGCTGAAGTATAAACAGTATGACCTGCGTGTACAGCACCACTAGCAGTCTGCCTTTTGTTGCTGCAGGCTGCACCTCCACAATGCCGAGGCACGGGAGGCAGCAGTGGGTGGCAGCGTGGGTGGTGGCACTGGCTCAGGCTATGTGGAACAGTTTGGCTTCCACATCAACACCTGCTGCGGCTACATCAGTCAGGATAACACCTGGGCTGATGACTGGCTGGTAAGAGGCAAATATCACAAGGATGCACTCAAACCTTCACTCATTCATCTGTTTTGTTTCTTTTGTTGTTGTTGTTGCCAAAACATGAGCTAAATCTTTTTAATGCTCTCTGTGGCACCAGCATTAGTCACCCACAACACTACAGTACTGGTGGAGGACATGCACCACCACCACCACCATTGTGTTTACATCAACACCACACATTTCTATCATATTCACAGGTTGCCACAGTACAGTACATACATGATGTGGCTACACCGTGTGTGTTGGTGCTGACCAAGAAAACCTTCTTAACACATGTATTACTTGAATATTCATAGCCTTGCAACAAAATGTATCTTGTGCTGATTTATATTAATTTCAGTATTTCACTTTCATTTTTCCATTCACTGGTTCATTGATAACTGAAGTGAGACACAATGTGCAGTGTGCAGTGTCCAGTGTGGCCGGTAGAAGCAAGGAGTGGAGTGATGGACAAAGGCAATGGTTGGGAATGGTATACATACATACATACATACATAGTCTTGGTGGTCCAGTCATTGGGGACTCACCACCACTGATTACACTTGTTTCTTTCTTTCCAGGTGTTTTATACAAGAAAGCTGGACTTTCAACTAAACTTGATTGAGAAAGAGGTGAGTCATTGTTTTCATGTGAATTACCAGCATCAATTTTTCTTCATTCGTGTTTTAGTACTATATACTGTAATACAATCTCCTATTGGATTCATTTCACAGACTTTAATTGTGTTTGTATGCAAAAGATTTCTCAGTAACAGTAGCAAAGAATATTTTGAAAAAGTGAGAAATCACTGTTTTCATAAACACACACACATACATACACACCTGTCGTTTAGCTTCACAGTTACAGATACATACTATTTATTATAGGTATGTCACAGCACACATTATAAGTACAGTACATACTTCTATCATTTGACCTTATCCCAAAATAATCTCAATCAAGTTATCACAATCCTCACAGTATGGTGATCGAGAAGTGAGAGAATTGTGGTCCCACCTGCAGCCCAACATACCCCAGTACTTCTCAGTTCTCACAGTGTTCCCCTCCCTCCTCCACGGTGACCTGTGGAGTGGTAATGCGGCAGAGGTGGCTGATGGCCCTGGTGAGTCCCTCCCCCCCTTCTCTCTCTCTCTCTCTCTCTCTCTCTCTCTCTCTCTCTCTCTCTCTCTCTCTCTCTGCAAATACAAACAAGAGATGTGCTGTAGTTTAATAGTTTCAGTTTGAATGTTTGGTTTGTAATAGTGTCTATAAAGTGTTAGAAGTGACCTACCCACACACACACACACACCTTGCCGTTCCAGTGATGTCTGACCCGGCTTGCTTCTACGGCCACCACGAATATGACCTGGCCATCGCCGCCATGTTTGGAGGGTTCCCGCGGCAGTTCTGGGACCATTACCACGCCGTCATTCCAAAGGCTGCCGGCTGGAACAACAGACACAAGCTGTACAAACTGTTTCATAACCTCAACAATCACTGGTCAGTATCACACTACATATACCTCACTATCACCAACACACATACACACACTTTGTACACTCTCTATATACATATTTACACTCCACTACTTTACACAGACGTCTGTATTCAGAAACACTTCAGCATTGCACCACCTCCACTATTTCAAAAGGCTCCTGTTTAAGTGACATAAGTTTTCAATGATGTTTTTACGGTTCTGATAACAAATGAACAGGGTTACTATATGACTGATATGAGGAACACCCCCTCAGAAACCTGGCTTGTACTCTCTGTGGCCTTTGAAAATAGTAGTAGTGGTGAGAGAGCAGAGCATTTCTGAATATAGATCAAAGTTGTTGTGTCAGAGAATCAAGTACTGCATACCAACCATCACACACACACACACACACACACACTTGTCACACTGTATACACAGATACGTACATACATACTACCATGCCTTATAATAACTTGCCGTATAATACAGGGTGTTCGTAAAGTCACTGTGCACTTACATATTTATTAACATACATGTTTCAATATAGAACACAGGAGGTAAATATGAATGACAATTATAAATTATGGTGAAAGTGACCCCTTTTAGCATCAATACAGATTATTATTAGAAAAGTGCACAGTGACTTTCCAAACACAGTATACTTCACACACTGAGTGGTTTAGTATGGTATATGTTAGAGAATTAGTGTTACAAGGACTACCAGGACCATAGTAGTGCCACACAACACACTGGCACCATTGCACTGAGAGCCAAGGTTAGGATGCATCATTCATAACATCACTCTGGAACTCCCGGTATTTACAACTTTCTATAACTTGACCTTATTTAAGAGGAAGGTTTCAAAACATTTATCCCTACCACTTGGCTAACTCTCTTATTCCTTCAGGGGACTGGCAATAATATTGGGCTTTTTTGTTTTCACTGTTTTTGTTGCCCTTGGCCGGCTTCTCCCTCTTACTAAGAAAACCCAACAACTTCCCTTAATTCACTCATACTTAGAGAAGGGTGGTTAGTCTATAGCATTCCAACACCTTTATATATGATGATTGATTTATAAGAAAGATAATTTGTGCATTAAAAGATTGATGTATGAAGGTTTTATCTGAGTGCTTTAATGTGTGATTGAAGTAGCGATGAGATTATGTTTAGTATATATTTGTGTGTGTGTGTTCAGCTTTTGCCTCTCCTAACATCCTGACATGTGTTCTGTGTTGACATTTGCAGAAATAATTTTGGCAGTGGGTATCGCAGCAGCAGCCTCAGACTGATGCGAGACCTGTGCTCATAGAGTGTGTGTGTGTGTGTCCCCAAGGAAGGAAAACCGGGAGACACACTGCAGACGGTTAAGTAAAGTTTCATAGACTAATGTACATGTATGCCTGGGTGTGTGTGTGTGTGTGTGTGTCTTGGTCACTATGTATGTCTGTTGTCACTACCCAGCCATTCCCCTGTAGAAAAAACTCAGAACTGGTATGCAGTGATTGTGTTTGTGTGTGTGTGTGTGTGTGTGTATGTGTGTGTGTGTGTAGGTGTGCAAGTGTTCATTAGCCATTGACTGACATTTGTTACATCTTTACTTAATTACCAATCACTCTGAATTATCTGAACTTGATACATCCAATCTTGTATTGTATGTGGTGGTGATAATTGTCTCTTATCAAAGTAAGAGTTGAAAGCAATAGGTGTGTATGCGTCTCAATCAAAGGTGAATCACAAAGGTGAGTAAGCAGACAGGAGGCCTCCATTAGTTGGTCTTCTTTAGCCCATAAATTCCCATGAAAATGCCCACTTTGTATAGATTAAAAAAATAAATAAAAAATAAAAAAAGTGTTGTTTAACCTTTGCTTGCCACTTGGAACCCTAATTACCAATCACTCTGAGACATCTTTATGTGCTCCCCTGCCACATACAATCTTGGAACTGAGTGGAAATTACTTCTTGTCTTCACCTGTAACATTCTTGCAGATGCTTAAAAAGATTTGCATATGGAGGTGATCAAACTTGTCAGTGGGTAGTGTGCGTAGGATGCTTGAAGAGTGCAATATAGTATTCAATAAGACTTCCTCTGTCTTCTCTTACATTACTGTCTTGTAGCTCCTTCATCTTCATCTTCACCCTCATCTACTGTAGCTATGGATACCTCAACACTTGTACAGTTACCATCTGCCTCCCTTCCTATGGACTCTGCCTCCCTCCAACATTTACTGGGATTCTTATGGCTTCCTCGGTGTTAGGAATTGCATCTAAAGCTGCTTTTCCCTCAAGTGTTCCTTACATAACAATATAAGAGAGTGAAGGAAGGTGCAACACATCGTTAGGTAGGCAGGCAGGGACACAGTTCTCATGTAATTAATGTTGTCAAATTCCTATCAATAACACTAAATTCTTGTCATGTACACGTAGTACACAGACACACACACACACACACACACACATACATACATACATACATTCCAAACACCCCAACCATACATACATATATATATATACCTAAAACCATACACACACACACACACACGCATATAAACACACATCTCTACGTACCAATCAAGTCCTGCATTCCCTCAATATCAAGAGCTGTGCCATAGAGAAAGAAGCCCCGATGTATGAGAGATGGTACTGTATGATGGCAGCCTGGGTGGTGGTGGTGACCCTGTCTTCCGAGTTACAGTATTATATTATATTGTATGGATGTGAATGAGAGAAACTACAGATGAGATGAGTGAATCCCGAGACTGTGTAAAGAAGAGTGACAAAATGATTGAGTCTGAGTGAAGCTGATCTCAAGGGCTGGGCAAGATCCAAAAATATAAATAATCGCGGATCGTCTTAATAACACATACGTAAGTGAATAGTAGGTCTCTCTCTCTCTCTCTCTCTCTCTCTCTCTCTCTCTCTCTCATATATATATATATATATATATATATATATATATATATATATATATATATATATATATATATATATATATATATATATATATAGGTATATAATGATACGAAAGGGATTGAAACTGGGAAGAGGGGATAAAAGGAAGAATAGAGAATAAGTGGTTATTGGTTAACCGTACAGCGTTGTTTGTCAATTACATTGGTTTCCTCTTTACATTCGTTGTGAGGTTACTGGCAGTTACAAGTTCACTGTTATGGATTTTTTCTAAGGGGGGTGGGAGAATTGTTGCAATACACATAGATAGTTTTTCTAGCATGTTGAGTAATAGTGGTAGGCATGGTTCAAATCCCATCTTATATACTGGGTCGCCTTGTCCGGCATATACGGCAATTAAAAATATCTATCACTGTTAAAAGTTCGTAGAGAGAGAGAGAGAGATTATTTTCATGTTTTTCCAGCGTTAGTTTTATTTCTCCCTAGTTTTCTTCGTTTGTTTACTTGCTTAAGCTTTTTCTTTATTCTTTATTTATATTATTTCTTTATTTATCTTATTGGTTTAGTCTCTTAGTTATTATTCTATACTGATTTTGTGGTATTTCTTGATTTTCTGGTTGTGTTTCGAGTGTCAGGTTAACTTTTTGCCTGGGTTGGCCTTGTTCGATTATTCATGTGTTATTTCGTTAATTAGTTTTCCTTTGACGTTTATGGTGTTTTATATTTATTGTTCCATTGTTCATCTGTACTGGTTGCACCACCTACTTGATTTCTTAGCGCATAATATACTATGTGAATAGCAAATGAGCAAGGTACGACAACTGCTTTTTCCAAGCCCTGACTGACGTCTTTGTTCCAGCCACACGTCAGGAGGGGAGGGTGGGAGGGAGGGGCGGAAGGGTGTCTGCCTGCTGGTCCCTCAGTGACCAGTCAGTCTGTTGTGGGTAAAGGTGCGAGTGGGTTAAAACGTCTTATTATCCTATTGAAAAGCCTCTGGTTGAACAGAGACGGGGTTTGAAATGTTTGACCCTTCTAGTGACACAATATTAAGACGAGTTTTACATTCCAAACTCTCGAGATGAAGACGTGACAAGCGGGATTTCACGAGTATTTCTTAACGATCTAAGGACATAATAAGAAGGAGACTCTGCTGGTGCTTCAGTGTTCAGTGTGTCATCTTAATACTGGACTAAAGCCGCAACATGGAATCACTGAGGCTGCTACACTACGTAATCAAGGTGAGTGTGGCGAGCGCTGTGGCACTATGGCACGGTGTCAGTGTTTATTTAAGGGAATCGTCCCCCATATAGGAGGGGAGGGGGGATATCCAACAACAAACCCCCGGCGCTCTTATTTCATCGGTCATTTCTACCCTTATCACTCATTATTATAGGCTCATCTTGCCACATTATGCAGCCATTGTACTAAGCTTGCATATTAGCCATTTAGACATAGCTTTCGTGGTCGAGTTTAAGTTTAGTGAAGGTTTAAGTGAGATATGAGGTGGGGTTCGGGAGCAAATCCGGGGCCCCCGCCGCCGCCGGAGCCCGCGGCGCTCTTATTTCATCGGTCATTTTTACCCTTATCACTCATTATTATAAGCTCATCTTGCCACATTATGCAGCCATTGTACTAAGCTTGCATATTAGCCATTCAGACATATCTTTCGTGGTCAAGTTTAAGTTTAGTGAAGGTTTAAGTGAGATATGGGGGGGGGGTTCTGGAGCAAACCCGGGCCCCCCGCCGCCGCCCGCGGCCGCCCCCTAGCAGGCTCATATTTAAGGATATTTTCATTTATGCCTGGACTATTTATTTGGGCTTAACAGTAAAATTTAATGCTTTCTATGAGTACTGTGGGCTATTTCGAAGGTCTGCCATGCGTGTGGGGGGTGGAAATAGCTGTAGTTGGCGTTATTATGATCGTAAATAAGGGCGGCTTTTGGCGCCAAAATAATTGGAAAGCCCAAGACCATTCTTTATTTGAGGCAGTATCAAGTTCTTTTTAATTGGCAAAGATAGTCCATTTTAAACCATTATTTGTGCGCAATGCTCAATGAAATCAGTGGAGGTTAAAAGTGTTTTCTAGCGGTGTTAAAGTTGCATTAATTTATTTATTTATCAGCCTGTAAATGATTTATTTCTGCCTCTAGATCACTCTCAAGTGTTAATAATAAGTAGAAAGAATTACTCAAGTGCTTTGAAGTGGTTCTTTGTTCCTTTTAAGTGGTAGTGAGTGAGTATTTAATGAGTTTTAAAAAGGGTCATATTTTTATAAAATACTTTTTTTCTAGTGAAATTTCTTTACAATTACTGTTGTTTGGAGTTTATTTATGCTTTGGGAATTAGTTAGAGTATTTATCCAACCGGAAAATGTCCAGTTTTTGGGTCTGAAAGCGTTTTTTCGATAGGTCATTTTTAAAATGGTCTCCCCTAAAAGACCTACGTAAATATAGACAGTTAACATAGAGTACCAGGCCGGCTGTGACGTCATCAGCCGTGACGTCATAATGGCGGGTCCATTCCTGCTGCCTCCCATAACTTATTCATATCGTCCTTATAGTGTGATTTACTGCATGTTTACCGTGTGTGTGTGTGTGTGTGTGTGTGTGTGTGTGTGTGTGTGTGTGTGTGTGATACTGTTATACTGTTATATTTGCTCTTGTCATAATATCTCGCATTGTGAAGTGATTTTTTCCAGGTATATTGAGGTATTTTCTGGTATATACGTCATGTGTGTGTGCATGGACTTGCAGGATGTTTACACTTTCATGTCTTAGCCCCCCACAACATGTGTAGTTGTACTATTTACAGAGGGGTGTCTGTTTTATGCGAGATGATGTGTTCCTCGGGGCACATCATCTCGCATTTAATTAAGTGTTTATGGGGATGTGGTGTTGTGGGTGTTCCACGGTGTGAATGTGTTGTTGTGTTAGGTTACATATATTATACACTTTTTACATTAATCAGTAGATACCACGGTACAAAGAGGGAAATGTGCGGTTTAGAGAGAGGGAAGGCAGGGTCCGCGTCTTTCTTAGGGAGGCAGTGACATTGATTAAGCTTTGAAACAAGCCAGTTTATTAATAATGCTGCCTTGGCCATCAGACCAGACGCCATCCGCAGGGTTCTCGCCCTCTGTGTGGTGTGGGTGAGTGTGTGAGTGCCTGTCTTTTACTTCCTGCTGGTCAGTGTTGCAGAGAGTATTAGTTGTGTTTTGTGTTTGCGGGTGTTACACTGGGGATAGAGACCGAGTGTAGCAACCTGATGAGTGAATGGTGAGGAATGTAGAAATGTACATAATATAGGGTGATGACAGGATGTGTATTAACACACTATAGTCGTTTTCATCGGTGGAGAACATTTAGGCGCCGGCTGAGTACGGGATTTTCCCGTGAGGAGCGTGCCATGTCTCCACAGGACCACACTGGTGGAAAGGTCCAGCGGCAGCCGCTCCCATCCATCTCTCTCTATCTCTCTCTCTCTCTCTCTCTCTCTCTCTCTCTCTCTCTCTCTCTCTCTCTCTCTCTCTCTCTCTCTCTCTCTCTGTCTGTCTATATATATATATATATTATTACATGCATATATCGTTTCTCTCTCTCTCTCTCTCTCTCTCTCTCTCTCTCTCTCTCTCTCTCTCTCTCTCTCTCTCTGAGTATTGTGGTTTTGTGTGTCAGGATTTTCTTTTAACCTGGGAGGTGGTATGATGGTAGCCTGGGTGGTGACCTTCTCTTTGGAGCTAGGGCACAGTGTATGGATGTGAATGAGAGAAATTATAGATGGCCTGAGTCCCTCAGCAAAGTGTGCTAGATGTGTGACATGGGAGAGGATGAGTTGGTGGAGCATGTAGTACATGAGTGTGAGAAGTATGAAAGAGACAGGATGGAGATGATGCAAGTGATTCTGATTGAGTTAGGGCATAGTTGGGATGAGAAAGTGGAGAAGACAGGAAGGGAATGGATGGTGTTGCTGCTGGGACTGTGTAGAGAGACGAATGAAAGGATGATTGAAGCTGTGAAGGAGTTTCAGGAGAAAAAGTGGTGTGCCAGATGTAGAGAAAATTAATGTGCAAGATACTGTTTTTTTTTCTGTCAGTGTTTGTTTTCTACAGGAGTTGCCGATATAAAGGCTTGGCCCTGGAGCAATCCCGAGCCACCTGTAACATCAAGATTAAGACCGCAGCGTCGCTTTTGGCTAGGCGCTTAGCGACAAGCTAAGTCATGGATGCCACCCTTGCTTGCAGACTAAAGACTGACTCTGTCACTCAGCATTGGCAGTGTCTGGATTGTGGACAGTGAGTGCGTGAGTGAGTGAGGTAAGCTGTGTTATTTAATACTTCTCAGGTATCATCATTGAGGGAGGGAGTGTCACGCCTCACAGGTGGTGGTGGTGGTGCCACAGTGAAGGGCAGCAGGTGGTGGTTGGTGTGGCCTCTGCTGTGTGCTGTGTGCTGTGTCACCCCCAACAGGACTGCTGCAGGTGGCCATGGCTCAGTAGGGCCCGGCAGGCTGTCCGTGTTTGCCGTGAGGGTGTTACTGTTGTGGTGGTGGTGGTGGTGATGTCAGGTGTTTGTGGCGAGTGAGGTGAGCACCACTCAGCCGCCTGCTGGTGTGGTGACGCCTCACCACACCAGGACGTACAGCACTTGTTGGTCACCGCGTAAAGTAAGTGTGGCAGTGTGGTGGGCGGCTGACGGCTGACAGCTGAGTCTGACACCACCACAGGCCATGTTGACAGTTCTATATGCTGAAGACCACCACTATCAATGAATGTGAACTGGTGATATATTAATGTGATATGAATGAGTAATGATTTGTCATGACTTCAGCAAATACAATGGTGCAATATATATATATATATATATATATATATATATATATATATATATATATATATATATATATATATATATATATATATATATATATAAAACTATTTATAATACATCTATATTCTCATTATTTATATTACATCTACATTCTCCTTACCCCCATCCCACCACCCACCACTTGATATTCCAAACTCTAACCTAACCTGTCCTAGCCAGGGGGTTGAAGGGGACATTAACTTAACCTAACCTAAAGACACACCTCAAAAATCACACCACTAGACTTGGAAAATCTCAAATTTCTGCCCCACTCCTTACTCCTGTTACAGATTTGCTGAAATCTCAAATTTCCATCACACTCCTGAGTGTTACTACAGACTTAATGCACACTTGCTACACTTTTATTCTTCATTTACAGTAAGACTGTAAGCTGCTGACAGTGTGGCCAGCAGTGACTTATGCAGTAAATGATCCTATGGTAAAGAGGAGGTGACCTACTGTATTTAACTAGTTGTATTGTACAGGGTTCCAGCCTCACTCAAA
Organism: Callinectes sapidus; assembly: GCA_020233015.1. Taxonomy (NCBI): domain Eukaryota; kingdom Metazoa; phylum Arthropoda; class Malacostraca; order Decapoda; family Portunidae; genus Callinectes; species Callinectes sapidus. Next base: position 4,022,799 of record CM035200.1, on the reverse strand, counting down.
TCCTGTGTGTGTGTGTGTGTGTGTGTGTGTGTGTGTGTGAGACCATGCCATCAGCTGTACATGAACTGACCTTTTCCAGGTTGAGAGGGTGCCATGCTTGCGGTGATCAAGGAGGCGCTGGGCACGGCGGTGCTGGAGGGGACAGGGCACGGCGGCAGCAGCTGCATCAATGAGCAGGAGGTGTTCACCACTGACACAGGGAAGGTGTTCCTCAAGAAGAACTGTAAACCAATGGTAAATGTCATTAGCTTCTGATGCGAGTTTTTTAGAGATTCTTTAAATATGTGTTAAAGATAAAGAGAGCAATGTTCCAATATAAACAAACACTAATTACGAAGAGTCTTTTGATCTTATTATTTCTTGAATTATGTTTTCATTACCTTTGTTGCCAAAACACGATCCACTGCTTACCTATCTAATACAGCAGTAGTGTGGCACATTGTAGATTGTCAGTCACTGGTGCCTTGCTGGCCGACACTGCTGTAACCACTCATTGCAGTGGTATGCTGTGCCATGCTGTGCTCTGAAGCAGACCAAAAATAGAAAATTATGTTTTTGCATGTCACACCATTAGGAAACCTGTAGGGTGGGAGGCATTAGGTTAGGTTGAAGTAGGTTAGGGTTATTTTGGGGAGGTATTTTTAAGATTGTTTTTAGGGGTTTTAATGGTGTTTTTAAGGTGTTTAAGATTGTTTTTCTCTCTCTCTCTCTCTCTCTCTCTCTCTCTCTCTCTCTCTCTCTGACAGAATTACAGTCCCAATGTTTGGCTGAAGTATAAACAGTATGACCTGCGTGTACAGCACCACTAGCAGTCTGCCTTTTGTTGCTGCAGGCTGCACCTCCACAATGCCGAGGCACGGGAGGCAGCAGTGGGTGGCAGCGTGGGTGGTGGCACTGGCTCAGGCTATGTGGAACAGTTTGGCTTCCACATCAACACCTGCTGCGGCTACATCAGTCAGGATAACACCTGGGCTGATGACTGGCTGGTAAGAGGCAAATATCACAAGGATGCACTCAAACCTTCACTCATTCATCTGTTTTGTTTCTTTTGTTGTTGTTGTTGCCAAAACATGAGCTAAATCTTTTTAATGCTCTCTGTGGCACCAGCATTAGTCACCCACAACACTACAGTACTGGTGGAGGACATGCACCACCACCACCACCATTGTGTTTACATCAACACCACACATTTCTATCATATTCACAGGTTGCCACAGTACAGTACATACATGATGTGGCTACACCGTGTGTGTTGGTGCTGACCAAGAAAACCTTCTTAACACATGTATTACTTGAATATTCATAGCCTTGCAACAAAATGTATCTTGTGCTGATTTATATTAATTTCAGTATTTCACTTTCATTTTTCCATTCACTGGTTCATTGATAACTGAAGTGAGACACAATGTGCAGTGTGCAGTGTCCAGTGTGGCCGGTAGAAGCAAGGAGTGGAGTGATGGACAAAGGCAATGGTTGGGAATGGTATACATACATACATACATAGTCTTGGTGGTCCAGTCATTGGGGACTCACCACCACTGATTACACTTGTTTCTTTCTTTCCAGGTGTTTTATACCAGAAAGCTGGACTTTCAACTAAACTTGATTGAGAAAGAGGTGAGTCATTGTTTTCATGTGAATTACCAGCATCAATTTTTCTTCATTCGTGTTTTAGTACTATATACTGTAATACAATCTCCTATTGGATTCATTTCACAGACTTTAATTGTGTTTGTATGCAAAAGATTTCTCAGTAACAGTAGCAAAGAATATTTTGAAAAAGTGAGAAATCACTGTTTTCATAAATACACACACATACATACACACCTGTCGTTTAGCTTCACAGTTACAGATACATACTATTTATTATAGGTATGTCACAGCACACATTATAAGTACAGTACATACTTCTATCATTTGACCTTATCCCAAAATAATCTCAATCAAGTTATCACAATCCTCACAGTATGGTGATCGAGAAGTGAGAGAATTGTGGTCCCACCTGCAGCCCAACATACCCCAGTACTTCTCAGTTCTCACAGTGTTCCCCTCCCTCCTCCACGGTGACCTGTGGAGTGGTAATGCGGCAGAGGTGGCTGATGGCCCTGGTGAGTCCCTCCCCCCCTTCTCTCTCTCTCTCTCTCTCTCTCTCTCTCTCTC
>CM035200.1:3991865-4005941 GCA_020233015.1 Callinectes sapidus | reverse complement strand
TCTCTCTCTCTCTCTAAGTATTGTGGCTTTGTGCGTCAGGATTTTCTTTTTACCTGGGAGGTGGTATGATGGTAGCCTGGGTGGTGACCTTCTCTTTCGAGCTAGGGCACAGTGTATGGATGTCAATGAGAGAAATTATAGATGGTCTGAGTCCCGCAGCAAAGTGTGCCAGATGTGTGACATGGGAGAGGATGAGTCGGTGGAGCATGTGGTACTTGAGTGTGAGAAGTATGAAAGAGACAGGATGGAGATGATGCAAGTGATTCTGACTGAGTTAGGGCATAGTTGGGATGAGAGAGTGGAGAAGACAGGAAGGGAATGGATGGTGTTGCTGCTGGGACTGTGTAGAGAGACGAATGAAAGGATGATTGAAGCTGTGAAGGAGTTTCTGGAGAAAAAGTGGTGTGCCAGATGTAGAGAAAATTAATGTGCAAGATACTGTTTTTTTTTCTGTCTGTGTTTGTTTGTTTTTGTTTTCTACAGGAGATGCCGATATAAAGGCTTGGCCCTGGAGCAATCCCAAGCCACCTGTAACATCAAGATTAAAACCGCAGCGTCGCTTTTGGCTAGGCGCTTAGCGAGCGACAAGCTAAGTCGTGGATGCCACCCTTGCTGGCAGACTAAAGACTGACTCTGTCACTCAGCATTGGCAGTGTCTGGATTGTGGACAGTGAGTGAGTGAGTGAGGTAAGCTGTGTTATTTAATACTTCTCAGGTATCATCATTGAGGGAGGGAGTGTCACAGATGGCCATGGCTCAGTAGGGCCCGGCAGGCTGTCCGTGTTTGCCGTGAGGGTGTTACTGTGGTGGTGGTGTTATTGTTGTCAGGTGTTTGTGGCGAGTGAGGTGAGCACCACTCAGCCGCCTGCTGGTGTGGTGACGCCTCACCACACCAGGACGTACAGCACTTGTTGGTCACCACGTAAAGTAAGTGTGGCAGTGTGGTGGGCGGCTGACGGCTGACAGCTGAGTCTGACACACTATCAATGAATGTGAACTGGTGATATATTAATGTGATATGAATGAGCAATGATTTGTCATGACTTCAGCACATACAATGGTGCAATATATATATATATATATATATATATATATATATATATATATATATATATATATATATATATATATATATATATATATACATATATATAATTATTTATAATACATCTACATTCTCCTTACCCCCCTCCCATCACCCACCACTTGATATTCCAAACTCTAACCTAACCTGTCCTAGCCAGGGGGCTGCAGGGGACATTTACTTAACCTAACTTAAAGAAACACCTCAAAAATCATACCCCTAGACTTGGAAAATGTCAAATTTCTGCCCCATTCCTTACTCCTGTTACAGACTTGCTGAAATCTCAAATTTCCACCACACTCCTGAGTGTTATTACAGACTTAATACACACTTGCTACACTTTTATTCTTCATTTACAGTAAGGCTGTAAGCTGCTGGCAGTGTTGCCAGCAGTGACTTATGCACTAAATGATCCTATGGTAAAGAGGAGGTGACTTATTGTATTTAACTAGTTGTATTGTACAGGGTTCCAGCCTCACTCAAACCCTGTGTGTGTGTGTGTGTGTGTGTGTGTGTGTGTGTGTGTGTGTGTGTGAGACCATGCCATCAGCTGTACATGAACTGACCTTTTCCAGGTTGAGAGGGTGCCATGCTTGTGGTGATCAAGGAGGCGCTGGGCAAGGCGGTGCTGGAGGGCACAGGGCACGGCGGCAGCAGCTGCATCAATGAGGAGGAGATGTTCACCACTGACACAGGGAAGGTGTTCCTCAAGAAGAACTCTAAACCAAAGGTAAATGTCATTAGCTTCTGATGCGAGTTTTTTAGAGATTCTTTAAATATGTGTTAATAATAAAGAGAGCAATGTTCCAATATAAACAAACATTAATTACGAAGAGTCTTTTTATCTCATTATTTCTTGAATTATGTTTTCATTACCTTTGTTGCCAAAACACGATCCACTGCTTACCTCTCTAATACAGTAGTACTGTGGCACATTGTAGATTGCCAGTCACTGGTGCCCTGCTGGCCGACACTGATGTAACCACTCATTGCAGTGGTATGCTGTGCCATGCTGTGCTCTGAAGCAGACCAAAAATAGAAAATTATGGAAGAAGACTTCAGAAACTTACAACAGATACAAACCTGCCGTTGCAAACATTTATGATAATTAATGACAGTGTTAGTGATGTGTGTGTGTGTGTGTGTGTGTGTGTGTGTGTGAATGTGTGTGTGTGTGTGTGTGTGTGTGTGTGAGTGTGTGTGTGTGTGTGTGTTAATGATGAGTCAGTGTGTGTTTTTGTGTTAATGATGAGTCAGTGTGTGTGTGTGTGTTGCTAGACATGCACGGCATCCACCGCAAGGCAGGTGAGACTGGTGTGTGTGTGTGTGTGTGTGTGTGTGTGTCTGTGTGTTAGCACCATCTTGCTTCTCATCGTCCCGTAAGCTGACCTTTCTCAGGTCAGCTGGCACAAACACACTCACTAGGTCAGATACGCCAGAGTCATCCATTTGCTCTCCTATACTTTAAATTCCAACTACTTTTTGTGCATGTAATTGTTTTTGTATACTAAACATTATAATGTTACATATTGCATCTAACTGGTATAAAGACTTATTCAGATGTAAAGCCGTAAGACGGATAACACATGCAGAAACATACACACATGTTATACCTCAAAAAAATTCATTCCAAACACAATTAAACTTCAAAAAACATAAAAAAACACACGCACAAAAAGAAAACCTTAATGCACACCCACACGCAAACACACATCGCCCCTCAAAAATAAACATTAAGAAAAAAAAAAAAAATGAAGAAAAACATACGCAAGCAAAAAAAAAAAAAAAAAATTTAGTCCAAACAGCATTAAACTTAAAAGAACATTAAAAAAGGTGCTTTGTTGAGATTTTAGTTTTCTTTAAGGTTTTTTTTTTTTTTTTTAAGGTGTTTTTCATGTTTTTTGAGGTGTTTTTCATGTTTTTTGAGGATGTTTTTGCATGTCACACCATTAGGAAACCTGTAGAGTGGGAGGCATTAGGTTTGGTTGACGTAGGTTAGGGTTATTTTGGGGAGGTATTTTTTAAGGTTGTTTTTCGGGTGTTTAAGATTGTTTCTTAAGGGTTTCATTTTTTTTCCTTGCTCTGAACCCTTATTGCTAAAAATTGCTTCCTAATTCAAATTTTCACAATTCAAACAGCCAAAAAGAACGAATTAAGTTTGAATCAAGAGCTATCACTGTACATCTGGTGTTACTGGTGGTAAAGATTAACAAGAAATTCTCTCTCTCTCTCAGAATTACAGTCCCAATGTTTGGCTGAAGTATAAACAATATGACCTGCGTGTACAGCACCACTAGCAGTCTGCCTTGTGTTACTGCAGGCTGCACCTCCACAATGCCGAGGCACGGGAGGCAGCAGTGGGTGGCAGCGTGGGTGGTGGCACCGGCTCAGGCTACGTGGAACAGTTTGGCTTCCACATCAACACCTGCTGCGGCTACATCAGTCAGGACAACACCTGGGCTAATGACTGGTTGGTGAGACGCAAACATCACAAGGATGCACTCAAACCTTCACTCATTCATCTGTTTTGTTTGTTTTGTTGTTGTTGTTGCCAAAACATGAGCTAAATCTTTTTAATGCTCTCTGTGGCACCAGCATCAGTCACCCACAACACTACAGTACTGGTGGAGGACATGCACCACCACCACCACCACCACCATTGTGTTTACATCAACACCACATATTTCTATCATATTCACAGGTTGCCACAGTACAGTACATACATGATGTGGCTACACCCTGTGTGTTGGTGCTGACCAAGAACACCTTCATAACACAAGTATCATTGTATTACTTGAATATTCATAGTCTTGCAACGAAATGTATCTTGTGCTGATTTATATTAATTTCAGTATTTCACTTTCATTTTTCCATTCACTGGTTCATTGATAACTGAAGTGAGACACAATGTGCAGTGTGCAGTGTCCAGTGTGGCCGGTAGAAGCAAGGAGTGGAGTGATGGACAAAGGCAATGGTTGGGAATGGTATACATACATACATACATAGTCTTGGTGGTCCAGTCATTGGGGACTCACCACCACTGATTACACTTGTTTCTTTCTTTCCAGGTGTTTTATACAAGAAAGCTGGACTTTCAACTAAACTTGATTGAGAAAGAGGGGAGTCATTGTTTTCATGTGAATTACCAGCATCAATTTTTCTTCATTCGTCTTTTAGTACTATATACTGTAATACAATCTCCTATTGGACTCATTTCACACACCTGTCGTTTAGCTTCACAGTTACAGATACATACTATTTATTCCAGGTATGTCACAGCACACATTATAAGTACAGTACATACTTCTATCATTTGTCCTTATCCCAGAATAATCCCAATCAAGTTATCACAATCCTCACAGTATGGTGATTGAGAAGCAAGAGAATTAAGGTCCCACCTGCAGCCCAAGATACCCCAGTATATACTTCTCAGTTCTCACAGTGTTCCCCTCCCTCCTCCACGGTGACCTGTGGAGTGGTAATGCGGCAGAGGTGGCTGATGGCCCTGCCCCGCCCTTCTCTCTCTCTCTCTCTCTCTCTCTCTCTCTCTCTCTCTCTCTCTCTCTCTCTCTCTCTCTCTCTCTCTCTCTCTCTCTCTCTCTCTCTCTCTCTCGCTCTCTCTCTCTCTCCAGATACAAACAAGAGATGTGCTGTAGTTTGATAACTTCAGTTTGAATGTCTGGTTTGTAATGGTGTCTATAAAGTGTTAGAAGTGACCTACCCACACAACAACACACCTTGCCGTTCCAGTGATGTTTGACCCGGCTTGCTTCTACGGCCACCACGAATACGACCTGGCCATCGCCGCCATGTTTGGAGGGTTCCCGCGGCAGTTCTGGGACCACTACAACGCCGTCATTCCAAAGGCTGCCGGCTGGAACAACAGACACAAGCTGTACAAACTGTTTCATAACCTCAACAATCACTGGTCAGTATCACACTACATATACCTCACTATCACCAACACACACACACACACTTTGTACACTCTCTATATACATATTTACACTACACTACTTTACACAGACGTCCGTATTCAGAAACACTTCAGCGTTGCACCACCTCCACTATTTCAAAAGGTTCCTGTTTAAGTGACACAAGTTTTCAATGATGTTTTTACGGTTCTAATAACCAATGAACAAGGTTACTGTATGACTGATATGAGGAACACCCCCCTCAGAAACCTGGCTTGTACTCTCTGTGGCCTTTGAAAATAGTAGTAGTGGTGAGAGAGGAGAGCATTTCTGAATATAGATCAAAGTTGTTGTGTCAGAGAATCAAGTACTGCATACCAACCATCACACACACACACACACACACACACACACACACACACACACTTGTCACACTGTATACACACATACGTACATACATACTACCATGCCTTATAATAACTTGCTGTATAATACAGGGTGTTCGGAAAGTCACTGTGCACTTAAATATTTATTAACATACGTGTTTCAATATAGAACACAGGAAGTAAATATGAATGACAATTATAAATTATGGTGAAAGTGACCCCCCTTAGCATCAACACAGATTATTATTAGAAAAGTGCACAGTGACTTTCCAAACACGGTATACTTCACACACTGAGTGGTTTAGTATGGTATATGTCAGAGAATTAGTGTTACAAGGACTAGCAGGACCATAGTAGTGCCACAACACACTGGCACCATTGCACTGAGAGCCAAGGTTAGGATGCATCATTCATAACATCACTCTGGAACTCCCGGTATTTACAACTTTCTATAACTTGACCTTATTTAAGAGGAAGGTTTCAAAACATTTATCACTACCTCTTGGCTAACTCTCTTATTCCTTCAAGGGACTGGCAATAATAGTGGGCTTTTTTGTTTTCACTGTTTTTGTTGCCCTTGGGCAGCTTCTCCCTCTTACTAAAAAAAACCCAACAACTTCCCTTAATTCACTCATACTTAGAGAAGAGTGGGTAGTCTATACCATTCCAACACCTTTATATTTGATGATTGATTTATAAGAAAGATAATTTGTGTATTGAAAGATTGATGTATGAAGGTTTTATCTGAGTGCTTTAATGTGTGATTGAAGTAGTGATGAGATTATGTTTAGTATATTTTTGTGTGTGTGTGTTCAGCTTTTGCCTCTTCTAACATCCTGACATGTTGTGTTCTGTGTTGACATTTGCAGGAATCATTTTGGCAGTGGGTATCGCAGCAGCAGCCTCGGACTGATGCGAGACCTGTGCTCATAGAGTGTGTGTGTGTGTGTCCCCAAGGAAGGAAAACTGGGAGACACACTGCAGACGGTTAAGTAAAGTTTCACAGATTAATGTACATGTATGCCTGGGTGTGTGTGTGTGTGTGTGTGTGTGTGTGTGTGTGTGTGTGTGTGTGTGTGTGTCTTGGTCACTATGTATGTCTGTTGTCACTACCCATCCATTCCCCTGTAGAAAGAACTCAGAACTGGTATTCAGTGATATGTATGTGTCTGTGTGTGTGTGTGTGTGTGTGTGTAGGTGTGCAAGTGTTCATTAGCCATTGACTGACATTTGTTACATCTTTCCTTAATTACCAATCACTCTGAGTTATCTGAACTTGATACATCCAATCTTTAAACTGGTAGAAATTGCAAAATACATTCCTTTCATCCATAACTTTTGAAAATGCTTCAAAATATTTTATGTATTGCATGTGGTGGTGATAATTGTCTCTTATCAAAGTAAGAGTTGAAAGCAATAGGTGTGTATGTGTGTGTGTGTGTGTCTCAATCAAAAGCGAATCACAAAGCTGAGTAAGCAGACAGGAGGCCTCCATTAGTTGGTCTTCTTTAGCCCATAAATTCCCATGAAAATGCCCACTTTGTATAGATTAAAAAAATAAATAAAAAACAAGAAAAAGTGTTGTTTAACCTTTGCCTGCCACTTGGAACCCTAATTACCAATCACTCTGAGACATCTTTATGTGTTCCCCAGCCTCATACAATCTTGGAACTGAGTGGAAATTACTTCTTGTCTTCACCCGTAACATTCTTGCAGATGCTTAAAAAGATTTGCATATGGAGGTGATCAAACTTGTCAGTGGGTAGTGTGCGTAGGATGCTTGAAGAGTGCAATATACTATTCAATAAGACTTCCTCTGTCTTCTCTTACATTACTGTCTTGTAGCTCCTTCATCTTCATCTTCACCCTCATCGACTGTAGGTATGGCTTCCTCAACACTTGTACAGTTACCATCTGCCTCCCTTCCTATGGACTCTGCCTCCCCCCAACATTTACTGGGGTTCTTCTGGCTTCCTCGGTGTTAGGAATTGCATCTAAAGCTTCTTTTCGCTCAAGTGTTCCTTACATAACAACATAAGAGAGTGAAGGAAGCTGCAACACATCGTTAGGCAGGCAGGCAGGGACACAGTTCTCATGTAATTAATGTTGTCAAATTCCTCTCAATAACACTAAATTCTTGTCATGTACACGTAGTACACAAACAAACAAACACATACATACACACATACATTCCAAACACCCCAACCATACATACATAAATATATACCTAAAACCACACACACACACACACACACACACACACATGTATTAACTTGGTGGGAATGTCCTTACCTGTTACTTAGCAGGTTGAGATTTGCACTGTGCTCAAGTTACCAAGTTTTTGTTGAATAAGCAATTGCTGTCCTTGAGTAAGAGTTTGTGGTATGTGTTGTGTGGAAAGTTTCAGCCTCTGTCCTCACTTTTAGTTTGGATTGCAGGAGCGTAAAGGTTTCGCAAGGAGAGTAATTGCTGGCAGTAACTGGTAATTTCTTGAGTCAAGCAAACCATTCTCAACTGGGTGAATCACACACACACACACACACACACAGCCTCATGATACTCGCTCATCTCCAGAAAAGCAACGAAGACGAACAAGAAAAAGTATGTCAACTGTTGATTGATGCCCATGATGATTCTTGTCGCTCCCTTGAGGCAAACACTCACATCAACCTCCAGTGCTTGTAATGCATGACATCCAATTTAGCCCTAAGTCTCTCTGGCGTGGAGACTCTGGCCACCACTATGTCAAATCATCAATTATCCCTTCTTGATATATACATTTCATCTGTGCACTCGATTGTTGTTTCTATTTGACAGTGTAGAATGTGTATAGTAGTGTGGCTTTATTAGTTTCCCAGGGAGGGAGCTCTGTACCTTTGTTCTGGATGTTTGAAGGGAGGCAGTGATGTGGCTTTGGGAGCAACACTTCTCTCCAGACAAGTGCTGTGGGGTTGTGGGGCCGTAGGAGCCTCAAGTGGGCCCAGGTCAGCTCAGAACCTGTTGAGCCTCCACACCAGTCAGAGAAATTGTCTTTTGAACATGAACTAAAGTGCTAAAGTGTGACGGTGTGGCTCCAATCATAATGGCCAGCTTTTTCTGCCGCTGCTGCTTGTGGCCGCAGCATCAGGCTGGAGGTGTTGTTGTTTGGAGACGGTGGTGGCTTGACCCGGCCGGCACTCTGGCCTCTCTGGTGGGGCCGTTCCACCTCGCCACCACTGTTGTGTTAGTTATGTTTCCATGTGTACAGCCACACTATTATTGATCATAAATGGATGATACATATATATTGTATAGTCATGGAGTAAGATTCACATATTAATATAACTCATGATCATAGCCATCAGTCTATCACATCCAGTGAGTGCTAAAGATTTAACTTGTTAGTTCAAGTAATTTATGATTGAGTTACAACTCTCCCTTGCACTTTGTACTCAGAATATTATTTTTTATGGAGTTGTAGCTGTCCACCCTTCCATTCCTGTTTTGTTTCATTATCTTGAAATGTACTTCCTGGAATCAATGGATGCATATTAATGCAGTAACATACTTCCCTGTATTATATTGTGAATATTTAAATAAAGGACGATTGTCCTAATTACTAATGGATTTTTATTTTAATTTTGCCACTTTCACAGAAAAATAGGTTATTTAGATCAAGTCCAGTGGGAAACAAGAATGTGTATCCTCTCACTAACTCTCCACAGCAACTGATATTTATTCTCTCACAACAAAATACACTGATGAACACTACAAGTACAATCAGAAATATCAAAGCTGGATTGACTTAATAGAGAATGTCCAGTGAATTAAGGTAATATGTACAGTACATAGTATTACAGGATCTGATAGTTCAAGTTCAGGTATCTCGATTTATGCAAGAGATGTGTTCTTATATATATATATATATATATATATATATATATATATATATATATATATATATATATATATATATATATATATATATTCAAATAGGAATGTACACAGTTTATTGACTAGGAAGAAAAAATATAATTATTATCACTTGTGATTATTATTATTATTATTATTATTTCATTATCATTATAAGGGAAATTATAATGATAATATAATAGTAATAATAATAATAATAATAATAATAATAATAATAATAATAGGAAAAATACACGAATAAGAATAAGAAAACCAATAAAGTAATAATAAAAATCAGGACAAATCTTATCCCTTTGCGTTTCTTCTTTCGTTTCCCTTTCTTCTTGCGTTTCTTTTTGTTGCATCAAGACGGAGAGGACAAAGAAGACGACGACGAGGAAGAGCAGGAAGATGATGAAGAAGAAGAGGAAGGGGAGGATGAGGAGGCCTTCCGCTTATCAAACTCTTTCAAGAAGTAAGAGAAAGAAGAGCTTGGTCTACTACCCTCTACCTCTGAAGAAGTCACCCAGGGAGGAGGAGGGAGCCTTTGCACTGCCCTCCTCTTCTTCCTCCTAAGGTCTGCCTCCCACCGCTTGCGACTCACCACCAGCAGATAAGCCTCCCACAGCAGCCAATGCACCGGGAACGCCTGCAGGAGGAGGTAGAGGACAAACAAACCGCAAATCACCAACACAATCATCTCTTCGGTCTCTAAAGAATTGCCTCCCCACACCCATTGACCTCCGCTGGCTCGCCTCGGTAGATACTGCTTCAAGGAGGGTTTCATTTCCATATGTGGTTGATTTTGATTCTTTCTTTTTTTTCTACTTTTGCTGTTTCCGTAAAAGTGAAGAGTTAGGCTTGTATTCTCTAACACTTCTGTGCATCACCCACTATTTCACAAGGTTTGGTCTTCATTGCCACGAGTTTTTTTTTTAGGGTGTTTTCAAGGTTCTAGAAATAGTGACAAGAATTCTGTTATAATTAGTTGGATAAACACCCTTGAAAATCCCGCTAATCAATTCTGTAGCCTTGGAAAATAGTCGTGGTAAGAGAGCGTTTCTGCTGATTACGAACTTCATAAGTCTCTTCCATCTTCTGTCACTCCGGTATTTAGCGTTTCTGGCGTAATTCCACCATTCCTCCATTCTTTTATCTTCTTTCAGTACCGTTTCTTCATACATATTTAGAGTGAAGGATTAGCGTCACACCCAAGTTTCATCTATATCTATTGCATCCCTTCAACTCTCTCTCTCTCTCTCTCTCTCTCTCTCTCTTAATTTCCTTCCACCAGTGGGTCTTCTACAGTTTCTGTGTTTTCTACCTCGTTTCATTGCTTTTTCCCCTAAAAAATATAACCATTTTAGTTTTCCGAGTCAAACCCCTCCCTCCATAATTTCCTTATATTCTGAGTCTTACAACTTTAGAACACGAACAGAATACAATACAATACAATACAATACAGCATTATTCTATCATTTTACTTGTAGTGTGTTTGTCATGTTAGTCAGCACAGTACTAAATAACAGAACTCGTAGAAATACAATAAAGTGTCAGTTGGTTTGGTCTACCCTTCCATTTTCTTTTTCTGATGTCTGACTTGATGTAAGCGACTAATACGCCTTACGAGTTGTGTTATTGTTGCTTGCAGACTTTTCATTAATGTTGGACACATATATGAACAGACAGGTACGTACGTAGACTTATTGGTGTTTAGTGATATTAATACTATCCGACTGTCACACACCTACAGCTAACACAAAAAATGGCTCGTGTGGAGACTTAGGACATGTAGAAAGTAAACATTATTTTTTTTTTCCGCCCTTCGCGTGGGTGGTGGTGTTGTACAAACCGTTATTCTTGACTGAATCCTAAGCTTTATAGTACAGTGTCACAGTCCACCTTGTGTCGTGTTGTGTTGGCGCCACTTCTGAAGGTGAAGTCGTCGTCGTCAGCAGCAGCAGCAGCAGCAGCATGGCGGCACCAAAACAAAACAAACCCCCGCCGAGGAACTCTTTCCGGCGAAGGGACGTGCTGCAGGAGCTCAGTGATGCAGAACTGATCAAGAGATACCGTCTAGACAAGGACGGTATTCTGTTTGTCACCAATCTAGTGAGGGATGTGTTGTCCAGTAACAGCAGGAGGGGGAACCCTCTCACCCCAGAGATGAAGGTGATCCTGACACTTGGGTACCTCGCCACTGGCCAGATGCAAGTGTGCAGCAGTGATGACCTGGGCCCCTCGCAGCCCTCCATCAGCAGGGCCATCACCCAGACCATCGAGGCACTGGCAGACACCAACGTCCTCAAACAGTTCATTGAGTTCCCCATCACCACAGACGTTGTTGCAGCGAAGAAAGCAGATTTCATCAGCATCGCAGATTTCCCCGATGTTGTCGGCGTCATTGACGGGACACACGTGAGGATTGTGGCACCAAAGGAGGAGGAGGGGATTTACCTGAACAGCAAGGGATACCCCAGTATTAATGTACAGGTGGTGTTTGATGCCAACTGTAGGATACTGGATATCCTTCCCAAGTGGCCGGGGTCGGTGAGTGAAACTCATATCCTGAATAACAGTGGAGTCTGTGCACTTTTTGAAAGGGGACATGTGCCACCAAATAGCTTCTTGCTGGGAGACAGTAGCTATCCCAGCAAGCCTTGGCTCCTCACACCATTCCACCAACCTCTGCCTGGACCTCAAACAAGATATAATAAGTAAGTAGGTGCTCATATTTTGTATAGCCTATTGTACCTATTGTAATCAGTAAACGTGGCATTTAGCTATTATATGCGGAGTATGAGGTCCCACAGGCACTGTTGGGGTCAGCCTCGCATGTTGTGATACTTATGGACAAAATTATATATGATAAATGTGGAGAAAGGCATCAGTCTGAGATTGAGTAATATGGAATATATATATATATATATATATATATATATATATATATATATATATATATATATATATATATATATATATATATATATCAATGGCTGTATTTTTATGTCCAAAACACTAAGTAGACACTCTTACCAGAAAAAATCTAATTTAGGGAATTTTCTAAATGTTGAAATTTTCATATTCTATGTACATACAACCATTGATACATTCCTACTAAACCTAATCTTAACTATAATTGCTGCAATCTAAACTGGCCGTTTGAGCTAGGCGGAGATTACCCCCACCATTGCTACATGACAGGCTCTCCCTCTTTCTCCAACCACACTCCACCTCCTTACCCTCTGTCTGTCTTTCTTTTCCTCTGTTTCAACATAAATCAGGGTGTTTTCAAATTCATTTCCAAAATTATTTTAAATCTTGTTCCACATTACCCTTGAGGTAAAAATTGAGGGGTGTTTTTTGTATAAAGGTTTTCCCCATCCTACCCTGGCATATGAGCCCAGAAATGCAGTCCTTCACATTGCTTCACTTGCAATCAGTCCTGATGCTCTCTCACACAGTCTCACTATGGTCTGTTCTGCTGGAGGCTTGCCATGTGGTCCACTTCAGAGCCAATGTAAGGCAGTACTTCTTGGGAGAATGGGTCGGTGAACTGTGAAGACGTGGCAACAGTGGAAGATCAGCTGTCAAACAGTGCGTGCACAAAAAGTCACTTCAGAGTGCAACAAGTACATTGGTACCTCTTGATTCGAACTTAATTTGTTCTTTTGGCTGTTTGAATTGTGAAAATTTGAATTAGGAAGCAATTCTTACCATTGAAATTAATGTAAAAAAATGTAATCCGTTCCAGTTTATTTTGAATAAAAAATACTACTCTCAACACCCAGCTATTGCGAGAAATTGGTCCCTTAACATCGCTTCAATAGCTAATAACGCAATAGCAATTGTTAAGAAGGAGTGGCTAAAAAAAACTGGTCCTGGACCATCAAGTATCGTTCACATTTTGAGAGTATAAAGTAAACACAGACATGAAATGCATAAAAAAAAAAAAAAAAAAAAAAAAACAGGAATAGCAAAAGACTTAGTTCAGTGTGAAACTCCTGAGTCCCGATGAAGATTAAACAGGCCTCTCTCGGGTCCCTGCCTCCCTCCCATGCACTGAATACAGGAACAGATCGCAGAGTATTCCCCCCTCCCTCTCCCCTCACTCCGTCCCTATACTCTCCCATTCGATACACGTACAGACTGAGTAGGCCGTCCCTCCCCCACTCATACCCTCCCTCCAGCCACTCACCATCCTCTCTCTCTTTCTCTCTCTCTCTCTCTCTCTCTCTCTCTCTCTCTCTCTCTCTCTCTCTCTCTCTCTCTCTCCTTTCTTCAATCATGCATCGAAAAACTTCCTTTCTTTATTTATTTTTCTGGTTTTTCTTTCTTTATCCTTTTCTCTTTATCTCCGTCTTATTTATTGCTGTTTCTCTATTTATATTCTTATTTTAACCTTGCGAGTTTATTTCCCATTTCCTTTTTATTTTCTTCCCTTCTTTTTTTAACCTTATACTTCTTGAGAATTAATGAACAGGTGTCTACTTATATATCACATTTTTTACCCTTACCGTACAAAATAGAACAGAAAATATAAAGAAAGATAATTTACTTTCTATTCCTCAAACATTTTACAGAATTAGAATAACTTTTCTATCTATTTTTTAGTTCATAAGATGTGCAGATTATTATTGTTATTTCTATCATTTATCATTTGGACCAAGTCGCTTCAAAATAAATATATGTTGTGGTGTTCTTTCATTATCAACTTGAAAATATTTTAATGTATGCTCCGTCTACCTTTCTTTTAATTTTTGCTTCTTTTTATTGACTTGCGTTAAGGTCTTTGTTGATC
>CM035200.1:3883352-3894578 GCA_020233015.1 Callinectes sapidus | reverse complement strand
GAGAGAGAGAGAGAGAGAGAGAGAGAGAGAGAGAGAGAGATTCATGTTTTTATTATCGTATTTCATTCCAGACTGGCGAGGAATGTATAATAAAAGTCAACGTGGTGATAATCTTATAGTAATGACATCAAATTCCCGACATAAAAGCAGAGAGGAAGGCAAGTGGACAGATTGGACCCTAACCAGAGCCGTCCGTCCGTCTGTCACCACCAAACATGAAACAAATGATATGGAATAAATTTACATTGACTCGCTGCGCCAAAAAAAGAGAACGACAAAAAAAGACAGTAAGAGTAACAGAAAACACTGCGAGGATCCTGATTTATGAAACTAAGTGAGTGAAGGACGTTAATGACATTGTTGTTGCTGCTGCTGCTACTACTACTACTACTACTACAACCCCAACAACCACCACTACAACAACCAGCCATACTTTTCACGTTCCTCCACGTCGGCGAACACATAAGGTAAATACTAAAGGAAATTCAACTAAACATCCCTTGTAACACTGTCGCCGCCGCCACCACCACCACCACCACCACCGCTGGAGTCCCTGGCTGGCTGGCTGGCTGACGGGCGGATCGGGGGCAAGTAATGAGACGCCATAATTGTACAAACAACCTAAAGGGAGGGAGGATAATTAACTGGCACGAGGAGGCCGCCTGCTATTATTGATTAAGGGCGTGTATTATTAATTGAATCATATTAGCCATACCTATTAACCCCAGGAATGCTCGTCATTGCGGGGTGCTTAAGACGAAGATCCTCTAAATTATAATCTTTGTTTATCCCCTCACTCTTCTCTTCCCCCCCCCTCTCTCTCTCTCCCATCTACCCTCTCCTCTTCCTCCTCCCAGTCTTCCTTCACTCTGTCCTCCAATAATTTTCCCTTCTGTCCTCCCATACTTCTCCTTTTATTTTTATTTATTACACTCTCTCTCTCTCTCTCCTTCGCAGCCTCCCTCGGGACATAAATCTAAAACCCCTGCACGAGTATTAGCCGCGTGCAGCATTATCAGGAAATTTAATGAATATTAACGCACGTACAGAGGATGACTTTGTAATAAACAGTAATTTAAGGCGATGACGTTAACGCAAATACACCATCTCACCAGCCACGTAAGGTATAATGTTATTTTTTCCCTCCTCCTGCTGTGCCTTGCTCGACAGAAAATGTGAACACAATTATTATGGGCAGGACGGACGAGGTTGGATGAAAGAGGGCGAGGCCGAGGGGGAGGACAATGACGAGAGCGAGAACAGACTGCTTAACATGCTTCTAAGGAAACTATACGTCCACTTACAGATTGCTCCGTTCGTTATTATTATCATTATTACCACTCTCTCTCTCTCTCTCTCTCTGTGAAGTAAGAGTGTGGTTATGAGAGGGGAGAAGGGGGGTGGTGGGACAGGCCGGTAAGTAAAGGGTGATGCATGTACTGGTGATGTTGTTTTTGTTACTATTAGTGCTACAGTCAAGATTATTCTACTGAAATAATTAGTGGTGCTGCTGGTACTTCTGGTGCTGGTGCTGCTTTGTTACTACTGCTACTGCTATTGCTGCTGCTGCTGCTACTACTACTACTACTACTACTACTACTACTACTACTACTACTACTACTGCTACTACTACTACTACAACGACGATGACATCAATAACAATAGCCACTTGTAATGTAATCACCATCACCAACACACACACACACACACACACACACACACAAGTACCACATACACGCAACCTGAGCCGAGCGTCCCTCACAGGTGCTCACAATTCACACCGAGACACGATACTTGCCCTGCCGCCGCCCACACCTGCGACGCCCTCACCTGTGCACTCTCGCGGCAGTAGGCAGGGAGGCAACCATGTGGCTGGGCGGCGGCGGGCGGCGGCGGCGGGAAGATGGGGATGGCAACGGAGCAAAAACATCCGAGGCGACAGGAGGCAAGTAGGGACAAATACGATCTCCCCTTAAAATACACTAAATGGGTGACGACAGACGAGCGGGTGCAGGTAAAGGTGGACTTGACGGGGTTAGAACACCTGACAGGTAAGTACGGTCTTATCGGTTCCTCTCGTTCATCCATATGGCAGCGCAAGAAATTAATTGTCCGTCTGTCTCCTTGAGCCTGATAAGGAATACTGGTGAGAGGAGATAGCAACGCTTCCTGATGGTGGGCCGATTGTCTGAGTACGTAGGGAGGTTAAGGCGCGTCACACCAACTCTGTTAGGACGGCCACGTGACGTAACGAAAGCAGGACACGAGGAGATGCTGAAGGAGGTTGTCAAGGAGAGACGGAAGGACCCACCGCCGCGGAGAGAGAGAGAGAGAGAGAGAGAGAGAGAGAGAGAGAGAGAGAGAGAGAGAGAGAGAGAGAGAGAGAGAGAGAGAGAGAGAGAGAGTTGAGGAAGGGAGGGAAGCAGCTGCTGTCATTTGAAAGCTCAGCTCCCATGTTTGCAGTTTTTGTATCAGTGACCGTAAAAGGTTAACTTCTCATATTCCTCAAATTTCCCCCGAGTTGACGCATGCTGGAGGAGGTTTTGGCGTCCTGGAGCCGGGGGAACCTGGAGGTGCGGCTGAATTCCTCGCACTGTCAGGCGGAGGTAGTCCTGAAGGTGCAGGTGGCGGTACGACCCAACAGCTGAAGGCCAGCACCACCAGGGCAGCGCAGCCCAGAGACCACAGTAGATTCCGGATAAATTCCTCACGTAGAGACGACTCCTCCCACCACCAGTCGCTCCCTTCGACACTCCCCTCCTCCTCCCCTGCCCCGCCCCCCTACAGCAGAGCACACCATGTCGTAAAGAACAGAGGCGTCGCTACTACTTCTCACGCGAGCGCTGCCCTATATTAGCTACCGGCCACACCGGCGCCTTTCAGCTCCCGTCATGTGTCGCTACACTGATAACGACAGCGTCCCGATAAGCTGACGAGCCTCAAGACATTTTTTCAGCACAACCTACGAGTTTTTTCAAGGTAGTCGAGCCAAGTTGGTGTGATTAAATCGGAGTGAATTAGAATTAGGAGCCATCACAGGGAATTAAAGAGTCAAGCTGCGAGTCTACCGGGAGCTGTGAAGGCGACGACAGATTGCACGCAGGACCGCGAGAAAGTGGAGGACCTTGTGGAGACTTGCCTTAAGGTGAGGTAAGGACGCAGTAAATCTGGACCTTCACTCACTCCCTCCTGTCAAGGCCTCCTGCGCGTCTACTTAACCCGGACACGTCCGCGATAAGCGAAAAGCTACACGGTGTCCTCTCGTTTACGCGACTGACAACCGATACTGAGCCAACATCCTTCCGTCACCGTCCAGACTTCTGCTATCGGCGGCGCCCCCCGAGACGGCGTTTGCTACCGGCGACCCAGCAACTGGCGCTGTCATGATCTCGTCTAGCGAGGACCCACCTGCGGCTCCACTCCTCCGGGGCGGACACGATAGTGTTCTGGGCCGCCGCTGCCCTCATTATTCCCCCGCAATTAACACCCCGACGCCGCGGACCAACTCCCACACAGCCACGCCACCCTATCCGCCACGGCCCGGCCAGGCGACACCCGCCTCTGTGGGTGGGGAAGGAGGGCTGTCATCGCCTGGCCACGTCTCCACCGCCTCAGCCCTGCTAGCACCACCCACGAGTGATAATTGATGCCATTTGTTAGTGAAGCGAACACATTAGCTCGCTACCCGGACGTGTACACGAAACTACACGATAAACAAACAAACTCTTATGAAAGGCAAAGAAATTTCCATGCGTGTTACTCTCGAGTCTTTGAGAAGTGGGGAAGAGACGAAGGGAGGGGAGGGGCGGGCCAGGGGCGGGCTGGGGAGGGAAGAGAAGGGGGCCTGGGGATCGAGGGAGCGTGAAGGTACGCCGGCGCTGCATACACACAAGGAGATGAGACGCTTCGGTTAGTGTTCATTATAAACATTAAACCACACATGACGAATCTCACGTCATCTTGAGACTAGCGGTTGGAGAGAGCGTGAGAGAGTCAGTGGAGCACGACAACATGGCCACACGGGGCTTACAGCTTCGTGGAGCAGAGACAAACGCTCACCTTAACATGCACACACGCACTGCCATAAATTACGACATTTTACCTCCTTAATTAAAACCCAAATTAATAACTGCATCCTTCACCGAGTTCATAGAGCGTCCTTTTTATATCACCAAAAGATTTCTCCTCACCATTATGACTTCCTCAGCCTCACGCAGACACAGGATTTCCCAACAATCATTCTGAACACACCTATCTCTCCCGTAGTGGTGACACCGGGGCGCTCCCTTCCCCCCCCCCCCCTCCGCTGGTGATGAGTGTCCGGAATCACCCCCCCCCCCCTTCAAGCCATGACACTTCTCCCCTTCTGCTGCACTGTTCCTGCTGCCCGAGACCAACAGGGGGGGGGGGAGGGGTCTGGCACGTATGTTGAGCCTTCAGGGGTATTGCGGTACGGTGGTTAGTTAGTGGTGGTGGTGGTGGCGGCGGTGAGAAACTGTTTGATACGGGATGCTGAGGTGACGGAGATGACGACGCTGAGGTGTGAGACAGTGATGGTGACGCAGTTAAGAGTTTAGCACTTTATCTTTTCATTTTTATTTTTATTTTCTTTCTTTCTTTCTTTTCCTTCTTTCTATTTTCTTTCTTTCTTTCTTTTGTTCTTTCTTTCTTCTCTGTCTCTCTCGTATGATGCACAACACAGGTAACCAAAACTGCAATTTATCCGTGTGTACGTACCAACATATGGCGACAGATCAAGTACAAGTTTCACTACTTACTGAATCTGCCTCACCAAAATAGAAAAAAAAGAGAGAGAAAAAAGAAAACATACACCAAATAACACTGACGGATGTAAGTTTCAAGGTATGTAAGGTCATATTATAAATGTGTCGTTTGTTTATATCTTTATGTATATATTTTTTCGTGGATATGCGAACGCCTCGGCACGGGAGTAATGTGGCTGGGAGAAAAGAAACAAAAAGATAAGAATAAGAAAGATGGAAGAGATGGATGTGGAAAGAAGAAGGCGACATACCGGATATAATGTGAGGATGTGTGTGTGTGTGTGTGTGTGTGTGTGTGTGTGTGTGTGTGTGTGTGTGTGTGTGTGTGTGTGTGTGTGTGTGTACGTGCGTGTAGAACGGGAAAGTAGAAGTTACAAAAAAATAGGAGAACACACATGAGGATAATAAATTTAAGATATTATTATGAGAATATTAATTGTAATAATAATGATATAGTAATAAAGATGTCTATTATCATAAGTTTATGATGATTATTTTCGTCATAACAATAATAAAGATAACAACAACATTATCACTACTACTACTACTACTACTACTACTACTACTACTACTACTACTACTACTACTACTAGTAATAACAATAATGATTATAAGAAAAGAAGAATGAGAAGAAAAAGAGGAGAACAATAACCCGAAATTAATAATAGTTAGACGATAATGACAAAAATACAAAAAGAAAAGAAAAACAAAAAACAAAAACACAAAAACGAGTTACAGACGAGAATAATAACAAATAACACACACGTAAAAGTAAGACGTAAGAACATTAATAAACAACAATTATCAGATACCAAAAAGAAAGAAAAAGAAGAGAACACAAAAACGAAAGCAAAAAAAGAAAGCTGGAGAGAAGAGAACAGAACGCACCTGACAATACCTGATACAAAACCACTCACTGCATTGGACGCACGCACCGCAGGGAAAGGAAAGGAAAGGAGAGAAAAAGTAAAGGCAGGCTGGTGGAGAAAGCAGAGAGAGAGAGAGAGAGAGAGAGAGAGAGAGAGAGAGAGAGAGAGAGAGAGAGAGAGAGAGAGAGAGAGAGAGAGATCGTTCATTCAGCCTTCCCTTCTGGACAACAATAATGACGATATTTTGCCGACTTTGATGTTAGTTCTGGAGAGATTATTACGTAAGGCAGGCGCGGCGGGACCTGGGCGGCGGCGGCGGGGAGGAAGCTGAGGGGCTGAGGGAAGGGATAAAGGAGGGAATGATATAATAGAGAGGAAAGGAAAAGGGGAAAAAGTGAAGGTAGAAGTTTTTTTTTGTAAGAGGCGGAATTGGCTGACTTGTGGCCCGGTTGTGGTGAGGGAGGGAAAATACACGTAAGAGGGGAAAAAAAGTGTTGTTGGATGAGAGGATCGGGATGGTGTGGGGAGATTTGAGGGGAAGGAAATGGATCTAACGACTACAGGTATTAGTGATGATATTGATATGGCTTCTACTACTGCTACTATTACTACTACTACTACTACTACTACTACTACTACTACTACTACTGTTGCTACTGCTACAACTGCTACTACTACTACTACTATTGCTACATCAAGAAGAAGAAGAAGAAGAACAAGAAGAAGAAGAAGAAGAAGAAGAAGAAGAAGAAGAAGGAAATAAAGAAGAAAAAGATCAACAACAATAACAATAAAAACAACAACAAAAACATCTACAGTTACTACTACTATTACTACTACCACTACCACCACCACCACCAATTATATGAGCAAAGAAACTAGTGAAAAATACGACAACAATAAAAATGAACTCAACTTTAAAAAGATCAACAGAGCTGATAATAAACATAATAGTTCACAAAATAGACCCCCCATCATATGTACGTTGTTAGGTCATCTGACACCTAAATGTTTCAAGCGCTTCAAAAAAAGATGTTATTATTCCAAGGAACATTAAGGAGAGCATTCACAACTCCGCACATATACCGAATTATACATACATTCTTCATCTCTTCCTCCCCATAACCCATCAAAATCCCACCCTGCCCCCCCCAAAAATAAGAAAAAAATAGAAAATCGAAATTACCTTTAATTTTCTACGTAACTTTTTTAGGGACCATCATCTCATTCTAAAAAAAAAAGAAAAAAAAGAAAAAAAAAGAAAGAAAAACAAGAACAAAAATGCAAAACACATTAATTCTCTACGTAACTTTTTCAGCAACCATCATTTCATCTTTTTTCTTTTTTCTACCATTTAATTCGCCCTTCGCCTTCTTACACAAAAAAATGTTATTCTCGTACGTATTTAAACGGACAGGTGGTGTGTGGCGCCGCGAATGTATCAGTGGTAATGGAGGAAGAGGAACCAGTCTGCCACCTGCCATGAAGTGTTCTTGTTCATGTTCAATATATTGCCTTGTTTTTATTCCTTCTCTCTCTCCTGCGCCGCCTCACTGCCTACATCTCTCACAGCACTTTCCATCTTTTTTACTCCTTTTATACGTATTTGTTTATTTGTTTACTCGTCTGCTGCCTGGTTCTTTGTTGTGTTTGCGTATGAATGTTTGTTTTGGGTGTTATATTTATTTTTCATTTGTCTTTTTTTTCATTTCCTTTTCTTCGTTTCTTCGTTTCGTTCTCTTTTTTCCATTTATTTTATGCATGCAATGGCTGGCTGGTTGTGGTGAAGTGTGCGTGCGTGCGTGCGTGTGTGTGTGTGTGTGTGTGTGTGTGTGTGTGTGTGTGTGTGTGCGTGTGTGTGTGTGTGTGTGTGTGTGTGTGTGTGTGTGTGTGTGCGTGTGTGTGTATTCCTCCACGGCTGAAATTAAATTCTGGTATCCTGTAGGCCACATAGTCTTGAAAGAGGAAAAGGAGGAGGATCAGAAGGAGGAGAAGGAGAAGGAGGAGGATGCGAAGGAGGAGGAGGAGGAGGAGGAGGAAGAGGAAGGAAAGGAAAGGGGAAACAGAGTGAAGGAGGACACTCGTAAAATGAATGGGAAAGGTGAAGGTGCAGTTCAGCATACTTAAAACCTTTGATATCTCTCTTGGTTATTACTTCATAAAGGTCAAAGAAGGAAATATAAGACATCCCTTGCGTATTTTTTCTTCCTGACAGTGTAAAATCTGTATTAAACTATCGCTCTCGCACTCTGTCACTCGTACAAATTTCACTAGAGCCTTTCAAAAGTCCAGGTACTAAAACACTAAAACGAATCATATATTGGTAGAAATAAGAATATGGATTTGTTTTCAGATGGGTGATGTGAGGATTGGTGTTCTAAAGGTAATATTTGTCTGTACGTCCTCCTCTTTGCTGCTACAGACTGTGTAATATCCTTTAAGGTCTCTGGAGTGCACTACAACCTATATGCTTAAAAGTTTCCGTCCCTTACCACTACTTTCAACAAGCTAAAGAGGATATTGTCTGAGTTTTCAAGGATGTAAACCGACAATATTGTTATTTGTGTTTTTTATAGTTATTGCATGTTTCTAGTTACAGCTGAACCCCTTCAGTACTGGGACACATTGCTATCGTGAATTTTGAATGTGGTTAGACTATTTTATGGACATTAGAAAGGGTCTATGGAGGTGAGAAGATTAATGGCCAGATTCTTCACTATTTTTATCCTCACATAATTTCTGAAGCTCTTTAAAATCACCAAATAGTAAGTAGAATGAATGTAAAAATTCGTCACGGTACTGAAGGGTTTAATAAGGATACTGCTTCACCAGTGGAGAAAAAAAAAACATGGAAACTAGCTAATCACCAGTGAGTCCTTTAATAATGGCAAGACATGACAAGAAGGAGAGGTGGTGGCCATAGAAGTCGTGGGGATTAAACAAGGTAGGGGATATGGGCTGGCCTGTAGTGTTCTTGGATAGATATTAAGCAAGGTAGGGTAAGTCAGGGTATTTGAAGGTGCGATCATAGTAAAAAGGTAAACAGGCGTGGATGAAGATGAAAGCTTGGTAAAAAAGTGAATAGGGAAGTATGTATGGTTAATGAAAAGAGAATGAAAAGAAATAATGTGAATAATGTAGTTGTAATTCTCAGTAGCAACTAGAGATGAATTAATCAAAACAGGAATAAAAGCCTGCTGATGGATAAAGACTGGTGACTCAGTTCAAGGGAAATGATAAAAAGAGACGAGAATACGAAAGTAGGTAAAGATGAAAGTATAGGTGTAGATGATTGAAATGCGTTGTGTATGTGTATGCGTGTGTGTTGGGGGAGGGGGGGCGTAGGTGTGGGTGTGAGTGGGTGGGTGTATAGAGATGGTGAGGGTTTGGGGGTTCGGATCCTTGAGAAGAGAGGACGTTTGAAGTTTGTATTGAGTCAAGTGTCTTTCTGTTGACACATTGCCGGGGGGAGTGGGAGGGGAGGATAAAACAGATTCCATAAATAGCAGGAGACTCTTGGGACGACTTCAATAAAGGTTTGGAGGGAGATAAGTCCTCGCTACTTGTGAAATACTTGTAGAATATTCACAATGTTGAGTTTACGGGGAAAGAATGATGTCTAAAATTTGAGGGAAATAAATGGAGGAAACAACTACAGTAACTAATATTGCTATAACCTCCCCTTGTTATTACTCTGGAACTCTCTATCTCCTTCTGTATTTCTAACTTTCTATGATTTGACTTTGTTTAGGAGAAAGGTTTCAAGGCATGTATTCTTATCTTTTGGCTAATTCGCTCGGACCTGTAAGGGAGCTGGCAAATGAGTGGGATATTTTTATTGTCTTATGCTACCCTTGTCATGCTTTTCCTTCTTACTTAAAAAAAATAATGTTAGAAGGTGGTGGATAAGGGCAACAAAAATACTGATAAAAAAAATAATGTTAAGAAGGTGGTGGATAAGGGCAACAAAAATACTGATAAAAAACCCGGCCATGGAGAGAACTTCCCCCAAAGAAAGGCCATCATTCAAAATAAATGGATAAGTTTGTATTGTTACTTCTAATTCTAATACTATCACTCCTGCCATTACTATAACTTGCACTACACTGCCGCTACGTCTACCGCCGCCACCACCAACCACTAAGGTAGCAATTTTAACATCGCCAGAGTAGAAGCGGAAACACATCTTATGAATAGTGCGTGATAAATCTTGTGAATTTTTTCGTAGTTAATCGTCTGTTTTCTCTTCGGTGAGGCAACGTTAATCCAGCTGTTTTTCCTGCATTTCTCTTTTTACCTCCGGGCCAGACTACTCCTTTGCAAAATGTAATAAGAAGAAAAACAGACAGCAGTTCTTTGTCTTTATTTACTCCGAGTTAAACATGCACACGAAGAAGAACAAACAACAAAATCAGTGAACAATAGTCCCTTTTGAGAAGTGTTGAAATTCCCCCCTTCTGCGTGTAACACCCTCACTGCGAAACACGAATAAAGCAACGAATGATAAAGGAGAAATGGAAGATGAAAGGAGGTGGCGTACTGCGTTGCGGTGCGGGAATACGACACGGGTTCAGTAAGTGGACTGCGAGGCGTTTCCTTCTCCTCCCTTAAGAAAATGATGAGCGCTGAGTTGCCGGCACTGCTCTGACTCGGAGGAGCAGAAAAATCGCCTGCAGATATAAAGAAAGTTTTCCGAATTTCATTTTAATGGTCTGGACTTAATCCTCTTGCAAAAAAAGAAAGAAGTATATACATTTTACATTAAGCTTTTATTCTTTCCGGTTATTGCAAGAGAGAGAGAGAGAGAGAGAGAGAGAGAGAGAGAGAGAGAGAGAGAGAGAGAGAGGGAGGGGAGAGAGACTGACTATTCCCATGCGTTCTCCTTTCTCCTCCTCTTCCTCGTTCTCCTCCTCCACCTTTACTTCCTCCTCCTCCTCCTCCTCCTCCTCCTTTTCCTCCTCCTCCTCCTCCTCCTGAAATTTCCACCTACATATACTGAAAGAAAATATAACATTATAAAAACATTTCCATTTAATGCCCTGTCTGGCTGCCAATCTAACTAATTGTCTCCACCTTACACCTCATTCCCATCATACGCTTATATTCACCCCAGCGTAACCATCCAAATAAGCTCCCCTCTCCCCACCCCTCCCCTCAGAACCACCCAGCCACCCTGCTACCCCTCCAGCATAACCACCCAGCTGTTTACACACAAAAGAGTTCTATTCCAACGATATGAAGAGAAAAAAAAGAGAAATCCGATCGAAAACCCTATTTGAAATTACTGTAATCATGTTCACAATTACATGAAATAGAGGTGGGGTGGGTGTTGGAATTTTTGTATTTATGTTTTTTTAGGTATTTTTTTCGTTTCTCTTGCTCTTTATTTATTTATTTTCTCTCCTAGTCGATGGTTCAGATGAGTGGGGCACATTTTTCTGTACGAAGGGATGGTGGGTGGCCTTGTCCTGTCCGCCGTGGTTCTGATGTGATTGCTGCTGATTGATGATGAGCAATTTTGTCCGTGTGTCTGCGTGTGACGTGATGTAATGTGCGTTTAGCGGTGATGGCTG
>CM035200.1:3764970-3775551 GCA_020233015.1 Callinectes sapidus | reverse complement strand
TCCCCCTCAAAGCTCCCTCTTTCCCTCTCATCACATCCCAATTTTTAACTCCCTTTCTCCCTCATCTCCCCTACAAGTCCTCCCTTTTCTTCTCCCCCACTTTGCCTCCCTCTTTCACCAACAATCTCTGTGTCCCTCTTAATTTCTTGTTTTCATTCCCTCATTTCATCTTCCCTTTCATTCCATTTTCCCTGTCCCTTCCCCCCTCTCTCTCTTTCTATTTCTCTTTTATCTACAATCTCTACCTTTCTGTCTGTTTTTCTGTCTGTCTCTTTTTTCTCTCTTCTCGTTTTTTATTTTTTTTTTCTGTTTTATTTTCCGTTTCTCTCTTTTCCTCTTCCTTCTAATGTTTCTTTTCATCTCCTCATCGTCTTTCTGTTATTATTTTTCTCCCAACTTTTCTTTCATCTTTCTCTTCCTCGGACATTATTTCATCTATTTCCTCTCTTCTCCTCTTAGTTCCTCCTTTCCTTCCTCTCACTTTCTTTCCTTGACTCTCCCTCTGTCTGCTCGCTTTCTCCAAACATCCCTTTCCTTCAAATTCTCTTCATCCTTCTCATTACTCTTCTCTTTTATTCCCCCCCATATATACCTTCCTTTCTTTCACATACTCTTTTGGCTTCCTCTTATAAATATCTTGACTTCACTCCCCTCACCACCTCATTTCCCAGCTGTGTCTCATCTCTCTCTCTCAGCACCCATGTCCCTTATCACCGCTCCCTCCCTCCCTCCCTGCTTGCCGCTATGGGTTGCTGCGGACATGGCAATGAAATGTGCAGTCTGATCCATCGCCAGCACTTAAACATTATGAATAATATATAACTCTTAAGAGCACTCGTGGGTTCAGGCCTTTTCTCTTATTCACACGGTGCTACAGAGAGAGAGAGAGAGAGAGAGAGAGAGAGAGAGAGAGAGAGGGAGAGGGAGAGGGAGAGGGAGAAAGGTCTGTCTGTGTGGACTCCCTTCGAATACTTTAGTTTTGTCCCATTATTTAAGATTAATTGAATACATGATGCTGTGTGGGGTTCTTTTTCTTTTCTTTGTTTTTATTAGGTCAGAAGGGAGCTAGTCCGGCTAAGGAAAATATAAAGAATGGTAAAAAAAAATAGAAAAAATAACCCCACTGAATGTCTCTCTCTAAAAAAAAATGCGAGAAAATTAAAGTTTTTTCTTTCTTTCTCTATTTTTCTTCTTAATCCTCCGAGTCTTCCTTCCGATGTTAACTTGTTTGATCCTACTGATGCTGAGAGAGAGAGAGAGAGAGAGAGAGAGAGAGAGAGAGAGAGAGAGAGAGAGAGAGAGAGAGACGGGCAGACAGAAAGACGAGATATATTATTCATGGTGGCGATGGAAGGGGAATGAAGGGAAGGCACAAGAAGGAATAAGAGAAAATGTAAGATGTCAGGAAGAACTGAGAAATGGAAGGAAGGAGAAGGAAAGGGGAAAAAAAGATAGAATATGGAAAAAGAAGAGCAAGGAAGGTCAGGGATGAAGAAAAGAAGAAGAAAAGCAAAGAACAGAGAAAAAAACGATGAAGAAGAAATGCGAACAAGGCAAGAAAGAGAGAGAGAGAGAGAGAGAGAGAGAGAGAGAGAGAGAGAGAGAGAGAGAGAGAGAGAGAGAGAGAGAATGTAGTAATTATCTTCTATTCCTCTTTCTCTCGCAGCTAGAAGAAGAAGAAGAAGAAGAAGAAGAAGAAGAAGAAGAAGAACAAGAAGAAGAAGAAGAACAAGAACAAGAAGAAGAACAAGAACAAGAAGACAATTACGATGATGATGAAGACGAAAACGAAAACGAAAACAACAACAACAACAACAACAACAACATAACAAACTACACATATAAACTCCATGTCCGTGTGTGTATGTGTGTGTGTGTGTATGTGTGTGTGTGTGTGTGTGTGTGTGTGTGTACGTGCGCGCGTGTATGTGTGTGTGTGTGTGTCTGTCTGTCTGTCAATGCGCACCCGTGAGAAAAAAAATATCCCAACACACAATATCCCACAGAGTCTTCTTTCCCTCGTTTAAACCCAGGGTAGCCATAACACCACGAGACAACCACCAGGTAAGCCACAGGTGACCCACAGGTGAGCCCCTAATGCACTCCGCCCCTCTCCACTAGCGCGCCGAGGTGAGGGAGAGAGGGAGAGAGGGAGAGGGAATACTAAACAAGCCACAAGCTACCGCACTGGTCTCTGTGTTTTACTATGGCCCTCTCACCCGTGGGAAGACACAGCCACGCGAGGAGGAGGAGGAGAGGAGGAGGAGGAGGAGGAGGAGGAGGAGGAGGAGGCCTATAGATGTCCCATGTGATTTTTTTCTGAAGTTGTGTTATGGTAGAGTTTTTTTGAGTGGGAAGATTTTTTTTCATTTTCATTTTTATTCATTTATTCTATTTTACTGTACTTATTTTTTGCTTTTATTTATTTTTGCTTGTGTTGTGTGTGTGTGCGTGTGTGTGTGTGTGTGTGTGTGTGTGTGTGTGTGTGTGTGTGTGTGTGTGTGTGTGTGTGTGTGTGTGTGTGTCTGAGCGTGTGTGTTGAAAAGATAAACAGAATAAACAGGTAAACAAATAAAACAGTGCTATTATGAAAACAACAAACAAACAAAACAAAAAAATAAACAGATTAACATTTTTCGCAAGTAAAGGGACACGTAAGAAGGAAGAACATGGGAAAAAAATACAGACAGACAGACAGACAGACAGACAGACAGACAGGCGGACACGAGGGGGGAAGGGGGGGATAGAGGGGGAGAAGGGAAGGGAAGGGAAGGAAGCTGAGGTTGTAAACTCTTATGATGTTCACACGCACAAAAAATAACTGAGGTTTTTCTTCCTTCCTTCTCCTTCTTTACCATTTACCATCCTCCTCCATCCTCCTCCTCCTCCTCCTCCTCCTCCTCCTCCTCCTCCTCCTCCTTAGCCCCATTTAGGAAGATATGGTGAGGAGAAACCGTTGTCCGTGTGCATATAACAACAACAAAACAAAACAACAACAAAAACAACAATAACATCAACAAAAACAACAGCAACAAAAAGAGAACAGGAGGAGTTTAAAGATACATATTCTAATAAACAACACAAAGAATAACTCACTGAATAAGCCACTGACTGACTGACTGACTGACTGACTAACTGACTGACTGACTGGACTATTTAAACTGAACTTCGCTATACTGAGTGGCTAAGTGACCAGCCCCGAATTTCTTAGACGAGTTTCTAGTCTTAAAATCCATCTTAAACTCCCCAAAATTGTTGTTGTACTTCAGCAGTAAATTTGAAGGTGTTAATGAGATAATGGTTTAAGTACAACACCATTTTCGAAAGGTTAAGATGTTTTTTAAGACTAGAAATTTGACTAAGGAAAAATGACTTAAGAATCTGTGGTAATACGGGCCCTGACACACACTGTCTCTCTCTCTCTCTCTCTCTCTCTCTCTCTCTCTCTCTCTCTCTCTCTCTCTCTCTCTCTCTCTCTCTCTCTCTCTCTCTCTCTCTCACTCACTGAATACAACTTTGACTCACTCACTAACTCACTAACTGAGGCAAAACTCAATTAAAACATCAAAGTACAAATCGATACGCAAAATAATTAGAGAGAGAGAGAGAGAGAGAGAGAGAGAGAGAGAGAGAGAGAGAGAGAGAGAGAGAGAGAGAGAGAGAGAGAGAGAGAGAGAGAGAGAGAGGGAGAATGATTGACCGACTTGGCTATAGCTGTCCAGTACTCTCACCCACCCTACCTACCTCTCCCTCTCCCACTCCCTCTCTCCCTCTCCCTCTCCCTCTCTCCCAATCGCTGCGGCGGGAGCGTTGAACCACAAGCCCCAAGTTTACCTCAACACGAATTGTCGGCCTATTTATTACCCGACGCCGTGGGAGACCTGAGGAAGGCGCTGACGGGGAGGAGGAGGAGGAGGAGGAGGAGGAGGAGGAGGAGGAGGAGGAGGAAAACAGACAGCAACAGCCTTACTGGTTCTAAAGAGGCTGTTTGTGTGACTAACCTATCACCTGAAGGAGGAGGAGAAGGAAGAGGAGGAAGAGGAGGAGGGAATATAAAAGAAAGAACAGACAGCAACAGACCTATTGGCCCTAATAAGGCTGTTTTTGTCTCTCTTTTTGATGTAAGAAGGAAATCCGGACAAAATAGGGAATAAATATAAGCCCACCCAGTCCCCAGACAAGTTTAATACAAGACTTTATTCTTTACATTGCCATTGCTGCAGATAATCAAGTGTCAAAAGGATGAACTTGTCGTGAAAATCTTGTAAGAACAGACACAATACTCT
The DNA here is from genome assembly GCA_020233015.1 of Callinectes sapidus. Lineage (NCBI taxonomy): Eukaryota > Metazoa > Arthropoda > Malacostraca > Decapoda > Portunidae > Callinectes > Callinectes sapidus. The sequence continues at coordinate 3,771,265 of CM035200.1, read as the reverse complement.
TTATTTGAAAATTTGACAGTTATAAAGAAGTAACAAAAAAAACTACGAGGCGAAAATAAAAATAAAAATGTGACTACAGATTTGTTTAGTATATTTTAAGGTTAAAGGAGAAACGCTACTATTTAGTACACTATATAAAAAAAATGGGAAGAGGAGGAGGAGGAGGAGAAGGAGGAGGAGGAGGCACACGCAGGGAGTCACGGAGGCAGTGGGCCAGGCTACCATTTGGGGGTGTGGGGGGGTGTGGGGGGTGCAATCACATTCTCTACAGCAGTTAGTCCCGGTGGCTGCCATCTGGCTCCCCAATGCCTTGCTGAGAGAGACGCGGGCACCCGGCCATCACTTTATGGCTCCTGGGCATACGTGGCGCTATCCTCCTCCTCCTCTTCTTCCTCTACATCCTCATCCTCCTCTTCCTACTCCTCCTCCTCCTCCTCCTCAATTTTTCCATTATTTTGATTTATAAAACTTCTACTTCTAGTTCTGTTTCTCTTCTTTCTCTTGCCGTAATTTCCATACCTTCTATTTTCTTCACTTTCTCTTCCTCCTCCTATTTTTTCCTTCAATTTGACTTATAAAACTTCTACTTTTCCTTTTCCTCTTCCTCTTACCTTAACTTCTATCACTTCTACTTTCTTCACCTCCCCCTCTTCCTCTTATTCGAATTTCCACTGCCTCAATTTTTTCTCTTCTTCTTATTTTTACAACCTCTATTTTTTTTTTTATTGTCTTCCTCCTCCTCTTATTTTAATTTCTACAGCCTTTCCTTTTCTCCATCTCCCCCATCTCCATCTCCCCCATCTCCTCCTCCTTTGTTTGATCCTATTCTATCTTATTCATTATCTTGTCTTATCCTTTCCCACCACCACCAACACCATTACCATCATCATCATCATCATCATCATCACAGTCACCATCATCATCATCATCTATCTAATTTCGCTGAGGCATCATGGGCGCGCCAGACTGGATAGGCGATGAGGAAGATGGAGGAGGAGGAGGAGGAGGAGGAGGAGGAGGAGGAGGAGGAGGAGGATCATTACCTCACACAAGTAATATAACACCTTGTCCTTCTCTCTGTCTTCCTCGATGAGTGATGAAGGACCAGACACGGGCACGCCCTCTCTTCCCTCCCCTCCTCCTCCTCCTCCTCCTCCCTCCACTCCCTCCAAGCCCTTTATTCCTCCACCATATCCATCGCAATATCATTTCCTCACTCTTCCTTCTTCCTTCCATCAATCTTTCTCTTCCATCACAGCTTTCTCCTTCTTTCCTTCTTTCCTTCCTTCATATTCCCATACTTTTATTATTCTTTGTTTCACCATCATCACTTTCCTTTTTATTTATTTCCTTCACTCTGCTTTTTTCCCTTCCATTATTATCTCTCTTCTATCACAGCTCTCCTTCCTTCCTTCACATTTTTACACTTTCATAACTTTCTCCTCTTCTATCATCATATTATCACATCACTTCTTCCTTCTGTCCCCATATGTCTCGTATTTTTCCCCTTCTCTCCACCGCCTCCACCTCTACTGCTCCACACCCAGGCTACTTAAACCTTTCTCTCCTCCGCATACAACCTTAAAACTCTACTGCCCGTCTCACTTTCTCTTATACTACTTTGCAAAACATTCTCTTTTTTCATCTACTCCTTGCCAAACGCAACAATTTTTCCTACATCTCTGTCTCTCTCTCTCTTTCCCTTCCTTCTCTCTCCTCCGAAACATTCTCTTCTGCATCTCCCTCCCTCATTCCTTGCTAAACACAACATTTTTTTCCTATATCTCTCTCTTTCCCTACTTCTCTTTTCCATCTCTTCTTTTACCATCTCGTACCCCATTCCTTTGCAAAACACGTAAGTCCGTATTCAGAAAGGCTTTGCTCTCTCACCACGACAATTTTCTAAGGCCACAGAGATGATGAGCGACGTTTTCCAGTGTTCTCCAATTAATAAGATAGGAACCTTGTCGCTCTGCCTCTCAAAACGTTAAAAAAATAAGTAAATAAATAAATAAATAAATAAATAAATAAATAACAATAATAATAAAAGAATGAATAAATAAAAGAATTAAAAAAAACTCGTGTGAATTTGAGTACAGATTTTGGTAGTAGTGGAGGTGAAATAAGGAAGTGTTTGCGACTACAAGCCATAATCCTTTCTTACATCGCCCTTTTTCCTTCCACATTCACCAACCATATCCATCCTTTTCTATATCTCTTTCTCCTCTCTTCTACTCCCTGCAAAACACATAATCTCTTCCACATCTCCCTCTTTCCCTCATTCACATCCTCCTTCTCTCTCCCTCTCCCTCTCTCTCTCTCTCCCTCCTTCCCTCCCTCCCTCCCCCAGCCTGCCACTAAACAAGAGGCATTCTCAGAGCCCATTAAATTCCCTCTTTACATTTTTTCCTCTCGTTGTGACAAAAGGCAGGTATTCTCTCCAACATCCTTAGGTAATGAACACTGAAAGAACCTGCCTTGCACCCAGCGACCACACACACACACACACACACACACACACACACACACACAAACGAGTTATATATCCTGGTTTATTTCTTATTCCTTCCTTTTCATTATTATTTCATCTTTTATTTTGTTTCCTTCATTCTTATCTTTTAATGTATTTTCTCTCCTATTTTTTTATTCCTTTATGTTTTTTTAATTTTTTTATTTTATCCGTAGTTTTCTTCGTCTTTCCTTCCTTCCTCTCTTGATTTCTTTCTTATCTCATTCTTTATTTACTTCCTTCTTCCCAAGTTTTTTTTTCTCATCTCTTATCTCTGTCTTTTCCTCCTTATTTACATTCGTACCTTCAATTCTCATTCTCTCTCTCTCTCTCTCTCTCTCTCTCTCTCTCTCTCTCTCTCTCTCTCTCTCTCTCTCTCTCTCTCTCTCTCTCTCTCTCTCTGTTCCTTGAAGTTATTTATAGACTATTTTGAAAGATATGGTGGCTTTTACTATTTGTACAGGATTTTGATGATGAATGTACTATTTTTTCTGATAGTATTCCGTATTGTAGAGTACTTTTAACTATTCTATTTTGTGTGTATTAAAAAAAAGATTCTGTCAGTAAACTAATAATAATAATAACAATTCTCTCTCTCTCTCTCTCTCTCTCCTCTCCTCTCTCCTCTCGTCTCGTCTCTCTCTCTCTCTCTCTCTCTCTCTCTCTCTCTCTCTCTCTCTCTCTCTCTCTCTCTCTCTCTCTCTCTCTCTCTCTTCTCGATTACAATTTCTCAAGACCATCAGCCCTCGTCACCTTCCTTCACCCACCGAAGCACCACTGAGGGAGTCGAACCACCGTCCCCCCACCCACCCCCACCCTCCACCCACCCCCCCACCCTCACCCCCCACCCCTCCTCCGGGATGACCAGTGGGACGCCTGCGGTCAAACCTTGCGCCCACAACCGCCCACAGCCACCACCACTCTCTCTCTCTCCTCTCTCATGAGTTTGGAGTTTCATCGGGGAGAGTGTGGACAAGTTTGTGGGAAGCTGTGTGAGAGAGAGGGAGTGGGGGTGGGAGAGAGAGAGAGAGGGAGAGGGAGGGTAGTGGTGGTGGTGGTGGTGGTTATTGGAAGAGTGTATACGTGTGGTAGGGAATGGACTGGTTGAGTGAAAAGAGAAAGAGAGAGAGAGGGAGAGGGAGAGGGAGAGAGGTATGGTGAGAAAGGATGTGACGAGGATTTGGAGGAGGAGGAGGAGGAGGAGGAGGAGGAGGAAAGCGGTAAATTCTTACAATCTCTTTATATGAAGATTTGTTACCGTTCTCCTTGTCTGATTATTTTGATACCAAGTGAATGAAATAATATCAGAGAGAGAGAGAGAGAGAGAGAGAGAGAGAGAGAGAGAGAGAGAGAGAGAGAGAGAGAGAGAGAGAGAGAGAGAGAGAGAGAGAGAGAGACTAATAAAATAAAATAAAATAAATCAATGAATAAATAAAAACAAAGTAAAATATAAATAAATAAATGATTAAACAAACACACAGAAGGTAAACAAACCCGGAAAGAAAGAAAATAAAACAGAATATCCACAAAAACAGATAAAAAGCAAAAAAAGGTACGAATATAACACAAAATATTCAGAAACCCTACAATAGACACAAATACGATTCAAACACCTATACATTTAACGCAGAAAAAAATATAAAGGAATAGAAGAAACATAAAACCAAAGACAACAGAAAAAGAAGAAAAGAAAAACAAACAGAAGAATATAAGTAAAACAAAGAAAGATTCACAAACAACAATAAACAAAGAAACACTTCAAACACACACACACACACACACACACACACACACACACACACACACACACACACACGGAAAGTAAAAACAATTGAACATCACTTCGTAACGCTCTTCTCTCGACCCTGGGAAGACAAAAGAGCATCGACACCCATCCAAGTAAAGAGTAAACACGGCGGGGTAAGGAGAGTAAGACCGGATTGGATTACACAACAAGGGATCTGACGCAGGGAAAGGGGTTTGACGGGTAACGAGATGAGAAAAAGAGATAAAATGAAAAAAAAGAAAACAAAAAAATAAACGAAAAATAAAAAGTAAAGGTAAGGTGAAGAGGTACGTTAAAAATAGATGATAAATAGGAGGAGATGAAAGATAAGATGATGAATAGTAAGGAAATAAGAAAAATAGACCCAAAATAAAGAGATACAATAAAAGAGTAAATGAAAAGATATAAATGAAATTGTATAGACGTAAAGCATGAATAATGAGATGAGATGAGAAAAGTGAGTAGATAAGTTGAATAAAAAGTATAAAAATAATAAAAATACATAAAAAATAAAAATAAAAGGATGAGAAAAGATATAAAATGATAAAAAGAAATGTCAAGCCAAGAAATTAATTAAAATAAGGCTAATATATAAATAGAGATAAAAATTACTACAATGAACAGTAAGGAGATAAGAATAGTAGAGGTAAGACCAAAATAAAGAAACACAGTAAATAGAACAAAGAAAAATATAAGTGAAATTATCTGAAAGGAATATATAGACAAGATAAGATGAAGAGAGAAAAAGAGTTAAGATGAAGAAAATATAAAGTAAAAAAATACAATGAAAAGAATACAGAAAAAGAGATAAGATAAAAGAAGACGAAAGATATAAATGGAAGAACGATTACGAAATAAGAAAAGTAAAACAAATGAATAAATAAACAAGATGAATAAAATCAAAGATATACAGTAGGAAATAGAAGGAAATAGAAGGAAAAAGTAAATAAGCGAGAAAGAAGAAGAAAGATAAGATACACTGTTAGAAGGAGAATATGTGGGAAAATAAGCAGGAAAAAAATATAAATGAGGAAATAAATGAATGATAATCACCAAAAAAGAGTAAAAGAAACAAATAAAAATAAAAGAAGGAAAAAGTCAATGAATTAGAAAGAAGAAGTAACATATAGTAAGCTAATAGAAGAATAACAAGTGTGAAAATAAGGACAAACAAAGAAGTACAAAAGACTAATAATAATCACAAAAGGACTACGATAAACAAATAAACAGATAAGGAAGGGATAAAACAAAACAAAAAACAATGAAGTAATAATAAAACTACAAGACACACACAAAAAAAAAAATTAATAATAATAATAATAATAATAATAATAATAATAATAATAATAATAATAATAATAATAATAATAATAATAACCACCAACACCACCACCACCGCCAATACCAACAAAAACATCAACATGAACAGGTAACCAGATAATTACAGGTACAGACAGGTAGGTAGGTAGAGAGATAGATAGGTAGGTAGAGAGGCAGATAGGGAAGTGAAGCATTGAACTGGCAGCCTTGTGACCCACGTCGAGGAGGAGGAGGAGGAGGAGGAGGAGGAGGAGGAGGCTGGGACACTCACATATCTAGGGTTTACTGCCCACCAAAAGGTCTCGCTTACCTAACCTGTATTTAGCAGTAATTCCAGCCCACCCTTGTGTTATCAGAGGGGATCAAGGGTGGCATTCGCGGCTTCTTTGTAAAGGCCTTCTGATCCTATGCTAAAGAGGTTTAGATCCCATTCCCCTCCTCCTCCCCCCCCACCTCCTCCATCTCCCTCCCTCCTCTGGTTTTCCTCAGTAGTGTGTGTGTGTGTGTGTGTGTGTGTGTGTGTGTGTGTGTGTGTGTGTGTGTGTGTGTGTGTGTGTATGTGTGTGTTATCATTATTATTATTGTTCTTCTTCTTCTTCTTCTTCTTCTTCTTCTTCTTATTATTATTATTATTATTATTATTATTATTATTATTATTATTATAAAGAAGAAGAAGAAGA
>CM035200.1:3668326-3684958 GCA_020233015.1 Callinectes sapidus | reverse complement strand
AAGAAGTAAGAAGAAAAGAGAATAGATGAAGAAATCAATAAAAAAGAAAATAAAAAGGAAGGAAAAACGTGATATAATAAGGTGATTTTAGGTGAGAAATAGAAAAAGGTTAAGATGAGAAGAAGAAGAAGAAGAAGAAGAAGAAGAAGAAGAAGAAGAAGAAGAAGAAGAAGAAAGAAAGAAAGAAAGAAAGAAAGAAAGAAAGAAACAGAAAAGATCAAAAGAAAGAAGAAAGAAGAAAAAAAGGAAAATAAAAGTAAAGAAAGGTGAAAAGCGAAAAAAGGAGAAAACAAGAAAGCAGAGAACAAAAGAAGGAAAAGAAAAAGACCCAAGAACAACATTTGGAGAGAAGGAAGGAAAAAAAGAAGAAGACAGGACAAGGAGTTTGAAGAGTTTTTTTTCGAAGACAAGAAGGAAAACAAAGCCGGTGAAGAGACACAGGGAGATAAGATAGACACAAAAGGCGTCGGAAGCCCCGCCATCTCTGCCTTTTAGGAGTGAAGGGTGTCAGGAACGAGAGCGTAAATACACGTTACGGCAAAAATATCGTTCACTAAAGCACATGACAGAGGAAAAAAAATAATAAAAGGTTTACTTTATCAACTTATTGTTTTGAATGATTTCCTTGATTTCTTTATTTCTGATTTTTTTTTCTGTTCTCGATAAGCATGTCAAATTCTGCCTTCCGTTTTTTTTTTTCTTTTGGGAATATCGTGTTGTAGTTTTCCACCTTGTATTTTTACTGCATCTACTTCGGAATGTTTTCTTTTCTTCCTTTTTCTATGCGTTAGTTCCAGTTCTGTTTTATAGTTTCTCATTCTATTATATTTCCCTTCTTTTCTCTGATTTTTTTCTGTCTTTCTCTCATTTCTCTTCATCATTTCAACTTATCCTCGATTTTTTTATTTACTTTCTGATTATTCTTCGATCAATCAACTCTGAATTCAACTTTCAATAATAGTTTTTCTTTGTCTATATATTGTCACTTACATTTCATTCTCATGTTTCTATTTGTCTTATTTCCTGAATCCCTTCTTTTCTTCCTCTTCTGTCTCTCATATATCTCTTTTGCAGTTTCTCTTTCTTCACTCCATTTCCCTTCTTCTCTCTTGAATTCCTTTTCTGTCCTCCTTGCATTTCTTCTTCATGGCTCCTCTTTCTCCATCTCCTATTCCTACTTGTCCTACACCCCTTTCCCTTCCTCCGTCTGAGTGCTCGCGCTCCACCGGGTCCCGCCTCCCTGCCGCCACCACGCCACTATCTTTCAGGAGACGCATAGCCACAATCATCACCACTACACGAGGCCACACATCAAGGAGGGCGACGCAGGCCGTTAGGTGTGTGTTCCATCTCTCATCACCACTAAACGACGCCACTCATCACCACCCTCCTATCCGCCTCCTGCTTGCTTCTCTCTCATCTGCTACACCATTTCATTACCCCCACCCAACTCTCCTCTCTCTCTCTCTCTCTCTCTCTCTCTCTCTCTCTCTCTCTCTCTCTCTCTCTCTCTGTCTCTCTCTCTCTCTCAGGTTCATGCGCAATATGACTGTTTATCCTGTCAATATGGTGAAGTTGACGTATGATAAGGCACTAATACTCCGGATAAAACAGTAGATAACTTCGGAATTAATGGATTTTCCTGCATCAGTGGTTTAGTCTCCGCTTGCTTCTCTAAACGCACACAATACTCTCGCCATGCTATATTCACTGCATTACATTGTTAGCTTTCTATTTACCTTACACATTTTCTCTTCTTCTTATGTTAGAGGTGAAGGTCAACAAAACATCAAAGAAGGTTCACTTAAGTGTCAGTTTCCATGGAAAGACAAACAAAAATCATCGTAAATTGAAGAATCTCTTGAAACCTCTGACTTAGAATAGTTCAAGTCATAACAAGGAAAACAAATACAAAAGAAAACACTGAATTTAAAATTTTACCAGAAAGAAGGAGGAATAAATGAGTATACTGGTTAACTCTTGCATCAGTGCCAGGATTATGTTGAGAGTGAGGCTATACCACAGCGTACGTAGCAACTTGTTTTGTATATCCCAGCCTCTTGTCTTGTTCTTCTTCTCTCCTCCAAGGCATGCTTTAATTAGCTTTCCCATCCCTTGCTGTCGTGCGTTAAGTACTCATGTGTTACTGTTTCTTTTGTTTGCTCTGAAATTGAAACAACTTACTCTCCGAGACAATTGCCTGAGATGAGTGTTCAAAATTAAGGAAGAGTTAAATTTTTCGATTGTAATATAGTGTGTGTGTGTGTGTGTGTGTGTGTGTGTGTGTGTGTGTGTGTGTGTGTGTGTGTGTGTGTGTGTGTGTGTGTGTGTGTGTGTGTGTGTGTGTGTGTGTGTGTGTGTGTGTGTGTGTGTGTGTGTGTGTCTGTGTGTGTGTGTGTGTATGTGTGTGTGTGGGTATCAGTATGTGACAAATGACATTAATGGTGTATTTCTCAACCTACACATTTGTAATGTAATATGCTAGCAATAATTTATTATCTTTGTAACAAAGGGGAACATTATGATTTTTCTGAAATCACGTATTTGCTTTTCACTCTGCGATAATACTATCATTTTCCTTTTGTAACAATATTTTCAATAATATTTTGCAATAACACTTGCAGTACCGCTACAAATAGTTAACTCTATGTTTCCTCTCCACTTTACACTCCTAATGTAGTCACAACACCACCAGATATCAAACAATAAATTGTCTCTATCATATGCAGTTTGCCTTACTCCTACCGCTCTTGGGAATTCCGTGCAGCGTTCCCTGGGAAGGAGCGGCAGGATGCGGCGTAGGTTGAGGAATGGCTACTGGAGACATTGGCGGTTACCTCTTTATACTGTGAATGACTTAGTGTTCTTGGTTCCTTTAAGAGTTTTCCTATAAATCAACATAAGTCAAGGAACATTTTATTCTATATAGCAATTATGATGAATATTTTATTTATGCGTTTTCTTCTAAACAGCAGGAGGGTAATATACCAAACATTCCTTTCACCACTAAACAATTCTCAATATTCGTGTCAATACTCATGTGTCCATTCTAAGGTGAATCGCTGAGGGAGAAGACCTTTACAAAGGAAACACAAACTGACTGTGCATTCAGATGAATCAATCAGGCAGCGATCAATACATCACCAAAATATAACAAGGACACGCAATGTGAGAGGCAATAAAGTAACACAAAGAAGGTTAAGAATACTTTTGTAGCCTTGAGTATAATTCAAACATATATGAATTACTTATGATCGTTGTCTACACAAAAAGTTATTCACAAAAGCTATACCTTCCCGTGCCTAATATATAAAAAAAAGAAAAAAAAAATAACTCGTTGAAATCAAGCTGTTTTTATCTCGCAGCTCATGTCTGCTCCTCACTCAATATTCTTTACACTAGTCTCTCGTGTTGCTGCGTCTTTTTTTAAGATGCTTTTTACCTCTTTTTTTTTTTCTCTCTCTCTTTGTAAATTATTCACTTTCTTTTATCCACTAAAATAGTAATATATATATATATATATATATATATATATATATATATATATAATAAATAAATACGCACAGTTTTTGCTTACCTCTTTCAGCAACAACGTAATACACAGTACATAAACAATCCAAAAACATGCAGGTACGCATGCATGCACCAACTCAGGCACGCACGCATGCACACACGCATGCATGCACACACGCACATATGCACACACGTAAGTACGCACGTACGCATACACATACACTTGCGCATGCACACGTACAAACACACACACACACACACACACACACACACACACACACTATCGAGTACATCAGAGACCCCACCTTTTTTTCAATAGCATCCGCAACTATTATGACGGCGAGAAAAAAGAAAATATAAACAACCAGTGCTCTTGCCAATATTTTGATGTTTCCTTCTTCAGTGACTTATAAGGTCCTCCATTACCCTGAACATTACGTTTTAAACTTAAACCCTGGTATCAGCTCATTATTACCTTGCACAGCCAGTTAATTCAAATATCCTGAGAAAACTAGAGAGATGAACACTGATTAAACTGCAAAATGGAAATCAAGTGAGGGAAGTGGATTTCTTGACTTGTGACCAGAACTCTAAGGGAGCATGCTCAGTTATATGTAAGCCATGGCCGCTGTGTTACTTCCCTTGGCACGACATGAAAGCCAGGAAAAGTAAAAGCACTGTGACTGGGACATGGGAAGGGAAGACTGTCGCAAGAAGAAGAGTGGGTAATGGTAATGGAGTCACTGGGTCAGGTAGGGGAAAAAATAATCCAGTCTCAATACAGTAGGAATGAGGTCACGTGACGATTGATGTTACACAGCGCTCGAGGTTATGTGGCATTAAAAGAGGGTCGTATAAAGAGGTCACATGGCGCTCAAATAAGATCAAAAGGCGTCAAAGCAAGTCATAAAACGTCATTATAAGCTTATGAAAAAAAAACAAAAAAAAACAGAGAAGCTCATATGTCGTCCAAACAAGGTTAAAGCATAAAGATCGTAATAGAACTAAACAAGGTAAAAAAGAGAACGAAATTAGGACATAGAACACCCAAAACAAATTTTATAGGTCCCAAACACGGATCATATCGATTTTGAACGAAATCATATGGCGCTCAAAAGTCATATGTCGCCCTAACAACACCATACAGGGCCAAAACTCTGTCACAAGGCGCAGGGAAGAGAAGAGCTCCATTCAATTTGTGGAAAGGTAAACTTTTCGTCCTTGGAATTTCCATTCACTTGAAACGTAGAATATGTTTTTTGGTGCAAACTTACATCAGCTCAGTTCGAATTTTTCTGGGTTACTAATTTAAAAGTCTGCAATAGATTAGAATAGATGAGTAATACGCAGCTGGTGTATCACTGATATTGTTTCACGTCCTTTTATCTTTCAAAGAAAAAGTTACAAAGTCTGATGCAATATATAAAAATGCCTTAATTGCAAATTCGGAAGTTTCTGATATAATTCGAACAATTTAACATATTAAATCTTATCGTTCAAATGATAGCCCACCACTTCAATACATATGTTTTTAATTTAAATGGTGATATGAAACTTATCAAACAAGCTAGCAGAACATTTAAAGGCAAAAGTGATATTGATGACGCGGATGGTTTCAAACACAATTTTGCTCCACCTGGAAACACTTCAGCGCTGGCCTCGTGATTGGCTGCCCGTATCCCCGTTACGAGCTCATTTCGCCGACTCATTTTGTAAAATACTTCGTTCAAAACACAAAGTATAAAGTTAAAACACTTGTAATGCCTCCAATGATGACGCTGCTGTAAAATACTATGTTATTTACAAAATTACCCTCCAACAAAACGAGGGGCCCAGAAAGTGTTTTGACCCACAACTGAAAACTAGCGCGCGGCATTTGGGTAGAGATCACCAAAGTTTCATGAGGCTCCCAATACCAACACGCAACACTCCAAACACAGCCGGCTAAAAATAACAAAATATCCGCGTCCACAGCTCACTGATAAACAAAATCCACACGCACAATACAATACCCAAAATGTCAACACCCACACTTCCAGATAAGCAAAATCCACACCCAAAGTAAGCACACCATTTGGCAAAACCCACACACACTCTCTGTACTGCATTCACACCCCCTCCCCTGCACAATCATACCCCATCCCACATAAACGGCCGATTTATCAATTACTCGCATTATCAGCCTCCAGCCCGAGTTATGACGCATTGCAGGTTTTCTATCATCAGAACTCAAACGCAGCCTCTATGTAGCAGTTAAATGGTGAGCAGAGAGAAAACCCGGTGACTTTGATTCAATGAAACTGTCCATGAACAATAGTCATCTTTAGGGGAAAAAATATGAGAAACATCGTAAAGAAATGGAGAAAAAGAGTATACTTAAGAACTAAGACATTAGACTCACACAACAATCCCCATCACACATGTGCCAGATTACTCCTCTCTTTTTTTTTTCTTCCTGGGTCTTAAAGTCTCGTAGTGAGTGTTGCAATCATTCAGTCGGTAGGACAATGGATGGAGGTAGGAAATCAGGGTGCAGCGTATATGAAGTCTTAGTCCTCCATTTTTACCAGGATTGAAATAAGCCCACATATATGCAAACCTTGAATAAACCTACGGATGGTTTGGATGGACAGGGACATTCTACCAAAAACACTTTTCCGCAGCAACTCTCCCCAAACCAAGTAAAAGCAACATACTCAGAATTAAATTCGATATATCTCCATCTTTTCTGTGGTCTGAATATTGTGTGAGCATTTTCGCAGGGGAAATGAATTCTTTGGTAACTGTGCCGCCATTTAGAATTATTTGTTCCTCCTACATTGAAATGTGAGTAATGTTTTATTTCTTTTCCCTCATGTGAGTGTTTGAAAAACATGTTTACATTGCCGTCGGTTCAGGCTTATACGTTATAACATTTATTATCTAGTTTTGCAGACATAAACAATAAAACATCTCTCTCTCTCTCTCTCTCTCTCTCTCTCTCTCTCTCTCTCTCTCTCTCTCTCTCTCCCGCATATCATTATTGACATTTACAGCTGGTTCATAACAATATAAATCCCCATTTAGTTTAAAACTATGCCAGATTTGTGACTCATCTTAAATATCATACACCAGGATCATCTCACATTGCCAGTCCAAACAGCTCTATGTACACCATCAACAACAAACATGTCATGCATTATAAAAAGTTGACAATGCAAATTTAATATAGAGAAACAATAATAATTAAGTGATATAGGAAACATTAAAGATATTCAAGTGAGATGTATGAAGGCTATATTTATATAACCTTACTTATTATTTCCTACAAAACAGTTATATTAATTAATGCCAACCATCTTATTCCATTATACAAAATTTCGAGGTAATTATAGTTCCCTTCTATAACCTTTTTTTCAATCTCCATTTTTTCTTATACCACGTATTCCATCATTTCCTCTACACTTTCATTCTTCCTCTTTCCTTTTCACTCTGAGCTGGAATAATTACTTTGCCCTGAGGAGAGAAACTGCTGTGAGAGAAGGTGAATGAGCCCGAAGAAGTTAGTTTCCGCCTCAAAGAAAGTTTCGCTCCCTCATAGTCTTGTTGTCAAAAGCCTGCGCCCCTCATCCCTTCCTCGGCCATCCAAGGCTCCCTCCCTCCTCACCACTACCACCACCACCGCCACCACCACCACCACTATTCCAATCAACACAAGTCTTAGCTCTGTTCGCCCCAAGAATCACCACCTACCGTGTGTGTGTGTGTGTGTGTGTGTGTGTGTGTGTGTGTGTGTGTGTGTGTGTGTGTGTGTGTGTGTGTGTGTGTGTGTGTGTGTGTGTGTGTGTGTGTGTGTGTGTGTGTGTTTCTTTGACTCGTAAACGGTGGTAAAACAAGGCATGATAAATGAGTTTTTATTTATAGGTTTGTTAAGTTTTTCAAATAGGTTATGATATAAAACAATTCTATGGAAGGAAAAAAAAAAAAAGAAAAACAGGAAAAAGCAACTAAAAAAGAACACGAAAAAATGTTCTATTGTTATCCCATTTACATTTACCCATTAAGCGCTTCAGTACAATGATACATTTTCATATTCATTTTGTTTACTATTGATCGATTTAAACAGCTTAAAAAATTGTGTATGGATTAAAACAGTGAAAATTCTATCGAATAATCTTCCTACATCCATAGACCTTTCCTAGTGCCAATAAAATCGTCTAATAATCCCCCAAACTCATGGTGAAAAACGCGTTCCAGTAGTAAAGTAATGATGTAAAGCGCCTCTAAAATACGAACGACACAAAAATATTAAAAAACAGAAAAGAAAGACCCAGTGAAATAAAAAATAAATAAATGACACGAAAATTTCAATCCCACAATGCAAATAGATGACATTAATGCCTTCATAGTCGCCCCTAAACATTTACCCATCAAACTCAACCACCACACCACAGTTAGAGGCGGAGCAAAGTTCTATTAACTTTTACTCCCACACCAAAGCCCTTTCCCACCACCCCACTGTCACCTCAGTCACTTTTCCCGCGACTGCCACACCCATTCCACCTCCTTTCTGCCGACTTCCTCCGTGTTTTCTTTCAATCAACAATATCGCGAGGTGGAATAAGTTTGCTTTCTACGTCCTTTTCACCTTCCTATTCTTTGTATCGGTTCACCTTGTCCTTTGCCTTCTCTTCGGTTTTTAAAAGTCTCTCTCTCTCTCTCTCTCTCTCTCTCTCTCTCTCTCTCTCTCTCTCTCTCTCTCTCTCTCTCTCTCTCTCTCTCTCTCTCTACACGAGGTCTCATTTCAGTTATTTTTTTTCCCCAGTTGTGGTTAAGCTGCTGTTGATGTTTTGGGTGTCTGTTTTTGTTTATAACTGCTCGCCATTTCCACTTTTGTTTTCGGCAGCTTTCATTTTACCCTCGCGTTTTTGTTGTTGTTGCTGTTATGGTGGTCGGTGCTGGTGGTGGTAGTGTTTGTGGTAGCAGTGGTCTTACTTTTAATGGTGATGGTAATGGTAGTATGCAATTTCATCTATCTTTTTATCTTCCTTTAAGGTTAGGTGTTATTGGGGAATTATTTTGTCTCCTAGGATATTGATATTCTCTGAAGGACTGAAATGATGCTGATGATGATGAAAATAATAATAACAATGGTGATGAAGAAATAATGAATGAATGATGATGATGATGATAATAATAGTGTATGTAAACGTGTTAATGTGTGTGTGTGTGTGTGTGTGTGTGTGTGTGTGTGTGTGTGTGTGTGTGTGTGTGTGTGTGTGTGTGTGTGTGTGTGTGTGTGTGTATTGGCTTGTCTGTCTAAGCGAATGTCACATTATCAACTTAACGAATAGCAGTGTCGTTTAACAGTGGCGGGTCATTGCAACAATTAATGGGATGGCAAATGGAAAGAGGGAGGGGAGAGGGAGACAGAAAGAGGCTGGCGTCACTACTGGCTGTCCGTGGTCATTTGAGACACTAAACATGAGGTCTGGAGTGGCGCCTGTGCGGGTGGACTGGGAGTGAAGGAGGTGGTGGTGAAGGTAGAGTAGTGTATACTGTGTAGTGCGGCATAAAGGTTCCTTAATGACCCCAGGGCCACACTATAGGGAATTTATAAGATTCGTCCCGGAAAAGAAAGTCAACACACCAAATTGAACTGAGAAAGAGAAAAAACAAAAAAAATTCAGCCGTTTATAAGCGGTGGACGTCTTACCCTCTCCCTACCACTATGTCCTCTTCCTATAACGTTGTGTAACTCACCACGGTTGCCTGTTGGTCACCCAGCTAGTCCTTCCCCTACGGAAAGAGCTTAGAGTTCATGTTGACTAATCTTCGGGTAGGACTGAGACCACACCACACACCACACACCAGGACAGCGAGGCTACAACTCATCCAGTTACATCCTGTACCTACTTGCTTCTAGGTGAACAGGGACTACACATTAAGAGACTCACCCATTTGCCTCGCCACGCCCGAGACTCGAACCAGGGACTCTTGGTGGTGAGCGTTACGTGTGTGTGTGTGTGTGTGTGTGTGTGTGTGTGTGTGTGTGTGTGTGTGTGTGTGTGTGTGTAGGGGAAGCAGTGCGTAAAATTCTTTTGTATGGAAATGACTTTGTGAATACGCGGTACACTTCATCCACTGGAATAAAATTAGTATTCTGAAGTGCGCATACGCCACCCCCCAACTCCAACACACACACACACACACACACACACACACACACACACACACACACACACACACAGAATGAACATAGTTTTCCTCAGTCTGTCATACAGAGGTACACACCACAGATACACTAATATTCATTAGCGGATCATGTTTCAATCAGAATAAAATATGCGGGTGTTTTCGCCCAGTTTGGGTTTTGATATGCTTTGTTACAACGCGAGAAATGTGTGACAACAAATTCATACCAGCTTAAAAGGTTACACAAGAGGAGGAGGAGGAAGTAACTGAAATGCGATCATATTCACTGTTACCCGAACATTGCAATAATATTTATATTCTATATTCACTCCGCATAAACTCCGCCTTAACGATATATTCCATTACGTGACTAACAAATATTATTTATGAAATATCTATATATGCCTGAATATAAAATGTGAATATGAACACTTGCGAAAACGCCACTTATTAAGTAAAACCAAAATTATTTTCTATTATTTCTGGCGAGTCGCTGCGGAAAAGCATTTACATTCACACTTAGGACACTCCAATTAAAAAAAGAAAACAAAACGAAACAAATTTAACATTTGTATTTCTCTCACAGAACTTGTTACGTCATTGAGTGCTAAAAGCTACTCTGAATCCACATATGCAACTGCACACACATTTACACATTAATTATTAAGCTCAGACTTCAAAGAGAAAAGCGGAGTAAAACAGTGAGGATCTCGTGGGCGTGACTGTGCCAAAGAGTGACTTAGGAACCTTCCACATACTTGGAAACATCAAAGTTTCTGAAGCAAGCACACACTGATTGCAGCTTGTTTGAAATGTGCTATTCATTGATGCTGAACAACCTGCTGGTTAGAAACAAAACGGAGCTTCCCATCAGGGGCACGCGGCACAGCCATTATCTGCACATCACAATCTCTAATCAATACTTCGCCCTCGCGCTCTTTAAATGAAAAGCTGCGGGGCCGAAGAATGGTGATTCAAGTTTAGCGTCGCCATAGCAATTAACGGAGGAGGACAGGTTCGAGAGCGACCTGTTCAAATATTGGACGGCTCCGGCCCTCTTGAGCTCCCCTCCACGCCGGACACAGGTCATTATTACCGAGTAACAATCATTCCCTTCGGCTCCACGCTGCCGCCATCCCTCCTCAAAGTTGCTCCACTTAGCCTCCTCTGTATTTTCACGAATCATTCAGTGTTATTGCATCAAAGAGCAGCTCGACCCGTTAAATTTTATGGATGACAAATCTATATTTCATAACAGCAAGAAAGATATTAATATCAATATTTCAATTTTATAATAATATGTTCCTTACTTAAAGGTCTATTTTATATATGTAATAAGTTATTTCGAATTGGTAATATTGGTGCACGCAGTAAGCCCTTCAAGCCTATAGGAAGGGGTTTTGGTGAGTCTGAAGTGCAGGTGATGTATATTAATGGTAAAGCTGTTCTTTCTTAGCTCTTAGTTATGTATTGCATTGCTCTACCAATATGCTTAATTTCTTGCATTATATTTTGTAGTTATCGTCTGTTTATTTCTCTGTATTTATAGTACTTACCTCCCTTCTCTTCTTCCTTCTACTCTTTATCTGGAGCCTTAGTGAAGACGAACATCAAACGCTGCTAAGATTTACGAACAGCTTAGAGGGACGTTTGGCAGACTTTCTAAACTGATGGCAGGAAAGTTCACTCCTTGGGTGAGCCGGAAGACTGCGAGAATGTCGGGGGCCGCTGCACTGGGTATGGCTTTCCGATAAGGAGCAGGTGGGCGGTGCAATCCCAATCCCAATAGCGAGGCAGCGATCGCCAACCACGACGCAGGTATTTCGCCGTCGGAAAAACACCATCGCGTCCCGCCGTGCCAAATCCGAGTGAACTCATTCATCCTGAAATTCACCAATGTATGCAGAAAATATAATCCATCTTCCGCAAATCTATCTTGAGGTTATCACTTAATCTTCACTTCCCTGTTCCTTTCTTCGCTACTTCTCTCATTCTCAGCTTTCATTTCTTCCTCTATAAAGTCTGCGGCGCCTCACTTCATCCCTCTTAAGTGCCAAGGTTTGTCGGCGCGGTCAGACGAGACTCAGACCTCATCCCTTTTACTGCACCTCCCCTTCTCCCGCCTCTACACTTCCCTCTCTTCTTCCCCTTCCTTCTCCACCGCTGCCTAAGTGACCGTAAAAAACAACCCCATTAAGGAGTGGACGCCAACCCGCTATTACCACAGGCCAGCCTATTTTCATTATTGCCTTCTTCGGACAAGACGCGCTCCGTTAGTCCCCACAAAGTTTACTTCTTATGCCACAATTGTAGCATTGAGGCCACGACCAACATAATGCCTTCATTGTGTGTGTGTGTGTGTGTGTGTGTGTGCGTGTGTGTGTGTGTGTGTGTTACGGCATTGCTAGGACAAAGAAAACAAAACATTAATGAATTAGTCAATTGAATTGTTGAGGTGCACTTGATGACATGAATACGAAAGAGAAAGACAGTAAAAAAGTTCTTGTATTACTAATTTTAAGTTCAAAGTATTAATAATGAGTCCTTTCCAAACAAGTTATAATTACATTTGTAAAACTGACGCAACAACATAATTAGTTTCCTCTGTGCTCGTAACCACAACAGCAGCTGAATTTGTTTGCTATAAAAAAAAATAGTGTTTGACCAAAAAAATTTCAGCAATGAATTCCAAAATTTAGGCGAGACTGTTACTCCATTCAAAAGCCCTCGTTAACTGCTGGCATTAATCATTGTGTTTATTTTATCTATTCGTTCTTAATTACAGCTGCTCGTGTGGGTTCCTTTTTTTTATAGTTAATGACAAGGAACAACATCAACAAGATATGTCAACAGCAGAAGTATCATCATCATCATTAACATTATCATCAGCAGCAACAGCACCAACAGTAACAACAGCGACACCAACAATAAAAGCAACAATAGCACCAGCATGAGCAGCAACATCACACTGTTCTGAGGAGACCAGCCAACTTCCAGCAATACTGCCTTGCGTGGGAGTGGAAAGGGCCGGGTGAGGCGTGATGGGTGAGGGCAGCACGAGGCCTGTGTTCCATGACTCCTGCACCACAAATACAGTCATGCCCTTTGTGCTTATCCTTTATCAGCTTCCGGCGCCAGTTCCAAGTAATAAAAATACCTGACATAGTGTTTTTTTTCAGCCTCCGTGTTTTATCTCTGGTTATCAGCAATTGTTGTATAACATGCGGATGAAAATTGAGACTTCATATTAGATAAGAGTTAAAGGATTTCCAATTCAATAAAAAAGTGTTCGGTCAATTCCGACTTCTGGAAGTGATAGGTTCATTTTATATTTTTGTGTTTGTCGACACAATTTAAACATTTCTAGCTCATCATTTTTCTTGTTCTGAAGGTGGTGCTGCTACATTATACGAATCATTTCATCCATGGCTCAAAATCTTTTGGTAAATCACTTAATCAGAATATTTTTTTAATGTGGATTATAAAGAAATAATGTTCTGCTTTCCTGGAAAAGAATGCCATTATTTCTCTGGATCTGACGTAATGGTGAGGAGAATCTGGGCAGCATAATATACACTAGGCGATGTAGCAACAAGAATACTCGTGCTATCATAGACACTCTGAATTGGTACTGCATCCAACCATTCCTTCCCTGCCCAGTAGCTCAACACGGAGCCGACTGATCCAAGGACAAAATTCGAGGTGCACGGCGATAAATTCATGGAAGCTTTTAGCTTCCAGTGTTGCAAGCCATTATAGAAGTGTGATGTCTATTGGGTGCACTTTAATTTTTCTCGAGTATTGTGTTTGCTTCTGCTTCAATAATAGGACTATTCAAAAACACATTGAGACTCTGAATATGATAACTGGAAAACGTTCGACGGATGGAGTGATGCAACCATAACAGGAAAGTTAAAAGTATAGATAAATAATAAATCTAAACAAATGTAAAGAGTTCCACCAAAGCACTTCACTAGTTTGTGTATGTTTCGTAAAATATCTGGTAATTTGTTTTGCAAAGCTACGTTTTCAAGTTACTGTATTTTCAAGTGAAGTGCCTGTAATGTTCATGAATAATATTGTTGTAGAGTATATAATATGTATCCGATTATTAGCTCTCCGTGGGGGAAAAAAATGTTTCCAAGTGAAGCAATAAAGAAAAAACATGATGGAAAGAGTGACTTATTCTACTACTTGATGATATTGCACGAGAGCGGGCATGGAGAGTGATCTGAGTCCCTGCCTATGATGAGTGTATGAGGGAAATTGGGCAAACCACAGGACGCCTCATTTCATTCCCTAATGCTAATTCATTTGAATGAGATGAGGTTTTAATTGCTATTTTAGATGAATGCCTATTGCAAACAAATAAATTATCAATTAGTTTCTATTTGGTTATACTGTTTGTGATATAAAGAGTAATTTTGAATCAGTACCCTTATATCTGTGCTGGATTCCTGTTCGAGCTGCCGGTGCTACTGTAAGGTACTGTGTGTGACCTTTCACCTTGTCAGCAGAAAAGTCCTTCTCTTATTGGTCTGTCACTCGTCACCTCTACTGTGCAGGAAAACCGTGATGTTATATATGAATTAGCATGATTCACACTAATATTAATGTTTCCACTAAACGATCAAGATTTATCTTTTCCTTTCCTACGACGCCTGTGGTCTCTGTGTTTGTTTTCCTCGAGAATTGTGCTTTCGCTTTATAAACAAGCGTTCATATTCCGCTCCCCCCTCCCCCACCATGCATCCGGCTCCGCTCACAGTAATCAGTGAAAGTCTTACGAACATGCTTAAGAACAAAGACGCTGTTCAGTGCCCGCTGGAGTTTACAAAAAGAACGTTCTACATTTGCTATATTGTATTACTACCCACTCTACTTAGAAAACACGTCTAGGATAACGAAAATCACTCCAAAAACCTGCATTTAAAACAAGCTTATATGAAAATTACGAACTCTACCAAGGCTGGTGCAGTGTTATGATAATCTAATGCAAATATTCCAAGAGCCAAGTCTGGTAATTTAGTGCCAGACTCCTCTTGCTCCTTACACAAGTGACTCTGGCATTAGAACGGTCTGTCGGTGCTCATTCGGCGGGACCCACTGGATTAGTATTCAATGAGGCTTGGTCCGAACACGACACCTGAACAGGACTCGTGAGCACGCCGCAGCGGCACAAGAGGTCCTCATCGACCGCGGCTTCCTCGAACATTACTCGCATTCATATTCAAGCCGTAATAGCTTCCCCTAAGCATGAGATGAGGAATTGTGTGTCTATATTGGAAAAACAATTATCACGCCCACCTCCATCACATACAGATATAAGGGAAATTTTGCCAGCTAGGTCATTTTGTATTATTTTAACACAAGAACTCACTGAAAGTCGTCTGTAAGGCGGAAGTGATAGAAAACGTAGTGTTGAGGGCATGAAACTCGATGGGTGAGAGAAAGAAAGGGATGGAGAAGAGAAAGAGAAAGAGAGAGAGAGAGAAAAAGCTTGGCACGTGGATGACAGGAGGAAGAGGGGAGAGGAGGGGAGACGTGAAGAGGGACGTGGCCGTGGTAAGAGAGGGTGAGCGTGTAAGAAATGGGTCCCAAGACGGTGCACGTGAAACAGCAAACCTTTTAAGCCGACGATGGTAGACTGCAAACTGAGAAATATTCCAACGCCTTATCTCGTGCCTGAGTAGCCCCGTGGAGGCGCTGCTAACAGTGAGAATATTCCCAGGAAATATCACAATCATTAACAACCCACAGTATCTCCTCAGCCTTTCTTCCTTCAGCAACTGGCGTTATTTCTTGTCTCTCTAGCAAGAAGATATGGACTACTGGGGACGAAAAAAAAGTAAGAGAAAAGAACAGAATTAAACTCGCGTAATCTTTCTTCGTCTGTGAGAAAAGCTTCATTATGGGACACCACGCCTCGCTACGACTACAGTTTTAAAAAATGGGTGGAAGAAAATTCACTTAGAAATAAAGAAAAAGAGACTAGTAGTAGTAGTAGTAGTAGTAGTAGTAATAGTAGTAGTAGTAGTAGTAGTAGTAGTAGTAGTAGTAGTAGTAGTAGTAGTAGTAGTAGTAGTAGTAGTAGTAGTAGTAGTAGTAGTAGTATCAGCAGCAGCGACAGTAGCAATAGTAGTAGTAAAAGTAGTAATAAAATAGTACAGTAGTAAAAGAAGTAGTAGTAAAAGGAGCAGTAACAGCAGAAGTATTTAGATGAAAACACATAGAAATTATTTACACAGAGTCATACACATAGACATGCCCATTCATCCACCTACACAAACTCACTCCCCCCCACCCCACCCCACCCCACACACACACAAATAAGCCCGACACCCCAACACACGCATACATTGACACAGTAGCCTCCATGATTATATTTCTTGTCCAACGCTGTCGAACCGAATTGAAAGGGAAGATAAATTTAAGTGAAACGCGATTCAGTTCAAGCTTTCATTTCCACGTAATAGATATTGAACTTACTATATTACCAGATACATATGTCCGAGTGCGTTAGAATTAGTGAAACACATTTATTTCCCTCATAAAGCGATTGGAATAAAAGTGCAGCATGACGTTATCAAATTCCCCTTTCAAAATGCTTCCCGCGAGCTGCACCAACCTACAAATAGTGAAATAAAAGGTGAACAAAAATACATAATGCATACTGAATTCATAGAGGCGAATAACGAGTGAGTGTCCAAAGTAACTAAATAGTGTAATTGGTCATTGAGTTTTATTTGATACACTATTTCCACTTGAAAAAAGAAAAAAATCGTGTATTGCATCTCCTGTATTATGTGTCGACTTAACTTACTTCCGTATGCACAGAAAGAGAGAGAGAGAGAGAGAGAGAGAGAGAGAGAGAGAGAGAGAGAGAGAGAGAGAGAGAGAGAGAGAGAGAGAGAGAGAGAGAGAGAGAGAGAGAGATAAGAGAGA
>CM035200.1:3570688-3610688 GCA_020233015.1 Callinectes sapidus | reverse complement strand
AATCAGCAGGTTCAGTATCACGACAACATAATATCTGTTTTGATGGTACAGTTTTATGTGATGGTAAGTGATTATGATAATATGAGGTTCATCAATAGTGTTTCCATGTGATTTAACCTTTTCAGTACGGAGACGCATTTTTTTTCTTAATTCTGTTTATTATTTGGCCATTTTATACAGCTTCAGAAACTCATGTGAATAGTACTGACTCTGGCCATTATTCTTCTAACATTCACAAACCCTTCCTAGTGTCAATAAAATGATCTAATCACACTCAAACCTCGTGATAAAAAAGTATTCCAGTGCTGAAGAGGTTAAAGATTCGTTCTATAAAAGTAGTGAAGTATTTACTCTATTTACCTTAAGTATACGTGAGATTAGGAAAACTTTCATCAAGTAAGAAGTCGTCTATATCTTTTTTATGTCCGAGAGGAAGTTTTTGGACCTATTTCTTGTTTTTATTAGCAACGAAGTGAAGAATCACATCAGCACCTTACCTGTGGTAGGGGTCTTGGCTTCTTAGCGTTGATGGTGCCGATCTCAACCTGTGTGGGCAGGAGAGGGACCTGTCCATCTATTGAGAAGTGGCCGTTGATAAGAGTGAGGGAACAGTTTTCGTAGAGCGACTCAACGGGGGGCATTCCCGGGAAAAATTCCTGAACAATGCTCTCAGCTACTGGCAATATCGTAAATCTATATACTATTCTATAAAATATGAAATTAAGAGGATTGATGACTCTCTCAATAAACGTCATGTCTTGAGTGTAGTCAGTAAGATACGTGGGCACGGAGGAAAAGGGAAGCCAGTTGCCTTGATACGATATAGTTCGAAGCTCGATACCAGGCGTGCACAAGGTTACAAAGACTCCTTGGTAATCCAGTAGGAAAGGCGAGACCATCTCATTAGCGTAACTAATGGTGATGATTGCGTGAAATTTGTTCCTGTCATGCCAAAGTTGTTTAATTATGTCATTGGTCCACATTTTCAGTCCTATATTTTTGTATACTTCTATAAACAAAGAAAACATGATGTTTTGGTTTTGGTGTATATCAAACAAATCCATTTCTTCCATCATACTGTTGTCACCTCCCGAATGCACGTGTTGCACTCCATATCTGTAAACATAACAGTAGGCAGTTGATGGCTAATCATAAATCTGGGAAAGCAGAACATTTTCTAGTTTCAATATTCGTTAGTATTTAGTTTTAAGACTTTCGAGAAGAGGAAAAAATAAAAATAACACATGAAATCGGTAATCATACTAACTAATTATTACTATCCTTACTTTCTTTATGAGGTAAAGAAGGACTAACTATGATCTTACGAAATTGTCTAATGCATTGATAGTGGAAACGTTTATGACGAGAATATTTCACTTTCTTTATATGTCAATTTTCATTCATGCCTTTGATGCCTAGTATTGAGTGACTTGAGATTCACGACACTGCTGCACAAATGACAAACATTTTACTGGTAATGTAAATATGAGGGTTCTATCTTCAGCTGATATTTGCTACTATATATCATGCTGCCTTACTATTCACATCCACATACTTGGAGGTGTGCTTTAATTTGAAGGAGGAAACAAAAGTAACTTCATGACCGGCCTCCCCAAGACCCTCGGCGATGGCAGCGCAGAGGTGGTACTGGCTGCGGCTCGCCACTGGACTCAGGATAAGCACTCGGTACTGCTCATTTGCCGATACTGTTGCCGACGCCACTACTACTGCCACCAGAGACGCGAACAGATGCATGACCTTGAGAGAGAGATAGAGAAAGAGGGTAAAGGTGAGGAGGGCGTGTGTGTGTTGTGTTGAAGAATGCTTATGAAGGCTGCTACTGGAGTGTTCCTGGGGGGTGACAAACATCATATTTATTCAAAGTCAGACGTTTCTACTCACACTGATGTCATCTTCCTTCAGTGAATTGAGAGAGAAAAAAAAAAAAAAACAGTAATTGAAACATTACTATGAAATATATAGATTATAATTTGATATAAAAACATCGAAACAGGAAAATCACAGATTGTTTAGTTCCACGACCGATATTGAATTATTTAAAGATGTCTTCTTTTTTTTTTAGTTCTAATACCTACAGATAAATTCTAAATTTCTGAGGTCGAAATTACTACAACAATCAATAATTTCATAAAGTTATCCTTAAAGAAATTGCTATTGCATGCAACAGTGTGCTTACAACGCAAACCAAAAAGTCCCCAGAAAGACTAAAAAAAAAAAAAAAAAAAAAAAAAAAAGCCGAAAGTCAGGGACAAATGTCTTGAAACCTCCTTCTTAAAAATAGAATCAAGTCATTGGAAGTTGGAAATACATAGGCAGGCAGGGAGTTCCAGGGTTTACCAGAGAAAGGAATAAATTATTAATAGTACTGGTTAACTCTTGCATTAGAGAGTCAGACAGACTAAGGGTTAGAGGAAGAAGAAAGTCTTGTGCAGCGAGGCCGCAGGTGGACGGGAGGCATGCAGATAGCAAGATCAATAGAATAGTCAGCATGAAAATATCGAGAGAAGATAATAAGAAATGCAACATTCTGTCGAAGAGAGATAGGCTGAAGACAGTCAGAGGAGAGGAGTTCAATCAATCAATCACGGGGGGCATACACTGGAGGGCGCGTTGCCTCGCCTACCCTACGGCGCCACTCCTGGCGGTCACGCCTCGCGAGTCCCCATGCAGGCTCCCTTCCTGTACCGAGTAACTCCCAGCAGGAGGCATCGACTTGCCGCAGCCAAGAGTTCTGTGGGCGTCCCCTAGGCCTCCTCCAAGTCGGGTTGTCCCTTACGGAAACAACCCGACAAGCAGGGTCGGCTTCCGGGTATCAGGATTAAGAGAATCACTTTGTTATCACATTATTAATCACATTATTAATTCTTTTAATCCTGCGGGTATCGCGCCACATGCCCATATAGCGCAGTTGGCGCTGACGGACTATGCTAGTAATAGGCCTCGAATCGGTCTCACGGAACAATTTGATTTGACACAAAGTCATACCAGCGGTATCCCATGATCCTGGGAAGGCATCTAGTACCAAAGACATCAATTCGCCTATCAGTGCCAACAGTAGTCCTTGTTTAAACCTCACCGTGCTACACTTTCCTTAGCAGGACAATGAAAAAATAACACCAGTTCCTCTTTACCTTTACCGTGATAAGTGTTCTGTACCAAGTATAGAATATCCAAAGCAGTTCTGTCAATGTTCCTTCTGTGTCCCAGGAAGTCGTCGAGATGAATTTTGGCGACTTTTAGTAGGTAGGTGTGGAACATTCAGTACCAGCAACACATGCCACACTGATAAGCTCGTAGAAGCTGGCACGGCTCAAGACCTGCCTGTACTTTACAATCATCATGAGTGGTTTTTCAGATCAAGGTCACAAGGGTGTTGCCCTTTCTTTGTGCTATACATGCTAACTCAATGAAAACAACACCATTTGAGATTAAGATACCTCACATAAAATAAATAGGATAGTAATACATCGGAAGAGTTTAATCAGGGAGAGCTGGGCTGCTGAAAATCAATAAACATACCTGATTAGAATGACGGAGAAAGAAAAGACGCACATTTTACATAACATTAAGCAATTTGGCCTCCCTTACTATTTATTGTATGCACATGCAATTACACACGGCTACTCCTTATGACACTTGCAGCCACTTTCTGCAGTAAAAAGAGGCCAGTGATTGGTTGCTAAGCGACGGCGTAATGTAAACACAGGCAGCCGTCAGGGAAGGCAGGAACGGCACGGCTGCAGATGACAGGGACGGAACCAAGCAGGGTGAGACACGGTGAGACAGGGTGAAGGAGGTATATCGATGTCTACAAGTAAGGCAAGGATGTGGTGCTGATAAGGGAGAGGTAGCTGAGGGTCCTTTTCCCTGTGTTCGCCATTTGTTTGCTTCCCGTCACCCAGGCAACCACCAATCTTTGCCTATATTCACTCTCGTTGTTGGGTTAATTGTACCTCATCGTGGAACAGTGTCTTCATCGCGCCCTATAGTGCACGGAGAGGTTTCGTATTTGTATTTGTCAAGTAGTCGGATTTCTTCTCTCTTTTACCTTCCCTGAAAAAAAAGCCCGATTTTTCAGAAGGCTTGATTTCTTTAGTGTGGAGACAAACATATTTAGTTTGTTTTGACAGATGCGAAAATTGCTTTGAATTGACTTTTACAAATGAAAGTATGAAACTGTGACAAAGGAATCTCTAGATATTGTAATGCCAAAACAGTCTGCAGTATTCTCACAGAGTTAAATTATGACTTCTATCTTAGGAACTTAATCCCTAGTTCTCCTCCCCTCAATTTTAGATATTATGAATTTGAAAGTAAGTGCATGAGGGAAATTTATTAAAGGCTTCATCTGATCCAGTTCTAATTACTGCAGGAGACTGAAACTTTAAATTTAAGTTAAAGTTAGGTAGTTTTAATTCTGGAATCTATCACATCTGATGCTCTCCATAAAATTAGCCAGGTGAATCGAACTCCCCACTGTGGTGCTGTATCCATGGCAGCAGTAACCTTCCAGTAAACAGCTGAAACTCACTAGCTTGAACGAGACCCAATCTACCAACCTTAGCAATGCTATGCCAAAGCCACTGTTTTACCACTGTTGTAGCCAGAAGCTAGTGCATATTGATACAAATCTATTTGAGTGTAAAACTGTAGCAAATTAGAAAAATGGAGTCTCAGTAAAGCAAATACACCTTGATTAAGTATATTCTAGATTTATGAATACACCAACCACTTGGATTGTAGCATGACTGCCATTATAGTTAAAGAAATACCTTGTATGGAGCTGCATGTGAAGTAATTACTTGACATTAAGTCTAATAAAATCATCAAAAATACATCTAAATATTATATGCACTTCCTAAATCTAAAAATAATTAATTTAAATGTCAGATTTTTTAAAACAAAAATTAGAACTAGTAATAATCAAGTGAGTTTTCATTACAGACTTCTTTTCAAGGTGATGACTTTTCCAGTAGTTAGCATCTTGAATTTTATTTCTTATTTCACAGCAGTATTACTTCAGCACCAGACAATAGCAGTAGCACTACCAAAATGAACAAATAATGAAGAAATAAAGTCAGGGAGTTATGTCTCGCTGGAAAAAGAAATCATATGATGGAATCCACAATTATGTAGAGAAAATAGAGGATGTTTTATTGAGCGAGAGTTCCTGGTCCACCACTGACTCGGAGTGCTCAGGTTGTATTCACTTGAGTAGGGAAGAGAGCTTGCAGAGTGAGGGCTTTAGTGGCCCAGGACTGGAACTGGCAACTCTTCCTCCTATTCAGACATTGTAAGTGCTCATTATCACTGATGTAAGGTAAATTTACTGCCTTGGCAAAATTCAGCTTGATTTTACATGAATTAGTTGCTAAATTATGCAGTATATTTGCAGTGCTTTCCAATTGCATTATTTTTTGGCTATTTTCATGATGATTTGAGCATGTATTATATTAACTTTGTATATTACTCATGAAATGAGTCCATATCTTTATTTGGTAACTGCCTATGGTAATGCTATGTCTAGCATTAGAAGCCTTATATCCTTTTGATTTCTGTAATACTGTATGAGCTCTTTAGGGTGAGTTCAAGAGGAAACCATGTTTGAATAGTGATGCAAGTAAAGTGTTACTCAAAACAATATTGCAGCTGATATTGCTGTACTTCCCGAACACTTGAGAATCTGTTTCACTGTTGCTTTCAGTTGATGCTTATAGATTCAGATTTGTTTGGTTTGTGTGTGTGTTTTGCTTGTGTATATTTTGTTTATGGTTTATAACTACAAATGTGATGAAAAACTTGTTGATTTGCTGAGTTTTTATATTATGAATCCTACTAAATTTTGTAACCTAATTCAGTGTTGCAAACAGGGACAATAGTTCTGCTTGGCATATCCATAGCAATGCCAACTGCCTCCATAGTGCAAGCAGCCATTGTATGGTGGCAGGGGGCCTGAGGACTTCCGTTGGTCACACTGCAGCTCCCCATTCCTCTTTGGACATTAGGTAGGTTTTTCTAATCATGTACAAATTATAGAATGATAATAATCTTACTTCAATGTCCATTAATATTAGACTCGGAGCCTGAACATAAATGTGGTCTTACTTTGTGTTTTGTTGATGTGGTTGATATATTACATTCTATCTATCAAAGTATAATGGTAATGGTGGTTCATTATCAAAGAAAATTGATCACACATTATCTGATTCTTATAACCAGATAGTATTCCTGTGTTTGAGATCATCATACTCCTATTATTATAATGTTGACATGACTGTAACTTTATAAAAGACAAGTTGAAACCTGCATTAAAGTCTCACATGCATTATATTAAGAAATACTTATGATTCTTAGGTTGTTTGATGTGGATATTGAAATGAGAACAAGTTAAATTTTTCTCTCTTGTTTGCTGGTACAGGGGCGGCATGTTGCAGCAGTTGTCATTGCTTGCTGCTGGTGCTCATCCATGGCACCACAATATATGCACTGCACATTCACGTCGATTTGCCTATGCTGCAACACTTGCTATATATGTCTATGAGGTAAGATAAAGTATACACCTGAGTTGTATATGTGTAGTGTTTGTTGAATATATGCTAAATATATCATAAGTAACTTGTTTTGGGAAGATTAATGTATTTTTTCATAAAACTGGGTAAATAATTGCATTGGTTTGTCAGGCTGAGGAAGGAAGTAATGAGTGGCAGCTGTTCAGTATCCTGGCTGACCATCGCAAGACCATCACTTGTCTCGACTGGCATCCTTGCAGTGAAGACCTCTTGGCCAGGTGAAGGCTGCTTGATTTAACCATAGAAAACAATGCCATTACTCAGTTATTGATTTCAAATTCATAAGATAAAAAGAGGTGAAAATTATAATATGTTATAGTAATGTTTTTCTGTGTACATAGACTAACACCAATGTTTTTTTCATGTCTAGTGCTGCATTAGATCAACGTGTTTGTGTTTGGAGTGTGAGCCGGCAGTGTGTGCTGTATGCCATCAACATATGCAGGGTACCAACAGTGGTTGCTTGGTGTACTGGCCATAGGTATGTTGTTATGTTAAGTATATGTAAGAAAATCATTTCTAATATTTACAGTAGTACCTCTTGATTCGAACACCCTTTGACTCAAAAACTTCCTAATCTGGACACATTTGGCGAACAAATTTTCACCTCCAATCCTAACGTGGCCTCTCAATTTGAACACAAACACATGTGGCACCCGACGCCGCCTTCCCGTCAGTCGGCCAACTTCTCTGCTGTGAATACCTCTCTCTATTGTGACTCGTGAACGGCTTTCAAGTCACTCCGGCTCCTAGTTGCCTCGCTTACTCCAGCCCCAACCCTTGTCACTTCCTACCTACCATCCCAGTCAATGTGGTCTTTTACTCTTGTCATGGGCAAACTTATTACTAACGAAGATATATTTTAACACTTTAAACAACCAATGAAGAATTAATTGTTAAATATCATTGTCATTTGCACAAACTACGGTAATACAATAATTTGCAGTTTTGTACAATAATTTATACTTTTCTTGAAATAATTCCTGTTAGAAATGATGCTGTGAGAATATATTCTACTTGATAAAACAGAGAGAGAGAGAGAGAGAGAGAGGATGGTGAGTAGCTGGTGGAGGGAGTGGGGGGGGGTAGCTTACTCGAACTGTTTTTGTATCGAATGGGAGTGGATAGGGACGGAGTGAGGGGGAGGGGGGGGAATACCATGCGATCTGTTCCCGTATTTAGTGCATGAGTGGGAGGCGGGGACCCGGGGGAGGGCTGTTTAATCTTTATCGGGACTCGGGAGTTTCACACTGAAGTAAATAAGTCTTTTGTTATGTCTGGGTTTTTTTTTATGCATTTCATGTCTGTGTTTACTTTATATTCTCAAAATGTGAATGATATCTATGAATTATGATGAGATGAGGGGAAAACAAGGTGCCACTCTGATGGGCTAGGACCAATTTTATTTTTTCCCATTACTTCTTAACAATGGCTATTGAGTTTTCTGCTATTGCAGCGATGTTAAGGGACCAATTTCTCACAATAGCTGGGGATTAAGTATAATATTTTTTATTTAAAATAAACTGGGACGGATTAAATGTTTTTACATTCATTTCAATGGTAAAAATTGCTTCCTAATTCGAATTTTCGACATTCGAACAGCCAGAAAGAAAAAAACTAAGTTTGAATCAAGAGGTACTACTGTATTTGAATTCAAAAACATTATGAAAATTTTGTGTTTTATGTTCTTTATAGTGGGATGATCTGGTGTAACTACTTAGAGTTTGAGTGTCCAACATGTTTCAAGGATTGTGAATGTAATTGGTGTTACTTTTTAGAGCGTGTTGAGAGTATTTTGGGGTGAATAACAATAGAAAACAGATGAAGGTCACTTGTGAATCTAAAAATATTTGACACTTTTCAGGGGAAATACTATATATAAATAGTCACAAGTCATTTTTGTTGTGTGTGTTTTTATTTATATATTTCATCTTTCCTATCAGGGACTTGCTGTCATTCTCTACTCAAATTGGGCCTCTTCAGCTGTGGGATTATGCTGAAAACACCGAGCCATTTCCCTTCAGGGAGGATTATGGTTACCCCCATGCCATTGTCTCCTACCGCTGGCATCCTTCTGTTCCTGGCAGACTTGTGGTGGGGCATAATGATGGAAAAATTACAGTTTACAGAGAAGGTAGGCATATATAACATATTCTTCCCTTCTCTGTGTATTGTTGTTAAATAGTGTGTGTAGTCTGCAAGGATAAGAATAATGTATGCACATATGAAATTGTTAGTATGTATTATCTCTATGCATGTATTTCTTGTTATAATCAACCATTCTCATGATCATCACCACCACCACCTAAGTAAAGCATTGTAGTTTAAAACAGTCAATGAGCATGAAGGTCTTGTATGTTCCTAAGATATTACATTCGCTCTCCATCCCATATGTAGCGGTGCATTGATATACTCGTATGTCCCTTTTGGAATAAGTACATCTTACCATAGTTTAGTACACCCTGTTTGGATGCAAAAAAATTTCCTTGGTATATAATCTTTGTTTAGAATATGACTATGCTAGAACTTTTATGGCTCAAAGTGAGTCATGACAAAGTACACTTCCTTCATTTACCTCTCTTAAGACAAAGGTAAAGTCAAGTTGAATTTTCATTTATTTCATCTAACTGCTTTTGTATATGGTACCATATTTAATGGCATATAATTTTTTTCCATAAAAGATGGCTAGAAATATTACCCTATGCCTTATAGATGAATATGTGGCCTCAATAGATTTATTTATTTTTAAATTACCATCACTCCCATACAAACCAACATTTACACCACTCTATTATAGACAGGGATGCTATATCATATTTCTGAACCTTATTATGATGTAAGAAAATATTGAAAATGAAAAGGTGGCCCTGCTCTCTCTCTCTCTCTCTCTCTCTCTCTCTCTCTCTCTCTCTCTCTCTCTCTCTCTCTCTCTCTCTCTCTCTCTCTCTCTCTCTCTCTCTCTCTCTCTCTCTCTCTAACTTTATTTTATTATACACATAGCACCTTTCTAACAGTTAGGACTATGTTTAGAATAGAGACTAAATACTTTTATTTTTATGAATAGATTAGAGAAAAATGTGTAATCTCAACATTATTTTTTAATATTAATTATGAAGTGTAAGTGTACATGCATTTCTGGAAAGCTCTTGGGAGGATGCATGAAGTTTGAAAATGTTGAGAACCACTGATTTCTAGCATTATTGTGGATTGAGCAACATTTTGCATTAATTTGAATTAAAAAAGAAAGAAGAGTTTACATTTTCCTCTGCTGTAATTTAAGGCCTAGCATGTAGCCTGGTAAATTTATTCTGTCAGACTATTGGCAGACAATAAACTCTATAGTGCATTCTCTGTTCGTCTCTAATATTTGATGAATTTTTGAAGATATATCTCTGGAAAAAAATAAGCAAATTTCTTTTTTTGATGGCTTACAAAGCCATCATTTTGATGTCTGCACCAAAAAAACCCATCCATGACTAGCAGACATCAGTTTAGCATGAAAGGGTTAAACATTACATACCTACTAATGCTGTAGAAGGAGGGTTTTTTTATATTTCTTTTAACTCATAGAGATGCTTCTTATAACAACTTCCTTATGGTATGCAACATTGTATACTAAAATTTAAACAACATTAGAGCTTGATAAAAAGTAAAACTTTCTGCTTCAGATGCTACTGTTTCCCACTGGAATTCCAGAATCCTTGACTCAGAAACAAGCAACAATAATAATTCTTGTTGCAATTTTACCATTTCAGGTAATGGTATTTTGTCATTGAAAATTCACTGAACCACAGTTTTCCTTATTGTATGAAACACCCTTGAAACATTATTTTTTTACCTATTGAATTTATTGGAAGCTTTTTATCTATTGAATTTATTGGAAGCATGCTCTGAAGACATAATGCTGCCTCTGTCTTTTTAATTACCTTTTTGTTAATTTGCTGTCTATCTGTTAGCTGATTATCTACCCATTTACCTACTAACTTATCTACTTACACATTTAGTACTTATCTCCCTAATTTACTTTCTATTCTTAAATTTACCGTCTGTTAATCTTGACAATCCAAGTCTTATTTTTAATAACTTTCCTTCAAGATCACCATGAACACATTGTTATATGCAAAGTATATGAGCCAGGGAAGAAGAATCCATCCTGCTCTCCTGTCTGTCCCTTGCAGTTTACTATTTAACAAAACTTAACAACATTTTCACATCCACAGTTCCTCAAAAGGTTTTATTTGTTGTCTCTGTTGTTAGTTGTTCCTGAAGAAGCTGATTTGTGACAAACTGATGATTTTTATTTACTTTAATGTAAATCTTGCATTCAAGGAAATGTTTTTGATGAAAAACAAAGTATTTTTTTTGTCTCATGCCTCATATTGCTATTTTGTACATTGTGTCTTACATATGGAGCTGCTGTGAAGATGTGATGTTACTTGTATTTCATTGTTCTGCTGATTATATTGCAGCTTTTTTTTATTTTTCATATGTAATATTTTGAGAGCTTTTTAAAGTATCAATTTTGGCTAATGTTCATCTCTAAATTTTCAGAAGTCCTGAGCATGTTTCTTGCTAATGAGGGAAGTTCTTTTACTGCATGCTGCTTCATCAGCTTTTCTAGTTAAATCAAATTAGACTTAGTTTTTCAAGTTTTTGATGATAAAGGACAAAAGTATCACTTGAGTATTGAATTAAGATCTACAGATTATAGTCAGGTTGTATTGTTCAAACTTGTGTATGGGGCACTTTAAAAGTGATATACTGTATATGCATTGTATATATTTCAGTCTTTGATTAATATAGTAATATTTAAAGCAACAGGTTTATCTTTGTAAGGTTAAGCCTATGAATGCCCATATCCTCATATAGAAGTAGTTGAGTAAGTTTTAATTTTGACTTCACAAAATAATCTGTTTGTATAGTCATGGTTTGATGGAGAGAAGCAACACAATGGTTTGTACTTGCAGACCTGGGGAAGTCACGTTATTCTGCCTTTCCTGATGGTGGAGAAGACTCCGATGATCATAATCTAGTCACTCTGGAGTGGGATACCTGCTCCCCTGACTACATTCTGGTGGCATACCGGGGTGGAGCACTGTGGCTGGTGGATATCAACACCATGCGTGTCATTACTAAATACATCTTACCGGTATCTGCCAGCATCAGCACTCTGGCCTGGCTACCAGATGCACCAGGAATGTTTGTAACAGGAGGTAATTATCGTTATTTTAAGATCGCATATCACATAATTGATTTTAACCTCTGGCACTTTACCTTGAGAATTGAGGTTCTATCTCCCTGTAAATGTTTTCTTTCATGTCTCTACCTTTAATGTCTTTTCTCCAGATGCTGAAAAAGGTATTCTTCGGGTTTGGACTGTCAACAAGTCTACACCTGTGGAGACCTGTGTGTTGAAGGATACAGGCTTTCATGTTCTCTGTGCGACAAGAGTGGAGAGAGCTGCCATGACACAGAAAATGCACCAAGACCTCAGTAATGATCTTGTTGGTGAAAGGAAGGGACTGATGGTTCCTAATGTAGCCATTGTGACGCTCTTCAAGGATGGGGGTGTTGGTCTCTACCACCTCAGAAGAAAACAATGGATATTCTCTAGAGAACATGTAAATTCCTTTAGATTAAATAGTTTTTTGTAATGATAAGAGCAATAATTTTAGTTAGTGATTTTTTTCTCTTCTTTTTTTGTGGATTACATGAAGAGTGTATCAATATTCAATTGAATATTTACATATTTAGTTAGATGCATTATGTACAAGAACTTTTACCATTCCAGGGACACACTGAGACAATATTTGACTGCAGTTTTAAGCCTGAAGACAGTGATTTGTTGGCAACTGGATCCTTTGATGGCTCAATTAAGATATGGAGGATAGATACACTAGAAGCTGTGAGTATATGCATGTTATATAACATGAAATCAATACTTATGTATGCAGTGGCCATTTCTAGAAATTCTTGGCCAGCTTATTTGCTCTTTTCTTTGCATTCACTTTTTGCATCCCTTAGTTGTCTAATTTTCCTCTCTTTCTCCTTCATATACCAGAATGTAATATATCACTAGAGATCTTCCCATGACATCTGACATTTCTGCTGTTGTCACATATATTTTCCATAGATATTCACTACTCATTTGATGAAATTATTCTTTATCTTTCAGGTTGATACCCTACCCAACTGCAGCACCATTATTTACTCACTGTCATGGGCACCAGCTGACCTTAACTGTATAGTGGCTGGCACTTCAGGGGGCGATGTGTTCATTTGGGACGTAGGAAAACACAAAATACTACAAGACATCACTTCCCACAAAGATAAGAAGGTGTTTTGTGTCACATGGAATCAGAAAGATGCAAGACGAATAGCATCAGCAGGTATATAACTGATCTGTTAACAATGTTGTTGTAAAGTTCGTGGTAAAAAGTGTGTTGTGGATGCATGCAGATTGTGTACTGCAAAGGGAAGAACTGCTGAATGGAAAGAGACAGAAGCTTCAATGTGTGATGTACGATTTCTTGCCTTTAAAGTTTACCTCTGTATTAATCTTTAGTTTTTATGGATCATGGAGCAATGCACATTCCTCCTTTTTGTACAGATTTTATGCTCTTAAGTAACTATTTTGTGTGATTTATTTATACCTTTCCTTAGGTATAAATTCCATGCATAACCCTCTGTTTGCAAAGATGTATTATCTTCTTGTGACCAAATAGTATAGATAGGTGACAATGTAGTGATCACATTCATCTCTATCCTTGCTTCCTAATCTCTGTTCTGTGTTTGTGGCAGGGGAGTCTGGGTTTTGCTACGTGCACCAGGTGAGTGGAACGCTGCTGCAGGATTACCGTCATCCCGGCCCAGTGTATGGCTGCGACTGGCGTGATGCAGACGTGTTGGCCACAGGCTGTGAGGACGGCAGGATACGGATCTTTTGTGTCACTAAGAATAGGAAAGATCCTGTGACAGAGCTCAAAGGTTTGCTTTTAATACTCTCTGAACATTAATGATTTGCTTCTTTTGCTTATGTATCATAGCCTAAGAACTTAAAGATTAAATGCTTCTCATTTGTACGATTTATATTTCTCAACAATTTAATTGATTTCTTGAAATAACTAAATACAGTACCCTGTCAAGTCTTACAATTGTTTTCTTCTGAAGGTATAGCATATGCTTTGTCCACATATTGAACATGAAATAATATGTGAGAGTTGGGCTGGTAAAAATTCATGACAGCCTTAAACTTGAAAATCTCAAAATAGGGATGCTGTAAAATTTGATAAATAAATTCCAAACTGTTGTATTGAAGTGTTTTTCTAATAACTGAATTCCAATTAACATTAGCCACCATTATACATTTTGCCTCTTCTTAAATGGATCTATTGCTTTCAGCTCATGCAAAAAAGGTGTTCCGTGTGAAATGGAACCCCGTTTATGATGACATTCTGTGCAGTGGGAGTGATGACTCTTCTATTCGAATATGGTCATACTCAAAGGCCCAGTGTCTCAACATCTTAGTGGGTCATTCTGATCATGTACGGGGCCTTGTGTGGTGTCCAGAGGTGCCCTTCCTTCTTATATCTGGCTCCTGGGACCGCACCATGAGGGTGTGGGATGCCCGCCATGCCGCTTGCCTTGATGTGGTGCTGGATCATGGAGCAGACATCTATGGTCAGTAAAGACATTTTCTAAGAATGTTCTTTCTTTGCATCAATCAATGAATTTCTTTGGGTGATTTGTATATATATTCTGTATTTGATATACATATGTTTTCTATAAGCAGTGTTAAATATCATATTATATTTAATATGTTAATGTAAATATGAGAGCTTCATCTATCACAGACACTAATTAACTACTTTGGATATTTATTTTTATATGCACTTGCAGGATTAAGTATACATCCAGTGCGGCCATTCCTGCTGGCTTCATGCTCTCGAGATTCAACAATGAGACTTTGGTCCTTGGCTTCTTTTGTGGCACCACTCTACTTGAAGGTTCTTGCAGGGAGACCAGATGATGAAATAATTAAAATTAATGGTGAGGAAGATATGGTGACTTATGACATTTTTGGCTTTGTAATTCATTAGTGTCAGGTATGTTGATTGTAATTTTTCATACATTGCTTGTCAGAAACCATGTGGTACTCATTTGTTTTTGCAATGGAACAGAACACAAGACTTTCTCATCTGGTCTGCATCTGTGTGGTCTTCGAGCTCATCACCTCCAGGCAACTCTTCAAAAAACAGATGCATCATCTCAGCCCAACAAAAAGCTGAAGCTCTTTGCTGATTTATTCTGTGTAAGTTATGTATTTTTATGCTCTCAAGGTCACTATAAGTAAATAAAGCTTATGTTTTAAAATTATTAATTTGTTATGTCAGCCAGGAAATTTCTTTTAAACAAGTGTGTGTGTGTGTGTGTGTGTCGGGGTTCCCATGGTCTAGTGGATAGAGTGACGGTGTTGGGAATCCATGATGTGAGACGACAGTGTTCGAATCACTCAGTGACGTATTATTATTATGTGTGTGTGTATTGAAGGTGTGATTTAGTTATGCTTTGCATACATAATATGGATCACTATTATGTGCTTTTAAAATTTGTTTTATTTGTTCTTATAGTAAAAATGTTTAATTAGTTGTTTAGTTAGTTGCTATTTGTGTCTCATTATCTCTTATATAATCTTTTCACTTTTATATTCACCGATGTTTCTCTTACAGGGAGATGTGCGAGTGAGGAATCTTTGGGATCTCGTTTACATCTTGCAGGGACACACTGACATCTCCCTTCTCTCACCCAATTACACTCAGTCCATCATGCACCATTCTCATATAATCAAGTGTTCCCTGGTGAGTAACATCTGCATTCATCGCATCATATATGCCTGCTTAATTAAGGGAACTGTATACACAACTGATTTGGAGAAAAAATAACCAGTATGAAATATGTACACTCATCTTTCAGGCTTTGGCTGCAGAACAGGAAATGGATGCCAGTAGAGGCCAAGGTGTTGTTGGTAGAAAACACTCCAGTGCTGAGAGTCAGGAAGCACTGGCAGAGTCATACTTGAGGTGTGGAGCTGTTCAGCAATACTGTGAGCTGATGACACGTCTCCACCAGTGGGACCACGCCCTCGCTCTGGCTCCAGCTGTCTCCGTGGACTACTGGCGTAAGCTGATGACCAGGTATGACCTACCTGTTTGTATCATTATTTCAGTGTGTGTTTGTCCTTGATACTCCAACAAAAGATGTCACTAACTTCTGTGCTCTTAACAGCTCGATAATGTTGTAAAATGGAATTTTTTTTTAAAGTGTACCTTCTTATTTGTTCTTTGTTACCTGTGGCATTGTTGCTGTGAGTTTTGACACTAAAAGTCTTATTTCAGCTCACTCTCCTCATTTCTTCAAAATATTTCCAAACACTCATATATATATATATATATATATATATATATATATATATATATATATATATATATATATATATATATATATATATATATATATATATATATATGTACATATAGTATCAAGATGATATTGAATTATTGGCATGTGTCATCTGGAGAATACGTGCCTGTTTTTGTTGTAAATATAATAAGAATTCCTTTACACTTTGATAATTTTCTTATGCAAAATATGGCCTCAAGTTTGATACACAATTATCTCCACGTCATGAAAACCTTCCCCTAGATGAAAGGAACTTCAGTTACTGGGATTTCGTTTCTTTTTATTTGCATATATTTTCCATCAAAAACCAATGAGATATATATTTTAATTATACAGTATTTGGTTTTGCCTGTTACTCAAAACACTAACATTGAAAACTAATTTATCTCATCACTATTGAAAATTTAATATCGACATAGTTCACTGTATGAAAAAAAAAAATGTATATATTATTCTGTGCATATTATCCAGATATGGAGTATGTATAATTCACCTCTATGACTGAATCTTTCTTTTTAGAACTCTTGCTTTAATGAGTATATGATCTGTGTTGATTTTTCATTGTAGTCTAGCTGAAAAGAAATTTTTTACATTTTTGTATGTATGTGCTTTAAGTGTGATCCCATATTTTATCCTCATATTTCTTCCATCCTATGTACCTAACCACCTCAAACCCTAAGGCATGCAGAGCAGCTTTTGAGTGATGATAACGAAGCGTGTGTCCCGTACCTCTTGGCCACTCGTGATGCAGATAAACTCATCAATTTTCACATTGGCCGAGGTAGAGTAAATGATGCCATCCTTTCCCAAAGTTGTCACTGCACTGGAATGCTCACAAGGAATGACACGAGTGACACGACTAATAATTCACTACTGAGGTGAACCAGCAGTGTGATGCCTGAGCCTCATTTATACCGATATTTGCATTTGTTGCTTGGTTGACTTGAATCATAGACTTGATATGTAGATATGTTTGATGCAGGATGAATCATGCATCACCAGCTGGTCCATGATCTGAATGCACTCTGGTGATGTCCACAGCAGTCAGGGTATTAGTGTGAAATTAATTATTATAGCAAGCAAGTTGTTTTTGTCACAGATATACACTTGATCATCTGATATCCAACCATGTCATAACATGGTGAGCCTTGTCTAGGTTAGTTACTTACATATATGACATTGGAATGCTAATGTACACATGATTCACAAATAATAACACAGTGATGCAGGAAGGAGATGATCACAGATTAAAAGAAAGTATGTTGTAATATCAGATCAGTACAGTACTTGACAAAATATCATGCCCACCATGCCAGGTGGGCACACTAATAGTATGTCTAAAATAAAACCCTGTTATATTTGGATAACTGTTGAAGTGACGTAATAGTGCCACTACAGCTACGTCATGTGGTAGGAGGAGCTTAGCATGAAAGGACCAATAACAGGTCAAGCTCCCTCTGGCTTTGGTGAGAGACAGATTATAGTCCTTGCCTGTTAAGTCCATTATTTTCTTAGTTTGGTGGCCTACTGCATGTAGTGTCACTACTTGCGCAATAGTTTCAGACATTTAATGAATGTTCCGACCCATATTTACCTCAGAAGCACTATAAAATTGTGTGAAAAGTGGTGTGTTTGCTTGGAGTGGCAAGGACTAGAATCTGTCTTTCACCACAGCCAGAGGCAGCTGCAGCTTTTATTGCTGGTTTCATATTAAGCTCCACCCACCATGTGACGTAGCTGTAGTCACACTATTACGTATGTCCCTCTCGGGGTTATCCAAATATAACATTAGTACGCCCACGTAATCCGATAGGCGTACTATTTGGTTGGGTACTGTAGTAATAAAGATTCATGGAAACAAGAACTATGATTCCTTTTCCAAAAATTGGTTTCAGTTTTTATGAGTGTATTATAAAATAGTCTTGCTGATTAGTAGAAATAGAAAAATCAGAATTCTTAGTAACTCAGAAACTAGCTAGATAAATTTGTTGTACTGATGTTGGATATCAGCTGAACATTTGTATATTGAGAATAGCTTTTAGCCATAGTTCATTGTGGCTTATAATGACACAGAGTTAATATGCCCCTTAGGGACTTAGCTTGTTTAGTATTGCTTTTAGTTGTTTTATATTATGAAGAAGTAAGTTGCATAAAACTAGTCAATAGAGGCTTTCCAGGGAAAAAAATATCTTGTGAAGTAATCTTTGATCATAACTATACAGTATTTTGGCATTGAAATAGTGACTCGTGAATATGTTTTATTGCATAATTTTGGAGAATGTTATGAAATAGATCATTATGGTAGAGGGTGCTGGATGTATTTCTGAGTACATGTCCTATACTAGGAGTTAGTTAAAGCAGTGTTTTATGTAGAAGAGTGGATAGGTTATTTTGGATAGGTAGTGAGGTGTGTTTGGTGTGCTTGGAACATATTGTACCTCATGCTGATATGCATTCACATGGAGATAGATAAGAGTAATGAACTCATAATACCTCAGAAAAGTATCACTATTTATGTAATAATATGTACATGTAAAAATGTGGCAAAATATTTAGAAAATTAAATCCTCTCATCTTTTTCTATGCTTCTTGGTATTAGATGAGTAAGGAGTACATTTTAGTCCCTCTAATTCATTACACTCTTATGTTCTCTTCAATCTGTTATTGTAGCTTTTATTCTTATGTTTTTAAATATTACCATTATGATATCTTTAGACATTCCTTTTCTAAATGGATGTCCATAATACATATTATGAAACATGCATTATGTACTAACTTTACTAGGGATAATATTTTACATGCTAAAAGTATTTGGACTTAAGAGTATTGAATATTGATGTTGATTGAATAACATAAGCAAATTTGGAATATTTCATAGGTTTATCATTTTAAAGATGAGGAAATGACTAAATGGAGGAGTGTCAAAGAAGGAAAGAGGTAGAAATGTATGGCTTGGAGTGTGCATGGAGAGAGAAAGGTGGAATTGTTTGTCAGCATGGATATGCATTCCTTTGAATGCAATTCAGTTTATGCAGAAAATACACATATCATGGTGTTATATTTCTTGAGCTTCCCCGAACATCTACATATTTTTCCTGCTCACTCATTTTGTCTGTATCTGTTATTAATCCATCTCATATTACCATTTTCCTAACTCACCAATATCTATCTATCTATCTATCTATCTATCTATCTATCTATCTATCTATCTCTCTCTCTCTCTCTCTCTCTCTCTCTCTCTCTCTCTCTCTCTCTCTCTCTATATATATATATATATATATATATATATATATATATATATATATCCCATCTCTCTCTTTTTAGGCTTCCCTGTCAGGCATCACATTTTGCAAGTTCTGAAATATTTAGTGTTGTTGAAAGTATTTGCACTTCATGTGACTAGATTGTTGCCTCATCAGACACAGC
The DNA here is from genome assembly GCA_020233015.1 of Callinectes sapidus. Classification (NCBI taxonomy): domain Eukaryota; kingdom Metazoa; phylum Arthropoda; class Malacostraca; order Decapoda; family Portunidae; genus Callinectes; species Callinectes sapidus. The sequence goes on along the minus strand of CM035200.1, from coordinate 3,591,213 downwards.
TGTTAAATTTGCACCTTTATGCAATGAAAATAAGAATAATCACTAACTCTAAAGAAATGAATATGTGTACAATTTTCTATATAGCATTATGTGGCTCCACAAACCACATTTCTGGCATGCTCTATGAAAGAAACAATATGGGCACCACTAATACTTTCATATACTGTACTTACATCAAGGAGTATTGAAAGTATGTACTGGATGCAGGCTACTACTATTTGGGGTTATGTGTGTGCTTCTTTTGCTTGATTCATCCTATTTATCTATTGATTTCTCATTGTCATGGAATTAATTTGTTAGTTACCTCCTCTTGAATACTTTGTGTGATATTTTGTAGTATTATTAATTCTGATTCATGCTATCTTACCATTTTCTAAATTTTGGTTATTCATTTATTGTTGCACACCTGATATTATGTTACTTTAGTGAAACATCATTCCTCTAAAAGAGGAAACGTGTACAGGAAGTTTATCATCTCATGACTTAAAGTATCAAAATCATTCTGTCATTTTGTCTCATTGATGACTGTAGTTTGGTTAGGGGCAGTGTGTAAGCATTAGCTGTTATTTTTGTATGAGTATGTGCATCATTATTATAATGCCAAACAATATATAACTGAGACACTATATTAAGTGATATTGCACTTAATTTTGTTTCAGAAATACACACACACACACACACACACACACACACACACACACACACACACACACACACACACAAACACACACACACACACACACACACACACACACACACACACACACACACACACACACGTGATGAAGAGTGCTTGCAAAATATGGATTTCAAGAAAAGAAGTCTGCATATAATCATGGATGTTTATTTGTAGATTGTTGAGTTTGTGTAAGTGAAAAATTTATGACAGAGATAAGAAAATGCCAACACATTTTCAATTTGGGTCATGGGAAGAATAATGTTTCCAAATAGACTTTATGTTTTAGGCTTGACTAGTCAGCCTTTAATTGCACTTCACTTTGTAAGTGAGTTGCAGTGTACTTAGCAATCACCATTCACATCTGCTTATCTGGCTTCAGTACTCATTGAGTGCTGTGCACAGCTTAGTAAAGTAGAGGTTTGCCCACCAAGGAGTAGCACTGAGCAACCTTATATTATATACTTTGTTATGTATTGTAGAAGTGCTGTAAGTTAGTGTTCCCTATAGTAAAGTATACTAGATATACATAGGTAGTCTTATACATTGTGATAGATATTTTATATGTGATGGTTTGTAACTTTATTGCAATATGTGTAGAACATATTGCAATACCTTACCCTTTGTTATTTATTTTTCTGACACCCACAAGCACACCCACACCCACCCACACACACACACACACACACACACACACACACACACACACACACACACACACACACACACACACACACATATGAACAGTGGTATCTCGAGATACGAGTTTAATTTTGTTCTGTGATGGACTTCACATCTCAGTCTGCTTACAACTTAAACATATTTTACCCATTGAAAATATTTGAAATGCTGTTGATCCTTGTCCTTCCTTTGGGACTGTCAGTCAGTTGGAATGTACAAAAGTAGCTGCTCAAAGGAAACTGGCCAATATACATATTAATCACAGTAGAGCTCATTGATGACCCTGTACCACACGACATAGAAGACATCATTTATAGAAGAAATTAAATCTTAAATTGGAAATAGGAGTAGACAGAGAGAAAACTGAGGCCACATAGGTTTGTTTATTACTTTGTTCCTCTGGTGGGAGATAAATGTGGGTGGAGATGGTTGGGGGAGATGGGAGGAGTTTGTTTTGGCTTTACATTTATATCCTTTCATTTGCTGTGAACCCTTGCTTGATCACTGAACTTACTTGTTACACTCTTAATGCTACACTTTATTGCTGATCTCAATTCATACATTTCTATTTATTTCACTTTTGATTAACTTATTTTCTTCATTGTTCCTTCTCTACAGGTTAATTCACAAAATTGTTGCTCAAAGAGGTTTGTTTGATCTCCCTTTTCAGAATGTTTCTGATCAGAGTTAGACATATGTGCCACTTGCTTACAACCAAAGTTCAGACAAAACAAATTTAGCCATTTAATTGCATAAAAACCATGAAACACTACCAGAGTACAAGACTTATTTCCATGGCAAAAAAAATAAGAATAAAAGATAAATATAAAAACATGCGTTAGATGCTGGGCATTGCCACACCAAATAGTACTTGGAGCTTGCTTGCTTGTTAAAGCAAAAGACTGACTGAGGGACAGCTCGTATCTCGAATTACTCATATAAATATATATATATATATATATATATATATATATATATATATATATATATATATATATATATATATATATATGAAATTGCTAAACTAGAAAATACATAGGCATTTCTTGTCATGTTTTATGTGTTATTATTTATTGCAGCATTAAGGTAAAGTATTAATTGACATATGGACGTTGTTTCAAAAAGCAACTGCGAAAGAAACATTTCTTAATATTGCATTATATGTAATGGTATGAACTACTGTACATGCCTGACATGATATTAGACATGATTCAGTGTTTGTTTTCAAGATTGATGATCTTTTATTACTGTCCTTCTTCATGCTCTGATAAATACATTTGTATACTATAGCTTGAAGTGATCTTGGTGCATGAAGTGTTTTGAGTCAAGGGAGTGAAGAATAAGTTTTTATGCATGAAAATCCATGCTTCACAACTCTGATATGCAGGTCTGTTAGACAGTATGATTTGTCCCAATAATACCCTAAAACCCCTAAATTAATTGTCCCTTTCCTGGTTATTGGAATGTTCCTCTGAGAGACAAGCCTGTTTTCCCTTGCAGTCATTGCTCTCCTACTTTTCTTCCCTTTTCTTCTTAAATATTATGATAATCTGAATGCAACCTAACCTTTCCAGGACACCTTGACAAAGCATTCGCAGAATGTATAGCACTCAGCAAGATGAATCACCACAATCGCAAAGGTGCTCCCCCTGAAGTACCTCCAAGAGCAGTGTCAGGAGAGATCAATGGCTTCAGTCTGGTGCAGGGAAGGACTATTGAGTGTGCACGGCTGGTGGCTCAGTGGCATCTCTTACATGGTGCTCCCATCATTGCCTCCTGTGCCCTCCTGGCTGTGGATGATATCAAGGTTGTATTTTAGATCCATTTGTGTAGTTAATGAAAAAATTTGCTCACTATATTATTATTATTTGAATTTTTATTTTATAAGCAAAATGTGTTATATGAAATAAAATTCTTAATTTTTAGAGATATTAAATGATTACCCTCGTTGTTGTGGAGATGCCAGTTTTATTTATAGATTGAAATGTTTGTGAACAGTCTTGTCTAGAATTCATCAGTTCGCCATATATGTACAAAGAATATATGTAATGTGCTTCACATTCCAGGGTGCCTTATCAGTGCTTCTCCAAGGACACGAATTAGAGTTGGTTGTTGCAGTTGGCCGCCTTCTAGGATCTGAAGTTCCACAAGGAGACAACACTGATGCAGAAGAAATCAATTGTGTTGTAGAGACGGCAGTGCGCTACCTCACTTACCGTGCCATTCGACTCTCTCTGTGGGATTTAGCAATTGAACTTGCTCAAACACTCCCAGAAGTAAGTTATCCTCATCTAACTACCACCAATCAATTCTGCTATTGGCGTCATCTACAAACCACTAATAGTTATCAGTGATATGGTTTATATTCAGGTAAATGTTTATGCTCATGTTTATGTGAATCTCTAAGATAAGTGAATATATGAATATGTTGTTATTTAATTTATGGTATACTATATATCAGTAGTATCTATGGAAAAATAAGATTATAAGTTATGTATACATTTCAGGGTGTGAACCAGACCATCCTGAAGGCTGAGGTGATCCTTTCTCACACGGGCACACAGCAGGAGCGGGACATCCTCTATGAAACTGCTAAATTTCCTCCTCCAGCTGAGTGTTTTGATAAAGCTGTTGGTTCGGTACAGGATCAAGTTCTTTATTTATTACTCTCAACGCAGCCACAAAAAGGGATTTCAAGGAGCATAGAATTTTTGGAAGGTATTTACTTATGATGACAGTTGTATCTACATTTTGTTTCATTCAAGTTTGTCAGTTCTTATGGTGTATAAAATCTGCAGTTTTAGTAATTTTCTGTATATAACTGTGAACAAGAAACATGATTTGCTGCAGAAGGCAAAATTCTGCTTCTGATTCATAGAAGCTGATTTTCTTGTATTATGTATAAGAAAATAGTAAAAGAGTTATCAAGAACTAGAATTTTATATCTAGGGTTTTGCTCTTTGTAGAACAAATAAGTGGAGGAAACCTTGACCGGAGCAGTGTTTGGTATGTGCTGCGACTGGTGCAGGCAGTGCCTCTGGTACACAACACCGGGAAGTGGGCTATTCCAGGGGAGGAGCGAGGAGCACTGCTGGCACTCTCTGCCTATCTAGGAGCTGTGAAGGCTGCTGTGCTGAAATATACCACTATTGTGCCCTATCTTCTCAGTCATGCGAGGTGAGAAGATTTACTTTTATCAAATTTTATGGTTGACTGAAAGTAATTATTATTGAATTAATGTTGTGACCATCCACACAGTGTTAAGGCTTGGTTAGGTGAGTGTGTATGTGTGTATGTGGGTGTGTATGTATATGTGTTTGTCTGTACTTGTAACATATGTGAAAAGAGCTATGCTTGTGCTGTCCCATCTCCATATCTATGAAAGTCTTAAAGAAACAACAAGGGAATTGGAACAGGTTGATGAATATGAAATGGGGTTTAAGAAAAAGGTGTGGCTTAAATTTATATGTCAACTTCTGGCTTATGATAATTGCTTATTAAAATCTCTTGAGTTGACATGTCATTCTACCTAAAAATAAGGTTAGGAAGGCTGTTTCATCAAGTTTGGAGCTGTCTGTACATTGATACACATACTTGGCATTAATTGTTTTCCATTTTACAGTTACATCATTGAGAAACATCGACCTGCTGGATGCGAATTTCTTTCGGAACACATCAATACAGCAAAGACAAAGTTAGTTTTGCTTGTTTTTCCTTTCCTCTTCCTCTCATAATGCAGGTTGGAAAACTTCTTAATATCATCCCATTCTTGCATAGCATTTAATGTTTTACTCCTTATATCTATCCCTGTTTTTGTTAAACTCTCCTTTTGATTAAATAATTATGAAATGGTGTGCAGATGTCTCTTACTTGTGATGTATTCCTCAGATGGGAAAAAGAAGAGTGTAACTGGGACATTGACGTCAGCCAGGACTTTGGCTTGTGGTGTGATGTTGGCATTACAAGAGTGAGTGGCTCGCATTTACCTCGTCATTCAGACTCTCAGACGTGTTGCATCACCAACCAAATCATAAAGGCAAGTACTGGAAGACATATATGGTTACAGAAATACATAAATAAAAACTAAAGAAACTTATATTGAATAGTAAATAATAGATGTACAGTAAAAGTCTGTTAATCTGAAGAATAGGAGACCAAAGTAGTTTGGATTATCACTTCTCATTATCAGGATGTAGCCCTAGAAATACCACCACACCAGGACCTCCATATAAGTTAGAACAATTTTCAGTTTCACACATCCAACAATTTTCTCATTTTGCTTATTAAAATCCCATAAGTTGGCTACACTAATAATAGTGTAGAAAGGCTTGTTCATCCAAGAGCCATTTATAGTACGTGTAAAATATAATAAATGGACTGACTGGACTTGAAAATTAGATGTTTACAGTTGAGTCATAAGAGATTGGGTTTTTGATAAAGTGATCATTGTTTCTTTTTAGGGACCCAGCTACTTTTTAGAGAACGGAGAGTCATCAATGGGGCAGAATGATGCCCTAATGTGGGCCAAGGTGCACCCTTACTCACCAATGGGCACCGGGTATCGACTGAATCCATTTTGATCAGCAGCTTAGCCCATACAGCCTACAGAGTCATCATCCATTCAATAAGAAGAGATAAGTCAATGGAATATTCCTTGTATTAATGATTTTATAATGAAAGGTGAGTTACATTTTGCCTTTTAAGGAATGTTTATCTTGTAAGCCTTCATTTCTAAATGTTCCTTTGATATGTCATTATGATACCTAATTTTTCCATAAGTAGTTAAGTTGTAAAATTAACTTGCACAATTAGATATTTGAATTCAGATTGAAGTGTGTTAACTTTTTTCTCAAAGACATGTTATAATTGGAAAGTAAGTGTTATGCCATGCTCACTATGCTTCACATAACTTTTCAGAATAACCAGATCTTTTAGATATTTTGAAATGTGTGTACACTCACTATCCATTCCTTGATTCTTATGACATCACTTTAAGGGTTTCTTAATGCTGTCAGTCAAGTATTCAATGAAGTATATACTTGTTTGGCTGGCAAGCAGTGGTTTCCCACATTGGTACTAATGACAGAAAACATGTTTGTTCAGGGTGAGTGTTTATCATCTTCCTCCAAGTGATATGTAGCATATTTGAGGTAACAGTCTGACTGTTACTCATTGTTATGTGGAATGAACCTTTGTTAAGATGTGAGTAAAAAATAATGCAGACGTGCATGTTTGAGATAATCATTCCATTATTGACTTTGGTGGTCTAAAAATCTTGACCCTGATTTTATTAGGATGTTTTTTCCTGTTTTAAACAGTTTAGTGATAATTCTAGTAAACTTGTTGCCTCATTATAACTACTGACTATGATATTTTTTCTTTTTAAGTAAATAATAGTATGTACTTTTGCCATTGTCATTGGTGTTAGGTTAAATGATAAGGTAATTTTCAACACTAATAAAACTCCTGGAATAAAAACCCGGGTTAGGTATGAGTCCATCCATAGAAGAAACAGCCTTAACGTGATATGTACTTTACTTTTGGTAAGAAATCTGTAACAACTTAAGGTGTGTTGCATTAGCAGAGTGATTCTTAATGTTGAAGCAGCTGTAGTTTGTGATAGCACTTGCAACCTTCTCACCCTACTCCGCCATGTGTGCCACCATGCTGTTGGCTTGTACCACCCGTCCTTAGCTGGGGTGGGTTGGTATTGTGTTTATAGCAGTGCCTGTTGAACCTACTTCAACCATTTAATGTATTTCTTTATCAGATTACAAAATTAAAATTACAGCTGATGTGTATGTAACAAATATTGAGTCACTCTGCCCCTGAGCACAATGTGAATACTGTGCTTGTAGCTTCAACTAAGTCATTAAGGAACATTACAATAATGTACTTATTTACACACACCTCCAGCTTCCCTACCTCTATTCACTTGTGTGTTGTTGTTTGTTGTTTATTGACTTTGAAGACTGTGATTGTTTTCCAGGACAGTGGATCCTTGTATTGTGTCAGGGTACTGTACTGTTGCTAAGAACTGTGATTGGCCTTCCAGCCTGTGGATCTTTTCGTCATGTCTGAGAATTGTAACATTGCTTGTAATTTTTCAAACAGGGACAGACACAAAAGTCTGAGAATGTGAATTTTTAAAGCTAGAAGAAACAATAGAACAAGATGTATTTTCATTTGTAACAGTTTTGTCTCATCCACTGAACATTTGGGAGAGGAGTCAAGCCCTTACAGGATATGATGGTTCTTTCCATTGATACAAGTTTCACTTACCCCTTTCCTTCTTTCATCACTTATCCTGTATACATTTTCAACCTGTTCTCAAACACAAATGAAGAGTAACTATAATATAGATAATTTACAGAATATAAAGTTTCCATATTCTTTCAATTTACAGACATCAACATTTGTATTTGATGAGTTGTCTTGCATGTGAATTACTTATAGTTTCCACTCCCGTTGAAAAAAATATTAGCAATAATTTCACACCTCCCTCATATTGAACCTTTTAGCCTGCCATCTAGTCCAAGATATAGTTCATTTCACATGGTTTGTTCCTCATATTTGTAAATATTTTCCATGCCCAGACACACTCACTTTATAGCAGTATTTCAGGTGATTTCGTGTTTTTAGAAGTTTCATGATTTATCAGGTGTTTCTGATTCAAATTTTGATAACAAAAAATACTCAATGCTGAAGTGCCATGGATGTTTATTGATTTATTGATTGTTATAGTGCCTGACCTGCGTTGTTCATTGTGAAGTGTAATATTTTATTGTAAATACGGAAACCTATGCACTTTAAGGCCTTATAACTTAAGAAATGTGTACAAAATGTACTTTCCAATTAACTGCATACCATGAGCTTGCTTCATAAATACATGATCATAATAGTGTAAATATTGAATATGTTCATGGTTTGCAACAATGCAAGCAGTAAAAGATGTCACATGTGAGTCACTTAGCATGGTGTGTGCTTGGTTTTTTGGCACAGTATGAGGAGCTGCGCCATTGATTGGTGCTTCTGCAGTGGAAAATCCTGAATCATCTTGTATCTAGTAAAGAAAAGGAAGATATGGTAATGAACTACATGTATTTGCATAAATTAGTATATTTATTTTTGGCTATATATTGTCAATTACTCAAAAATGGTTGTCCAGAGAGAAACGTTATTGTTATATTGGTAAGATATAAATGAAGGAGTTTGAACCCCTTACATTAAAGCATAAGTGCACTTTTGTTTTCCAGTTAGCTTTTCTCCCAATCACTGGTAGCATACAATAAGGAATAAACCATAATACATATACTTTTACTAGATATAAGCATTGCAATACATACCTAGTCCATAAAGAGATATAAGCATTGCAATACATACCTAGTCCATAAAGGTGTAGGTCTGTTGTGGGGACCGCTTTCCCCACAGTAAGACGAGGCATGATTTTTAAAGCTCTGTTACCGCACTTGTAAACAAGATGTCAGCCTTGTCTTTAAACAGATTACTTGTTTTATTATATATTAATCTGATAATTTTCTCTCTCTCTCTCTCTCTCTCTCTCTCTCTCTCTCTCTCTCTCTCTCTCTCTCTCTCTCTCTCTCTCTCTCTCTCTCTCTCTCTCTCTCTCTCTCTCTCTTAAAATATAACCAACTAATATTGTCCCACAGAACTTTGGTATTATGTATTGTAAAAACTCTATTGGATACCCCCTAAATAATGTCATAGAATTGGTCTAATGTCCTGGCATCATATAGCTTCAGTTAAAACTATTGTATATTAACAATATTATTCAGAGTGTATGTAGATCTAAATAATTTTTAATGAAAGTTATAAATTGAAGTTATGATGAGACTAATGACATGATACTGTAGATGATGATGATGAGTATGTTGAAGAAGCAAGCAGATAAGAGTGAAAATGTGTGTTTGGAGCCTACTTATATTCAAGTACATTTATGCCTTATCACCCCATTCACTGCACAGCTCCTAACTTAAGTAGTCTGTGCAGCCTTTCTTGTGTGCAGACCCTGCATGCATGAATTAGAATTTCAGGGTTTACTGGAGCCGTTTGGTGGCCTTGAATGTGTAACATTTTTTTACTGGTCATTAATATATACTTTCCAACAATTTAGCACTTTCAACGTCTGAAATATTGTTACTGTTGGTGGTTCCCATCATGCAAATTGAACTGTGACCATTTAACACTCATGTTCTCTAATGTTACTGTATGTACCTCTTTCAGCTCAGAAAGGTCATGAGTAGGATATAAACCCTGAATATTGATTTCACTCTTCTATTATGAAACCATTACTGTAAAATTGTGCTGTAAAGCTGTAGACCTGAAACAATAGTGCAGTTGGAAAAAAAGCTTTAGATATCCTGGTTCTATATGACACTTCTTGAAGATAGCAGTGTCATAACATGATTCCAAACATTTATCAGACTATTGCATGGTGCACTGAGTGATATAGCTAACCACCATCTACTAGTGTATTGCACGTCAGGCAGGCCTTCTTGTAGCATTAAAAGAAGAAATCACAAAATGTTAACCATAATAGAAAGTATTGTAATGTGCAGGTTGGGAAAATTGAACTTGCCCAAGTGGAAAAACACACACACACTCCCCCACAAAGAAGCACACACACACACACACACACACACACACACACACACACACACACACACACACACACACACACACACACACACACACACCACTGCTAATTTAAGTCTTAGAAAGTCAAGGAGCTTCATCAGCAAATTTTGAAGGGTATGTGCTTACATCAACCCATCATTGTCTTTTGCGTGATAGTCTGCTAAATATATTAATTAGCTAAACCCAAAAAATATTGTGGTTTTCTTGCTCATTGATAAGTGTTCAACATCTATGATAAGAATACTAAATACAAATATATATGTACCTGTTTGAAGAAAAAACCTTTTGCATTTTATACCCCAGTTTAATGAATAACAAACAGTTTATATGCTATTTTCTTTGCAGGTCGAGGATAGACAAATATAAAGTAGTTTTAGATAAGATGACAAAACCAAACTAATGGTGATGTGAAAACAATACCTTTGGTGGAGATTTATCCCCATAAAGTATATGTATTTGTGTTGAAGCCATTCATTCAACCATGTAGATGCTCCTAAAAAATCAGTGCATACTGTGTTTGGGTTACCCACTCTGAGTTGTAATATTGTGCCCTGAGCCTTCTACTTAAGTATTTCAGCCGGCTTGACCCATCGTTTTTTCGCTCATATCTCCGAAAAAAGTCACATCAGCATGATATAGTAGCATGGCCTAATTCACACCCTGCCCTAATTTTTGAAGTTATAGTGCATTCGCAGGTGTATTTAATGACGTTTACTCTTGACTTCAAATGTGTTGTAGCCGACACCCGTGAAGTAATTCGAACAAGTGAAGTTGTGACATCATCACAAACTGCCTCGTCCATCTCACACTCCTCCCAGGGTGTGAATTAGGCTATGCTAATGTATCACGCTGATGTGACTGCTTATTTCGGAGATATGTGTGAAAAACGATGGGTCAAGCCGGCTGAAGTACTTAGTAGAAGACGTATATAGTGTTGCCTCCCTTAAACCATTCACGGTGTTTGATGCAATATAGATTTTGGCTCTCCAGTTACCGCTAGATACATGTTTGGTCTCTTAAAGCATCTTTGTATCTCAAGATCTCACTGTAAAACCTGCAATAGTAGAGACTTGCAAGAAGTAACAAAGAATTGCATTTTAAACATGAGCTAAATCTCTTGTATATACCATAATTTGTGGACGGTTTTATCACTTGTTCGCCTTAAAAGAGTCTGAGTGTTGTGCTTGCTTACTTCGTATTAGTAAATTATTGGGGAAATCTTTGGGATGTGACACTGAATCAGGTTTATCTCATCATCAATGTCTCTTCGTCTATTTTCTTCCTTCATCACACTCTCCTTTACAGATTATTTGAAGAGGAATAATTGTTCAAATTGTTATTAAAAGGCTTGATACAAAGAATGATTTTCGAAGCGTTTCAGTGTTTCATCTCGACTTGTTAAGACAAGATGGTTCTTGGGATTTTCTTGGCTGTTTTTATGATTCTAGTGATAGTTTCACAAAAATTCTATCCTTCCAATTAAAAAACCACAAACGAATATCTGACTAGTCACTTTTGTAGCTTTTAAAAATGGCCTATATTAGAGAACAGTGCGTTTCGAAATCAAGTGTTATGAAACTGAAGCACCGAAGCGTGAGTCAGACGATGTTACCTCGGATCCTTTGGGAGGCCGACGGAAGCATTCTCCCTCTGCTACTCCATCAGGTAAGTTGTGTGTCGCTGTTTGTCCTACGTGTGTGCTCGCAGTTGAATTATTTGATTGAGAGATAGTTGCTGGGAGTGTTGTCTGTAAGTAACTTGGTTAATGAGTTCACATCAATGTTACCGGGTGTGTAGGTTAACGAAGGATATGCTTTCTCAAACAAACGTGTTGGCAACGTAATTCCTGGTTATGATGATTGCGTGTGGTCTCGTAGGTATAAAAGTTTATTATAGATGGTGCAATGGCTTTTCTGTAGTTAATCAAGTTTCGGTCTTCAACGATGGTGAACGTTAGATCTCGTTACCAAATAAGTGTCGTTTATTCCTTCAACGGTGCAATTTGCTTGTTATCGGTACCACACATGATGTTTTTCATAACAGATTTGTTTGAGTAATAGTAAACTTTGCGGTTTGGTTTCTACTGTAATTGGTGTATACTTCGTTTACAGTTTGATTACTAGGAGGCCAAGAGCAGCAGGTAGGAAAGCATCAGCATCAAAGAAAGGAGTTAAAGTGGATTAAGAACATAAGAATGGGTTGTACTTTTAGGCCTCGTGCTATGAACGAAAGTGCATGGTGGAAGTAATGCTCGTTTTATTAAGTAGGTCGTTTGCTGGTGTGTCCTTGCTACTCGTAATTTTGCCGCGTGATAAGTTGTTATAGCCGTGGTGTGTACTCACGAACCACGAATGCAATCTCATACTAGAATTAACGTAAGCTGAACGTAATCTGTTATCAGGTATTCTGTCATTCATACATTACCAGTTAAGACTTACTAGTAAACCGTATAACAGTCGATTGAAAGGATGGTACACTTGTCAGTCTTAAGCGTAAGCCTAAATCACGTACTTTATTCTAGGAGTCATGATATTCAACTTGATTGGTGATGCTGGTGTGACATTGAGCGTTTATATTTACGGAGTTAATGGTTACCTTTGAGGGAGAAGCTATCCTCCATACGAGTCGACTATCCGTAACTATCGTAACTAGTTATAAAAAGTCCTGGAAGTGAGGCAAACCATCAATCGAATAGCTATTGGCTAATGGTTACCTTTAAGGGAGAAGCTATCCTCCATACGAGTCGACTATCCGTAACTATAGTAACTAGTTATAAAAAGTCCTGGAAGTGAGGCAAACCATCAATCAAATAGCTATTGGCTAGTTTCCTAGCTCAATCTTTAGTCGAAATTACTGGTTTCAATATTTATTTTTTATTTATTTATTTTATCTATTTTTATTTATTTATTTTCTTTACAGCGAGGAAGGAAGTTGGTGTTGGTGGTTCGGGAGTAAGGATACCAGATACAACAGTCCAGAGTAAGGGTACCAGATACAATTAGTCCGGCGTTGTAATTAGTACAGGTAACTTGTTATTGGGAGGTTGAGTAATTGTCCTATGATGTTTTGTTGTTGCAATCATGGTTGGTAAGTTATTTCAGGGACATCAAGACTTGTAATATTTTGAGAGGGGGTGAATAATATAAATGTAGTATACACTTGACTTTTTCATTGCTGTATTTAGTTTTACAATTAATTTTCTTGCTCACACTTCTATATCATCAATTGCAGGTCAATAATTGCCTAACGACGTGGAAGAGAACTAGGATGGAACCGAAGGATCTACCGGTACGTGCACTCGCTTTTATTTATCAATGTACATAGTCTGGAAATATTCGCCTTGTGTACATGCATTGTCTTTGCTCTATCTAATTGTTGGTGGTTAGTTATCTATTTCATAGCACTTCAATAATAAACTGATTTGTTCGCAGCAGTAGCAGTGTGGTCAGTGACGGCAGGCAGCACCTTCCTTCTGCAGTACTCCTAGTGTGCGCCTTCCTTCAGTCTACAAGCTGCAGCTGCCTGCCTAAGTATTGGATAAATATATCACATAACTGAACGGTGTGTGTTAGACTCGTGAGCTGATAGTGTTGTCGGTTAATGAGCAGCAATGTTATAAGTCCCAGACTCCCCAAATAAATATAAAATTATTTGTTGTTTTTATTTTTTTTTTAATATTTTTATCCTTCTGGAAACGTTCGTGTTGCTCTCCGGAGAGTCTTCGAGGTATTTTAAGTGAAACGTTTAGACCTCGACCTTGCATATTTGAATAGGATGAGTACAAGTGGTGGCTGATATCACAGAGGGATGACAAATGAAAGATTTCACAGATAACAAATAAAATTATTTCAGATGATACGCATGCATCCCCCCCTTCCCATACCCCTTACCTCCCCCCCCCCCTTAACACACATGTTGCTCCCCACCTCTACCTAACTCACCTAACACACTATAATCTCTAACAGTCAGTGGAGTGACTGATAGAAGGATGAAGAAGATTTAACCAGGTGTTTGAGGTGAAATTGCCGAAATGTGTAATGATTGCTGGATTACTTGCGTTACGGAGGTCACAAAAGGTAAATTAATTGAAGTGAACTATAGGGGCGTTGATTTAAAGAATACACAAGGCCAAAATGTTCAGTGGAGTGTATTCATTCATTAAAGCAAAGGCCCTACAGTTTTGTGTCCTCATTTACTTTTGTGTCCTCCGTAACGCAAATAATCCAGCAATCATTATATCTCAGCATTCTCGCCAATTTCTCCTCCAACACCTGGTTGAAAATATCCATCCTCTGTCACAGCCTCCCCCTTCATTCATTCTTATATGTCTCTGTCACAGCCTCCCCCTTCATTCATTCTTATATGTCTCGTATGTCTCATAATCTATCTCATCACGTCCCTGCTATCTTACATTCTTCGTCCTTTTTACACATTTCTCCACTGCTTCCCTGCTGATCATCATCTCATTCTCTCATCCCATTCATTCATTCATCTGCATATTTCGTCCTTTATCACACATCCTTCCTTATATGACCTCAAACCCCTCCCCTGTACCACACACTATCCCAGAAATGTTTGATGATATCTTCCCGATTCTTCTATTTCCTCTTACAACCACACCATTCACCTTCAGACTCTCTCTTTGCCAGCACTGCCTGACATTTCCTCATCTCTCGATGGTATCATGCACGGCCCTTTTACTGCCCTCTCTCCGTTCTCTTCTGGAATTACTGGTGGTGGCTTGGTGTTCCGTCACGGCCACTGGAGCACCCTCGGTAACCTGAAGGATATAATTATATAACAGTTATGCATTTAGGCGTAGATTGAATAATTAGTTAGTCCTTAATTATGGAAAGTTATTCATCAAACTATTCACTACTATCTAATAAAATTTAATATGAAATACATTATGGGATTGTTGGTTGCGATGCTGCCAATATGTATATCACCATCAGGCATTAAAACCAAACTTGCAACTAAGCTTACTAAACAAATAATATATACGTATATCTAATAGATAAAGTTAGATGAACTTACTATGCTTATTATGTACATATACATGTAAACTGGTGTACATATACATGTATAACAATGTTCCGGATACATTAAGTAGATAATTTATTTCATGTTAATTGATGGAAAAGCAAGCACGTCTATCAGGTGACATACGTGAAAATGACAATATTAAGCAGCAGATTATTGTTGACATGCACAATAATAGAAATTTGCAAATAACTAATTGCGAATAAACTATCTTCTTGAAAGCGAATAATTTCAACCTAAAACATCAGCCAACTCCGTCAGCTTCGCCTTGCTGACTCACATTCTCCCTTTAGTCTACCTGACGGGTCGTTGGAGAACAGAAACTTGCATAGATGATTTTTTATCCGCATCTTGACGTGTTGGTGCGAAATAACATGTAATAACTAACCATGTTTACGGATACCGCTAAAACGGAAGAACATTCATACGAGACTTACACGAATCATGAGCCTCAAGGAAGCAGGTCACCGAGTTAGAGAAGTAATGTAACAGTTGGCAGTTTCCAGAGCTAGTCAGGCGTTGGTTACGGCGGTTCAGGGAGGAAAGGACTCGTGTGTGTCGGTCTGGTTGCCCCTGAAAGAGAAAAAAAAGGTTATTTTTTTCGTTTTAATGCCGCCGGACGCTTCCAGACGGTAACAACCCTCTCGGGCGCCCGGACCATTTATTTACATATTTTATATATATATATATATATATATATATATATATATATATATATATATATATATATATATATATATATATATATATATTTATTTACATATTTTATATATATATATATATATATATATATATATATATATATATATATATATATATATATATATATATATATATATATATATATATATATATATATATATATATATATATATATATATATATATATATTTTTTTTTTCAGGTTCAGGCTTATCACGCTTCCTTTCCCCCTTGAACTGCCGTAACTAACGCCTAGCTTGTCCTGGACATTGCCAACTGTTCAATTATATTTCTGACCTGTTTCCTTGAGGCTCATAATCTACGCAATAGTCTCAGATAAATATTCTTCTGTTTAACCCATATATAAGAAAAACAAAAAAAACAATGATATTATTTCGTAACACACGTCAGGATGCGGAAGAAGTCGCTGAAGGTTATTGCTCTTCAACGACCACAAAGGTGCGCTGAGGGAATGCAACGAGTCGCCCATGATAAACTGAGGGATATGTTGATTTTATGGCAAACTGTATACTCTCAAGAAAGCCATGTTTTTGTTCTCGTTTTTTTTTTTCTTTTCCATAATTATCGAGCTTCCTACACCTCGGGCTTCCAATATTTTTAACTATTACTGTGACAGAAAAACTAAAATACAGTAATTTAATCACATGTAATTGGATAAAGGAAAATGACAGCAGATCGTCAATTAAGCACATAATGACAAACACTCAATGATAATAGAAAATAAAAAGCTTCTACAGATAAACTTATTTACAGTACCATCAAACGCCTCACTTACCCTATTCACTTAATCTGATAACAAATATTAATTCATGCAATGGGATATGTCACTTCTATCCATTTATCTATCTATCTATCTATCTATCTATGTATATATATATATATTTTTTTAAACAGAAATCGTTTTGAAGTAATTAATATCTACAGATATGATTGACTAGAAATTGCACCTTTACAATTTAATCAACACCACTGTTAGTCTGCTATGAACGCCACTACAAAATTGCCGTAATGTAATCCTGAACTCATAATCGAAAGCAAATGTCAAACGCTGTGGTGAAATGATAGGTGCAAAAGGTACTTAGCGCATTACCAAGTCATCCCCTCCCTGATTCCCCCTTTGTTTTTGCTCTTATGACTTTCACAAATATTCTTCTTATGACTTTAATAATTTGAAACATAAATGTCATTACACCACAAGAACAAAAATCAGTGAACTTTCCATCTATATTTTTTCATAATTAACTTTGAATGGGATACAAATTCAAAGGCTGTTTCTTTCATTACTTTTCCCTCGTGTTATTAGTCATGCCCCTTGATAAGTAAGACAAATAAATTGATTTCCTATTACTCGTGTCAATCAACAATCGATTTATCTATCAATATCTTCTTGTCTTCTCCACCTATTTATCTATACCTATATCTGTATTGGTCTATCTACCTCTATGTATCCATCAATTCACCTGGACACTAGCACAGGCTGAGACACGAGTCACGCCTGGGCTCTAGTATAGGTCCTCATCTTGAAGGCCATGCAGCATACAACTTGCAAGGAGCACTGCGTATGTGTTTCCCACAATACGCAAGGATGTCGCATAAAGGCACTAACTTGGTTTTAACTTTCACAAGAAAACTTTTTTGTACCGAGCGCGTGCGTGCGTGAACAAACACACGCGCGCGCGCGCGCACACACACACACACACACACACACACACACACACACACACACACACACACACACACACACACACACACACACACAATTTCCTGCAGTGACATACCATTTCTTTGTTATTCTTATATATACACTAACCAAATGAGAGAGAGAGAGAGAGAGAGAGAGAGAGAGAGAGAGAGAGAGAGAGAGAGAGAGAGAGAGAGAGAGAGAGAGAGAGAGAGAGAGAGAGAGAGAGAGAGAGAGAGAGAGAGGAGAGTGTCTGCTTAACACGTGACCCAGTGGCTGAAAGGTCATATCCACTCTCTGTTCTTACCATGAATTCCAGACAGTGACCCCGGCTACTGGCTTCACTCTTCGACGTTCGGTAATTTGAAGAACTCTGAAAGGAAAATTGTGTTGATAATATTAATGAAAATGAGTAAATAAGATCAATAAATAAAACTTCGGGGTAATCACATGTATGTAGGCAATGAGATCAGCATGGGGAGTCCATCACGGAGTAACAACTTTATACGTACGGTGCGATGGGAACTGACTGATCTGTCGCGTCAATTCCATTTATGTTAAACAGGTTAAGTGATGAAGCACCACGCCGCCCTCCACCCGTGACACTCGCAGGCAGGCCGGGAATTTATGGCTCTGTTCTGATGCACGTGCGCTTTAGCTGTTTTACCTATAAAAAAAATAAATGAATAAATGAATAAAAAAACTCCGGTTGTTACTAAATATTTTGAATTGTTATATATAATTTATTCGTTTGTACTTACATTATTATCATACACCTCTGAGTTTCAAAAGAATGTAAATTGACATTTTTTTTATATAAATTTACCCATGTAGTGCTTTGCTGAGCAAGGATGCGGAAAACACTACCTGTCTAACATATCGCAGCCATGTTCTTGCTTGAAGCGAGTACGTTTGTTTTGTGATTGCCTCACGCGGTCAGGAAAAAATGGTAAAGTTACTGAGGTGGACGAAATGAGACAAGTTTTGCCGTACTTACTCTCACTAACTTAGTATATGCACGTGAGTCGCGGAAGCTTAAAGTTTAGACGACACATTTTTCTCTTAATTTTCTCGAGGGCACCTGAATAACATCACTACTTAACCTAAATAAAGGCATTCATGTACAATTTACATACACCTGCACTTCTCCAGATACCTTTCTGAACACGTTCCTCCAAACACTAAGTCTCTTGTGAGGGCACCTTCCCGCCCAGGCAAGTCATCAACTAGATATCAAGTTAAGGCGACAGTTTTCCTGACTCTTTGACGTCTACGAGGTCCATGGCAGTCTTTGATGCTGATGTACCTTCCGGCAGAATTCTCCGCTAGCACGATTCACGCAATAGGAATCACTTTTCCTCACGAGTGAACAAAGATCAGGAAAGGAGTTTTACTTGTTCCCAGAGAAAGCCAATGCCACCGGACGGAGCTGCGATGGTGATGGAATAGTTAGCCTCCAGTAACGAATCCACATTTACCAAAGATGACACGCAGACTCGCTCATGCAATGTTTTGATCTTTGCTCTAGGCAAATACTTTTACTCAGGAGCGAATGTGTGCTTGTCTGAAAGGATGTATTTCCTAAAGCATCGCGTTGCCAGCCAGCCATTACTACTTCGAGTATCTACAAAGTTTGAGGAATTATTAAGTCCTCAGGAATAGTTCTAAACGCAAGGAATTCAAAACAGCACAATAGTTTTGTAGTAATTGCTTTCATCTGTTGCTGTTTCTGAGTAACAAACAAACAACTCATAATATTACTATAAAAGGTGCAGGAAAGTTATTTACTTCTCGATCATTTCTCTTTCCTACCAAAGCGTCATGTCAAGAAACCACCGAGTTCAGTCGCCTCAGACAAGATGGGGGGGAGGGGACACCGTGCCTTGGACTGGCGACACTGCTCTCTTTCCCTCTCCATCACTAATTACCTCCCATTACCTGCCATGGCCCGAGGACTTCCGTGCATTGGGAAGTCTTCGGAAAATCATCTATATTTCATCAGGGGGAGTTATAATGATTTTATTCATTTATTAATTTTATATTGATTTTTTCAAACCTACGTAGAACTAACACCAAACAGCCGAAAGCCAGCGATCTTTCGACGGCAAAGTAATTCGATAATGGACTAAAAGGTAAACCACCTCTTCTCAAAGAGTAAATTGTTTCAAATTCCAGTACTAGAAGTGTGACAGATGGCTTGAAACGCTCTGGTGATGAAGCAAGCGTGTCATGAGGTGGATGGGGGTGGGGGTGGGGTGGGGGTGAGGGGCACAACTAGATTTTTTTCAGAGACCGAGGCGGAGGTGATCAGCTGAAACATCAACATCCATCAGGAAGGTCGTTATGGCCTCATTACGCGGACTTTATCTCACGCTCTGTACACACTTCACTGCGGAGCAACTCACTACAAAATGTGAATGCAATCGCGGCTCCCTCGCACATCACAGGATGATGCTGTTTTATGCTCCGTCGATCCGTGCTATTTTTCCTTTTCGTAAAGAAAGTTGCAATACAACTTTTGAGTGGATAATCAAGCGCTACTCAAATGTATCATAAAGCCAACTAACCAGTACTCCTGACTATTGACTGCAATTAATTCTTGCAATGGTGAGGTAACAAATGATCTTGTAATTTTATAGCAAATCAGCACAACAACGCTTGTTAATGTTGTAAGTACTAGTGATTCGAGAAAATACAATATACCTGTTACAATGAAAGGAACATAAAGTATGACAAATTGTAACAGTGAAAAGGCACATAAAAATATTATTATTGTACTTCCACCTATGCTAGTTACAGAAAGTCGTGATTAGCGTAAATACCTGCCACTTCTATAACCAGTCCTAACACCTGTATCACCTGTCCTGACACCTGGATTACCTGTGCTGGCGCCTTTTCATCCATGCTAGTGTCTCTCCCATCTATGCTGGCGTATGCAAGAGTCCCGAGGCAAGAACCAACAATTTGACGCCCAAGAAAGACACTGCAATGGTGAAAAAAAAAGAAAGAAAAAAGAGAGAGAGAGAGAGAAAAAAAAAAAAAAAAAGAGAGAGAGAGAGAGAGA
>CM035200.1:3545610-3556225 GCA_020233015.1 Callinectes sapidus | reverse complement strand
GAAAACTATGTCTGAGTGGCTCATATGAAAGATTAGTACTGTAGCAGCAGACTAAAAAAGAAAAAGAGAAAGGAGTCAGTTTCTACATTGACTGGCTTTACATTTCATTATATTCATTGAAAAGCTGATTTCATTGTTGCTCATTTTACTCCTATTACTCTTAAACACGCACACGCACACGCACAACGTACACGTACAGTCACAACATAAAATTCAAGAAAATCAACTGTAATTAATCGATTTTTTTTTTTCTTTTTTTTTCGTTTTTTTTCAATAAACGGTTGGACACGTGTCTGCCGACCTCTTCTGTAAAATGAGCCCTGATTGGTTTGTGACCGTGACCTGCTATCTGCCCTCTCCCCCCACAGAGACAAGAGGAAGCGTGACGAGTGGGGAAGGAGAAGAAGGAGCAAATTCAGTATTGAGTCTAATGTCGATTTCAAAGTCGTACACAATAATAAGTCGTACACAATAATAATCTAACCAACAATAAACCTTCACAATACATTTGAACAGATTAACCTAACTATAAGCGTTAGTGTGATCGACTGACACCATCCACACGAAATAGTTCTAACCATAGTTTTATAAATTTTTATTTTAGTGTGTACTGAAAAGTTATTATTATTCCACACAAACTTAAACTAGCCTTCATTTCATTTGCCTGCTGCATCAAATGCCTAACAACAAAGATCTGATAAAACTATTGTGAAGAGAAATACAATATTTTCCAATCAACTCCAGTACTGGGACACTTTTCTATCTTCAGTTTTAGATGTGATTAGATGGCTTTATTGATATAAGGAAGAATGTATGGGGGTCAGAAGATTAATGGTCAGAATCTGTACTATTTTAATCCCTACTTGAATTTTTGAAGCCGTATAAAGTTGACAAGTAATGAGTACTGAATAAGAAAAGCCGTCCCAGTACTAAAGGGGTTAATAAGAGACACACAACCAAATACACGACGTATAATAATAGTATTCCTTACAGTCTTAACCAAGCGCCGAGGTTCGCCCCGTCTGAATGAAGGAGGCGAAAGTTAAGATACATATAAGGGGGAAAACATTCAGTCTCCTCGGTAACTGCTACTTTCCACCATAAACCTAATGGCTCTTTGGAACTCTTGCCTTCTCTTCACGAATTTATATGCGGGACAGACTTCTTGGGAACTGGTTTGTTGCAATGACTAACCCCCCCCCCCCTCTCTCTCTCTCTCTCTCTCTCTCTCTCTCATCGACGTTTCAGTGGTAAAGTGTTTATCTGGCATTTCTTGGGCCCGGGTTCGATTCCCCTCTGGTTGTGGTAGAGAAGTCATTATAGGTAGAAAATTGTAAAATAATAGTCTCTCTTTCTCGACCTTACCTAGCTATCTATCACATTTAAGACTTATTACGAATCATTAACTTCTTTACAGTAATTGACATCAATCAATCACTTCTTACTAATTCAGACATATTTTCTTTCCTTTTCCCTGGAAAATACTAATTTGTATTTTTACATTTCTTCTTACTTCTTTTCTACTATGTTCATCATCATAGACACCAAATATTCTTCGTTTATCATTCATTAAATTTTTCATTTGGCTCGGTACTAAATCCTGGAAATAAAAAAAACTTTTGGTGCAATATGGATCTTGATCACTTATAACCCTTTCCCTTCCATTCCAGTGCTTGGAAGGAGAATGGGAAGGTTAAGTAATGAAAAAAAAAAAAAAAACTAAAGGCTTGAGCTCTTGCCCCGCGCCCTTTCAAAACCAGAAGATAATTACCGTTGAACAACGAAGCACCAGCGAGTCAATTAAACTTAAGTTCAATTTCACAGCTGAAGTTACTAACATTCCTACATTTCAGGGAACTTGTTGGTCGGGGAGGGCCATGTGGTGGTGTGAGGCGCGGGGAGAGGTGTGAAGCGGGGCGTGAGCTGCCTGCATGGGGAGCTGAAGAGGACCTATGGGGAGGTGGGGAATACCTGTGGGAACGAGCAGGAGAGTGTGGCTGCGGGATGATGCCTCAGTGAGGTAGGTGCGGTTGAGGAGGTGACTGGGTAAGCTGTGAATGGCAGGTGTAGAGGGAAGCTTGGATCACTGGGAGGCTTTGAGATTATATGTATAAGAAAGCTTAAGAAACATGATGAAGCTGTGACGGAGGAGGTGTACAGGGAAGATAAGAAGATGAAAGGGAAAGGTGACACCGTTGATATAGTAAGCATAGTGAATCTTACGAGATTTGTAAAGCTTAGATGATACTTTGAAGTAGAAGCTTAAAAGACAGAAGTGGACGAGATGATAGAAGAAAAAGCTTACTACAGAACGAAAAAAGATTTAGAGAATAAATGGAAAATAAAATTAAAACACCAATTGATAGAAGAGATCAACGTTAAACGACAGATAGAAAGATAAAGAAAATGCACAAGAATATCATATAAGAACACATGATCACTGTTTATATATTAATGGCGAAGTGTTAATAAAAGTGGACAGGAACACTGAATAAGAGAGTGAAAGAATAAAAATGAGAATAAGACATGAACATTTTTTGTAGACGGAAAAATGAGTGAGATAGTATGAGAAGAGGAAGATGGATGTAAAAAAAAAGAGAGAGGGAATGGAGGTAATGAGGAGCATAAGATAAGAGAGTGAAATAATAAAAATGAAAAGGAGATATGATAATTATAGCAGAGGAAGATATGAGTGTGCTGGTATGAGTATACAGTCAAGGAAGATGGATGTAGATGGCAAAAAGAGAGAGTGTGGAAGTAGTGAAGAGTAAAGGAGAAAGGAATACACAAGGATGAACACTGAGGACAAAACAACACAGACGCACCGCAGATGAAATAAATAACTACAACCTTACTCTGTGCCTCTGTCCACCTATACATCAGCAAATTTCCTACCATTTCGATTTACCTGCGCTTTCTCTTACCTGTGCTCGTGTTGGCATGGCTCGTATTCAGAACTCCCTTGCTCTCTCACCATTAGTTCTCAAATTTTTCTCTTACTAATGATGCAAAAATATTATTACTCTGTCGTTAGAGCCGTAAAAAAAAGTACTCTTAAAAAGTAAGTGTAACTTCAACTAAAGCCTTTTGAAAGTAATGGAGGTGTAGCACAGACGTGATTCTAAATACAGCCGTGTGTGTGTGTGTGTGTGTGTGTGTGTGTGTGTGTGTGTGTGTGTGTGTGTGTGTGTGTGTGTGTGTGTGTGCGAGTGCGTGTGTAAGGCATAGCATCAGTCAAATTACATAAACTAAACTGACACCCACCATGAAGTAGGCGGGCAAAATAACACCTGGATGGAGGCGAGGAGGGCGAGGAGGGGGAGGAGAGGGATGAGGGGAACGGCTGCCAGCGCTCCGGCACACAGATATACTGAGATATAACTGCTAGTCAGAGAACTTTTGTTGTTACAAGAATATTGCCCAACTTGCTCACGGTCCGGCGAGAAACTTCCAGCTCTCAGGGGAACCAGAAATATCTCCTGCAATAGTTTCTTCTATCTGGCGCACGGGCTAGCGGGCGAGCGGGCCAGAGCGAGAGCGAGAGCGAGAGAGAGAGAGAGAGAGAGAGAGAGAGAGAGAGAGAGAGAGAGAGAGAGAGAGAGGGAGAGAGAAACTTAAATACGATAAGATAAAGTAAGGTAGGGTAAGGTAAGTTAAGATAGAGTAAGGTGAAGTTAAGTGAGGTAAGCAAGGGCAAGGTAGATAAGTAAGAACGAAAGCGAGAGCGAGAGCGAGAGAGAGAGAGAGAGAGAGAGAGAGAGAGAGAGGAGAGAGGGAGAGAGAGAGAGAGAGAGAGAGAGAGAGAGAGAGAGCTGGGGGTAAGAGGAAATAGCATGTGCCTAGACACAGAAGCCTTTACGGGAGATTACAACGAAAACCATGACCATAAGGTGTGGGAAGATACGGGCAGGAGTACGTGTTGGTGACGCTACCCTGATTATAGTGTGGTGGTGGTGATGGTGGTGGTGGTGGTGGTGATGGTAGTGGTGGTGGTGGTGGAGGGGTAGGGAGGCTGGGAACAAGTGACCTTAGGGGCAAAGACTAAAGGGTAGATGTGACTAAATAAAAAAGGCAATTATTGAACACTTTGCCACGGCTTACCCTCGAGACCTCCTTCTAACCTTCAGTCTTTCCTCCTCTGCTGACGAATGAAGATAAAAAATATGGATGCGGAGGAGAAAGAGAAGGAGAAGGTGAAGGCGAAGGAGGAGGAGGGGGAGGGAGGAAGGAGGAGGAAAAAGAGTATGATGAGGGGAAAGAAATAAGAGGGAAAAGGAGGTTGAGGAAGATGAAGACAAAGGAGATAGAAGAGAAGAAATCAGCGAGATGGGAGATGAGAGAAGAGGATGAAGAGAAGGAAGAAAAGGAGGAGGAAGGGAAAAGCAAAAAGAGGAGGATAAGGGGATGAGTTTGTGAACATTAAGTGCGTGAATATCAAACGCTTTGGTGACAACTTTGGCTAAGATAACACAGCTTTCAGAGAGCCCCTTTATATTTTTATTTTATTTTATTTTTTTGCGATGGTGCGATGCAAACAGCGAAAACAGGTGAAGGAACTCTCACCAACCATTCTCTTTTACTTAAAAAAAGAAAAAAACATCACCAGCTTTCCATCCAATAGCGTCATTACCCTTAACAAACCGCTCACTCAACCAACCGTCTGCGTATAACTTAACCCCAATAACTTCAGACGCTATCACGTTATCGGGTGCTAAGATACAGGGACGCGTTTCAATAACCCTTCATAAAACGACGGAAGGAAGAGGTGCTACAATACATGCGTTTAATATGAAC
Source organism: Callinectes sapidus (assembly GCA_020233015.1). Classification (NCBI taxonomy): domain Eukaryota; kingdom Metazoa; phylum Arthropoda; class Malacostraca; order Decapoda; family Portunidae; genus Callinectes; species Callinectes sapidus. The sequence continues at coordinate 3,551,431 of CM035200.1, read as the reverse complement.
ATAAAGACCAGTGAAGTGCAAGGGAGTATGGTTGAAGGTGATGAGCGTACGAGAGAGGGGAAGGAATGGAAGGAATGTGCGTTAGTTGAGAGAGGGGGAGGGTTAGAATGACGAGGAGGAAGACTGGGAAGGGAGGCAGCGGGGGATAACGAGGTGTATGACAAGGTGGGTTAAAGACGGAGGGAGAAAAGAGGGATGAAAAAAGATGCGAATGTATGATAAAATGAGAGATGCTGCATGGTAGAGAGAGAGAGAGAGAGAGAGAGAGAGAGAGAGAGAGAGAGAGAGAGAGAGAGAGAGAGAGAGAGAGAGAGAGAGAGAGAGAGAGAGAGCAGCAACCGACAGTGAGGAAACAAAATATGTGACATGCATTAAAAAAAGACCAAAAAATAAAAACATCACAGAAACGACAAATATACAGAAAAAATAACGAAAAAGAGAGAGAGAGAGAGAGAGAGAGAGAGAGAGAGAGAGAGAGAGAGAGAGAGAGAGAGAGAGAGAGAGAGAGAGAGAGAGAGAGAGAGAGAACCAGATAGAGAACCAGATAGCTATGGACTGAATGAATAAATAGTAATGTGACGAGGGGGGAAGAATGGCAGGAAACTTCAGGGGCGGAGGACAGAGCAAGGCCATGGTGGTGGAGGGAGGTGGAGGGAGGGAGGTGATGAAGGTACCGGCCATGTCACGAGTGGATATTAAAGTGAAAGTGGAGCGCGAGAATTCAGGTTTCAAGTCTTCTTCTCTCCGTAAGTGGTTCGTGATTACTCCAAGCCAAGCACATCAACAACATGACATTACGGTGCGAGATTGCAAGAGAGAGAGAGAGAGAGAGAGAGAGAGAGAGAGAGAGAGAGAGAGAGAGAGAGAGAGAGAGAGAGAGAGAGAGAGAGAGAGAGAGAGTAGGATGGATGAGGGGAAAGAGTGATTGATAAAAGAAGGAAAAACTTTTGGAAATGGAAGAACGTAAAATATAAATGAGAGAGAGAGAGAGAGAGAGAGAGAGAGAGAGAGAGAGAGAGAGAGAGAGAGAGAGAGAGAGAGAGAGAGAGGAAATGCAGATCTTTTTTTTTCAGTTTTAGTCAATTAAGTCTATTCACTGCTTTCTTTAAGTCGTCGGCGGAGGAAAATCCAAATGCAATTACATTTTTGCTTACACTGGAAGGAAACGCAAGGAGGAGGAGGAGGAGGAGGAGGAGGAGGAGGAGGAGGAGGAGGAGGAGGAGGAGGAGGAGGAGGAGGAGGAAGAAGAAGAGGAGGAGGAGGAGAAGCTGACGAGGCTGAAGATGACTAGGTGAGCTTTACAGTGGAAAGTCATCACCTTAACGATCCGTCAGGGAAATCTAGTAAAGGAAGAAAGAATGAAAAAAATAGAATAAGAAAAAAAAAGAAAAATGTCAAGAAAAAAGTTACCCGAAGACTCCTTGATCGACGAAGTCTTGATGGGGCCGTAATCACAGTTAACCGGATTCTCCAGACAACTTCAGAGCTGGTGGGACTTTTAAGAGCGGAGGAGGAAAGAAGAGACGAAAGGAGGAGGGAGGAAAAATACCTACATACGTATACCTTAAGGAGAGATGAGGCATGTGCTGCTTGATGGTTTGTGGTTCTTGGTGGTTGGTGGTGGTGTTGGTGGTGGTGGTGGTGGTGGTTGGGGGAAAAAATGTGGAAAATGGCAATGAGAATTCAGGTGTTATTGGAAATTTCATCGACATCATCACCATCGTTATAACTATCATCATCACCACTAATATTTTTTTTTAGTGTTTTTTAGTGTTAGTGATGATACTGTGAGTAATCTATCATTATATCACTACTACTACTATTACTACTACTACTACTACTACTACTACTACTACTACTACTATTATTAACCCTCTTCAATACTGGTACGCATTTTCATATTTATCTTTTGTCGATTTTATACAGCTTTAAAAAAAAACTCATATGGCGATTAAAACAGTGCAGACTTTACCCATTAATCATCTGACCTCCATTGATCCTTTCTAATGTCAATAAAATCTTCTAATCACAACCAAAACTCGTCAATAAAGTCATCTATTCAACCAAAACTCGTGGTAAAGATATATCCCAGTAATGAGGGGGTGAAAACTACTACTACTTCTACTACTACTACTACTTCTACTACTACTACTACTACTACTACTACTACTACTACAATAACAAAACGCAAAATGAATCCATATACTCACTGTTACATAAAGAAAACTATATAGCCACATCATAGCACAGTAAAATGCAAGGCGTGTCCGTGTAGGGAGGCAAGACAAGTAATATGCTTTAGTTTCCCCATTCCATTTTAAAAGGAAGTAAGAATCTCGGTCGAGTTTAAATGAAAATGTCACTTTCCTCATCTCAGGAAGGAACGCAGCCAGGAATATTCTATTTTGCCTTTCTTTTTTTTTTTTTGGGGGGGGGGTTGCTTTTACTTATTTTCTCTTTTTCCTTCTATGATGTTAATGTCCATCTTACTTTTTTCCTTCTATTATTCTCGCTTTATGTCTCTCTTTCACTTAATTTTACCGTCCGCCTGCCTTCATTTCTTTTTTTATTCTTTCTTCCATTAACTTGCTCTTCCCACCTATCATTCCACTCATTCCTCCCTTCCTTCATTCTTCCCAAACTTATTTACTCCTTCCCTTCCTCTCCCTACCTCGTTCGTTCCTTTCCTCCTTCCTTTCATCCTTTCATCCCTTCCTCCTCCGTCATCACTTCCATTATCACTGTCAGCACTTTCATCACAATATTTCTAACTTTCTTACAGTAAACCACTCAACTGGCACAAAGTAAAATGATAAAAAGAACCTTGTAATACGTTGTCATTTATTGCCTTATATAACTTCCTTCTCAGCAGGAACAAAATGAAATTCAAGGAGGTTTGGATAGAGAGTGTGTTCAAGCATGAGGAACGACATATGAAAAAAAAAAAAAGAAACTAAAGTACAAGTCACTTCCAAACTAAACAGCTGTGACATGAAGTGACTAAGATTTGGAATATAGAAACATCTCAACCAAAGGAGATGAAACAAAATGACAAAAAGATAAAAATAAAAATAAAATAAAATAAAATAAAACAACTTATGTTATATTACTTGTTAAATCCACCCTATAGTATTTACAATAAAAAAAAATATGGTGTAATTGTATCGATAAAGTTAGATTGTCAGGCCCATTAGGTTAGGTCAGGTTAGGTTCGGTAGATTTACATTAGGTAAGACTGGATTACATAAAGGGAGATTTGGTAAAAATAAGTTAGGTAAGGTAATAAAATTATATAAGGGTAGGTTAGGTTAGATGAAGTTAGATTTAGTTAAATTATATTATATTATATTGAATAAGGCTAAGCAAACTTAGATAAGGTGAGGTAAGGTAAGGTAAAGTAAGATAGAGTAAGAAAAGGTAAAGTGACGTAAGTTAAGGTAAGGAAAGTTAAGGTAACGTTAGGTGAGGTGAGGTAAGGTTTAAATGAGGTAAGATAAGGAAAATAAAGATAAGTTAAGGTTAGGTTAAGTAAGGTAAAGTAAGGTATGATTAGATAAGGTATGGTAAGTAAAGTATGGTAAAGTAAGGTAAGATAAGGTAATGTTAGGTAAAGCAAGGCAAGGTAAGATAAGTTAAGGCAAGATAAGGCAAGATAAGTAAAGAATAGGCAAAGTTACATTACTTGATAGATTCAACTAATAATTTCAAAAAATAATAAGGGGAAAAAATGTCTTTACCGACCCACAGATAAAACAAGTAAGCGCTCTGATGGTACAAAATGAAATGAGGTATGAAAGTGATCCAAATACGACCCTAACTTGTAATTAAAATGATCACAAACCTTAATAACCATCGCAGTTGACGAGACCAAAGCACCGTAACGAGGAGCACGCGGCTTATAATGATCGCAGCGCCACTATAGAACAAGGCATCAGCGTAAACTACACCCCGATACCATCCTACACAGGACCACTACGCCATAATTGACCGAAAGGTAATACAATACGTACTAACTTATTGATATGAAAGGAAGCGTTTATCGGTCCGCACACACACACACACACACACACACACACACACAGACACAGAGAGAGAGAGAGAGAGAGAGAGAGAGAGAGAGAGAGAGAGAGAGAGAGAGAGAGAGAGAGAGAGAGAGAGACCGGCAGAGAGAGAGAGAGAGAGAGAGAGAGAGAGAGAGAGAGAGAGAAATATAAAAATGTACATACTATTTAATAAACCATAAACAAACATTATTCCAATGCATTTTATAACCTAAAAACTACAATACCAACACAAAAAATAACTAAATGGTGTAACTTCATAACCAGATCATAACAAAGATATAAAAAAAAAAAAAAGCGAACAAGATAACAAAATGAAAAAAAGCAAAATTTCGTTCTTAGGATGAAAATATAGAAAAAAAGTGAAAAGCAACAACACCAATAAGAAAAGCAACAAGAAACACAAAAATAGAAAACAGAAGACCACGAATAAAAGCAAAACAACACACACACACACACACACACACACACACACACACACACACTCTAGAAATTCCTTACTTGCTACTATATTTCCAACTTCCTTCACTTAAGAGGGAGGTTTCAAGTTATTTATCCCCCTCTTTCTGATAATTCTTTGGAACTTATAGGGAAGCTGTCAAATTAATGGATTTATTTCATTTTATTGTCTTATTGCCCTTAGACAGCTTCTCCCTTTTACATAAGAAACGACTCGCGAACATTGCTACACTGAATTGGACCCAAAGTGAATGAAACAGAACAAAAGGCTAAGATTCAAGAGGAGTACAAGAGGCGATGAGTTAACTAAGCCTCCCTCCTTTCCTCCCTCCTTCCCTCCTTCCCTCCTCCACATCTTGATCAGCCACGTCAGCAGTTCCTCGGCTCCGGCACGCAATCAGCGGATCCCCAAGTTTTCAGGTGTGTTATCAGAAATCCTCACCGTTACTGAATTAATTCGATACGGATAAACATCAGCGGTTGTCATCTCTTTGTTCACGATTCCTACGGTGTTTCTTTGGGAAGGTGGGTGGTAGAGGTAGAAATTTGGGGTTATATAAAGATGGGATGAGTGGATGGAGGGAATAAAGGAGGATTTGATGGATATAATGGAGAAATTGAGTAGAAAGAGAAAGAAAGGAATGAGAGACGATGAAAAATATTGAAAAGAGAGTAGATGGAAGACAGTGAACGTACAGAATTGTGGAGAAGAGAAGAGAAAGGTGAGAAGAGAGTGTATGGTAAAGTAGGATGAAGTGGAAAAGGAGGAGGAGGAGGAGGAGGAGGAGGAGGAGGAGGAGGAGGAGGAGGAGGAGGAGGAGGAGGAGGAGGAGGATATGCAGATAGAACTGAGGTCATAAAAGTTGATGGGCGTAATGAAGGCTGATGATTGCGGATGATTGTAAAAATGAGGCTGATTGATAAAAAATGGAGATAGAAAACTGACCCCCTCCCCCTCCCCCCCCCAAAAAAAAAAGATATACAAAACCAACAAGGCAGCTCATGGAGATCAATTATGCTATTCAAAGCTACACTTCTCCTTCCTCCTCCCTCTTCCCCTCTCTCCCTCTCCCATCCTTTCACTCTCCCTCTTCCCCTCAACCTCCGCCTCCCTATACATTTCTCTCTCCCTCTCTCCCTCTCTCCGGATGAAATTGAACATGATGAAATTGCCTGAAAATCTCACAAAATGCTCTTTTTTTCCCTAAAGATGAGAATCAACATCTTTTCCGCTTCTCTTGGTATCACACTGAAGGGTCTCTCTCTCTCTCTCCCTCCCTCTCTCTCTATTTCTCTCTCTC
>CM035200.1:3458090-3475866 GCA_020233015.1 Callinectes sapidus | reverse complement strand
TTACCAATGGAACAGAAAAGACTGTCAGGAAGTCACTGGAATATGTGTGGCTGAGCAGAGGGAACTGCGAAATTGGTTTGCCAGAGAAAGTTGAAAATAAATCCCAACTTGTAAGAACTTTCTTCCCCACTCAGTGAACATTTGAATTTAGTTTCCACATTTTTTACACAAGATCTGGACATTTTTAAACACCGTCACAAGTATTTCATTTCCACGGGGGCTGCTATTCGTGCTTTCTACTTTCTGCTTTTCTCCCCGCCTTGGAAACATTGCGGGCTTGTCAAGATAGAAAGAGTGTGAGCCTGCATGCCTCCCTCCTTCCTTCCCTCTACCTCACACCCAGGTATTAATCGTAAGCTTTCATATTTCCCCACATAATTCCGCTCTGAGGGTTCCTTGCAAATGCCGCGAATTTACGAGGCCGGGCCAGGCTTGCATAAGTGATGACTGGCATAATAAACACACGCCTACGGTGAACGCTTTCCTGGACCCACCGCCAGCACCACACCTAACGCCAGTCGGTCCCTTACACACCCTTCTCTCATTCGAACCTAATCTCTTTACACTCATTGGCTACCTAACAAGTACACAACTCACTGAAAACCGTAAACTCTAAGACCTTACTATAACCACCTGAAGTATAACACACTATTGTTCTCATCTGACTTTATGAGCGCCAATGGGTCACAACACACTGGAGACTCAACACTCCCGCAGAAGTCAGTGATGGGAGAACTGAATGAGGCTCCACACACCTCTCGCGTTCCTCCCTGTGTTACAAGGTGGCTCTAAAGATTAAGGAAGCGGCCAAGAGGCAATGAAGGTATCATTCCAAATTTTATACCGGCAGTCTTCAGGTCACTAAACCCCCGGAGCAGATTCTTCCTGTTTTCGTTGCGGCTGACTCGAGGGTCGGGGTGAGGTCTGACGGACACGAGGGAGGCAGGTAAGAGTAAGGGGTGGTGGAGAGAAATCCCGCCTCATCTTGATGCTGGTGGCGCCGCAGATAAACAGATTCCCAACCGCTCCTCCGTGAATCGTCCCTGAAGCGTTTAGAGCAGTAATGGAGAGATGGGCGTGTGTAGGAGGAGGATATATGCCGCTCACAACTTTATATTTTACTTTGTGCATTGAATATACCAAGTGAGCCATGAGTGCGGCCTTTACTACGCTGCTCTTTGGCCCTAACTGGCACACGGGGGTGAGTAAAGAGGACTGTAAATTGGCCCTTTGCTCTCACCGCTCCTTTTAGTTCTGGGAAAAAAAAGATCAATTCAATTACAAAATAATGAAAGGGAAAACTGCGCTCGAACAGTCCATGAAATAAGAAATACTTGGCGTTTCTCATACAGTCTTTTAGTGCTCATCCTCACGTCAGTGCTTTAATCCTTGTCGAGGACACAGCAGTACCTACCATGTCTTATTTAGCTGCCTTTGTTATTATATAAAGAAATTTTAGCTTGGAAATGTCAAAAGAATGGAGGTCTGAATATTTCAAAGTGGCCTTATTCTCGCCTGGAAAGTGAACAATAGTTCTTTTTTTTCATTTCTTTTGATTCCCAGAACGAGTAGACATCAAAGGAGATAATCTATTGAATTCTATTTCACGTTATATCTATTGTTTAATAAGAAATATTTGATTAGCCATTACAAAAGACCATAGACCCTTTAACAAAATTGACTTTCATTTGATATTCGAAACTATTCCGTTTGCTAGATGATTCACACACAACACATGCACTCACACAAAAAATATATAAATATGATGTGAAGAAATAAAATAAAATAAAACTGCAGGAAGTTATGAGACTTACTTGTGGAAGTCTGTATAAAAGATGGCTTTTTCAAAACATTACTTCCATCCAGCCAGAGTTAAAAATTGGGGAATATAAAATGAGAGTAAGGAAAAAGCTTTAGAAAATTACACGAAAGGTAAAACAAATAAGGAAAACAACGAATTATGGGAAACCATATAAGTAAGGGAGAAAAGAAATAAAAAAAAATAATCAAGTAAAACAAAGAAGAAACATAAAAAAGTCATACAACGATAAAAGATTAAAAAAGGGTAAAACAAAATAAAAATAAAAAGTAAGGAAAAAATGTTAACAAAAAAATACTAGAAATATACAAACATACCTACGAAAAAAAAAAATCATAGAAAAGTCAGAAAAAATACAAGCAAAAACACGACAAAAAATGAGATAAAAATAACACACACAAACACACACACACAAAGGGTCAGAGTTATTCAGCACGCCCATCACAGTGTTGTCATGAGCATCACACCAACAACAATCTAACTCGCTGGCAGTGTAAGTGGGAGGGGAGCGAGGCTGAGTGGACGCCGCCTTGCATCTCCCTATTGTGTTTGTTGTTCCCGTTAAAATGACTGACACTGTGACCTGCGGAGGGACGGATGGACAGGCAGTGACCAAGGGGATCCGTCTTGCTGATGCGCCCCATTCTTTACGGTACAGATAGAGAGAGTTCATTGCCAGAAGTGCTGGATCCGTATTCAGAAATGCTTTGCTCTTTAACCACGACTATTTTTTCACTCCCACAGAGATGATTAGCTTGGTTTTTAAGAGTGTTTTTTCCAGTTAATAATGAATAAATGTTTTCAATATGCTTCTACAACCATGAAAACACCTTAATACACTTGTCTCAATTTAAATAGTCTTTTGAAATAATGGAGGGGAAACAAAAAAGGATTTTAAAATAGGAGCCTTAGCTGTCTCACCGTCAGTGCTTTCCAAAGACTATAGTTGAGGATACTCATGATTTTTTTTAATAATTTTTTTGTGGTTTTGGTGTTTTCATTACGGGCGTTGATCTTGTGGTGGTGATAGAGGTGGTGGTGGTGGTGGTGGCAGTAGTGGTGGTGGTGGTGGTGGTGGTGGTGGTGGTGGTGGTGACGGTGGTGGTGGTGACGGTGGTGGTTGTGGGGCTTTGGTTTCCTGATAATCTTTTGACTATGATAATTTCCATCAGTCATTTTGAACAGATTGATGACTGTAAAACTAAATGCATTATGGGTATTGGATCCGATTAATGAGTCATCAAATCCCAAATACAAATGCGATTAAATTCCTAAACACCCTGTGAAAAAAAAGAAGAAAAAAGTAAATGAACAAAACCTAAACACAAAACCACACTGACTCAAACGCTGCGGAAATCGTCCCGCCTGAACCTTCCCCTAACCCGCCACATCCATTACTAAACCACTAAATACAAACACTAAAACAAAGCTAACACGGAAACAATGGAGAAACCAACAAAAACAAACACCGAAACGCACTCTATCTCGAACAAAGAAAAGAAAACATGGACAAACAAACAAAACAAACATAACACCAAGACAGGAAGGCCAGCATGTCCGGCTTACTGTCCATCCATCAGCGTCCAAGCGTCAGGGAACCACTTTGGCGACGAGTGTGGCGGCGGTGGGCGAGGAAAGGCAGAGGGAGAAGAGGAGAGGGACCGCACGGGACACGGGAGGGAAGGGGCGCGAAACCACACTCAGGAACTAACACAGAAGTCCCTCGCCGGAGAAGATTATCGAGCAGCTTTTGTGATGCGAGAGTGACTTAAGAGGCGAGTGGGGAGCGTCCTTTGATTGGATAGGAGAGGCGGATGGCTTGAGGGGCAGTAGAGGACGCGTCAAGGAGGAGGAAGGGAAATGAGGTGAGGACAAGAGCGGTGGAAGTGCAGAATCGGAAGATGAGATGACGGAAGGAACAGCAAGAGTAACGACCTCATGAAGAAGGAAAGAGGAGGTGGTCGGGCCGGAGTAACACTAAGAAGAGGAGGAGGAGGAAAGGAAAAAAACAAGTGGGGGGGAGAAATAGAACAAGGAGAAAGAGAAGAATGGCCTGCGACGGACATTTTTTGGAGACGTCTGCGCTATTGATGAGTTCAGAGCAAATGACTTCGCTTCCAGACCGACTTTATCTTTATTTTTCAAAATTCTAACCGTGTGTTGGTGAAGGTGTCCACGGCTGTCGCTCACTACTGGCCGGGACAACCAAGTCAGATGGATCAGTGTACAAGTGTCTGCTCTCCCAGTGTGTGAATAATGACTCAAGGAAATAAATAAATATCACGCACCTCAAAATAAAAGTTTGTATCAATATATTATGAGCCGAACAGTGTCCTTTCCTGTTAACCCGAGAGACAAGTACATAATTAAAGAGGGAAAAATGTTAATCTCACCCTAACATTCTATTTTCACTTTTGGCCATAAAATAAATCTTGTTGATAAAAGAGTGATTTATGTTTTTCTCTTCTGGTTGAATGGGCGAAGAAAATAATTCTCAACGCAGATATTATGCATGCCCGAGCCGCTAGGGACCTTAAATATAGAGCGGAGCGCGGCCGTCACTCTTCGTTGCTGAAAGAATAATAAAGGCAATCAGCGTTGCAAGTCAATGGAAAGGAGTGAGGGCAAGGCGAAAAGGGAGGATAGTGGCAGGGCCCTGAGATTCAGACGTATTTTGCTTGTCGATATATACAGATCTCGATGGAATTCAGTTTAGCGTGGACTCAGACAAATTGAGGTAAGCTTTACTTCATAGAGCATTCAGTTTTGATGGGATATTTCTAAAATTCCCTCCCCCTCCCTCTCTCTCTCTCTCTCTCTCTCTCTCTCTCTCTCTCTCTCTCTCTCTCTCTCTCTCTCTCTCTCTCTCTTGCTCTCTCTGACGTAAGCCTCCGGTAAGCCTCAACACTGGCAACCGCCGTGCCACGTCGTCGAGTGAGGCACATAAAGTTAGCCTCGTGCAGCCGTCAACGATAAGGGGATACGATGGGCGGGAAGGGAAGGGCCGAGACTGGGAAGCGCTCAGCGGGAAGTTAATGTTTTGTGGAGACGAAGGGCGCGGCCTGGTGCAGGTCAGGAGTAGTGGGGATACTTGGTGGGGCTCAGCAGTGCAAGGGGTGGAAAGAGTGGAGGTTCTGTGGAGTGGGACGTGGATAGATGGAGTCTTTTTCATTAAGGTTCCTATGGGGGGTATAAAGAAGGTCTGTTCCCATAATGGGAATGGTTCCTAATGGCTGAAGGAAAATGTACTTGTTTTGAGCCTCGTTGGAAGTAATGGGCTTGTAAACCAGTCAGCCGTTAATGTTCTTGCCATTGTTGCTGCTTATTTGTTACTAGGAGTTGAATGGTTCATTTTAATTCATTTATAAAGAAAAGAAGAAAAACAATGATTACAGCTGGCTTTCTCTGCAATTTTGTTCAAGAATTTGCTCCACGCCCTTTCTTCCCTTCCCCGCAGGTCTGACCAAGGACTACTACGAGGACAGCTTCTATTACGAATACGATGAAGAGGAGCCGCCCAGCTTCCAGGCACGTCCCCAAACCTTCACGGTGGAGGTGGGCCAGTCCGTCATTATCCCCTGCGACGTGGACAACCTTGGTCAGTCACTTAGCCTTGTGTAGATGCATCATTAGTGAAGTGGTGTTAATCAAACTTGACATTCCTCACTCATACAGCTGCTCATGCTTGACCCTTCAATATTGCTGTTCTCTTTGAAGGCAACAACAAGCTGATCATCAAGAAGTTTGCGGCGCATGGAGGAAAGGAGAGGCTGCTTGCAGTGGGCGACGAGAAAGTGACCAGAGACCGAAGAATTACCATTGAGAGGGCGCGACTTGTTATCTCTCATGCCAGACCACGCGATGCAGGCACTTTCCTTTGCTTCTTCGACATTGACCCGCCAGTACAGCTGAAGCACACCCTAGACGTGCAGTTCGCGCCCTCCATCAGGTCCCTCGCGCCCCCAGAGCAGCATGTTCCAAAAGGATCCACCGTCACACTGGAATGCCGCGCGCAAGGAAACCCAGAACCAGTAATTCGCTGGTCACGGCAGGAGGGGCCACTGCCTTCAGGTCTCCGCAGCACGCAGGTATGTAAGGAACCAGTGCCCAGGTTAGCTATGTAGAGAATTACTCTCCTCAACAGGTTCGTTATTCTCGACACCACAATCCCTAGTACTGTCTGTCTCTATCCAAGGGCTCCTTGCATTCTGATACAAAACAGTCTTGCTGAGCTTTTTGTGCGATTGCGTTTAATTTTTGACAAGAAAAACAGCGATACTTCGTTTCCAAAAGGGAGACCCTTCTCTGCGTATATATTCAACATAATTGACCTCATAATTACGTACTTGGCCCACAAACCCATGATAATGTGTACATTCATCACTCTTTATTATAGAGTGTGTGTCAGGCAAGGATGAAGACTGGCAGCTCTGGCGGCGCGCACCGAGGGTTATAAAGTCTGTGAGAGGTGAATTAATCATTACAAACTTGACTCATAATGTTGCGACAAACTTTACTCATTACTCTCCGGCTGACACGTGGTGCCCAGTGTGATTCTTAACCAACGCTTTGTTATAAAATCCTGATGCATCTTCAGACAAACAAAGACTTTGCGGGCCAGGTAAAAGACCCTTCAAGTGCCCTTAACTCTGCAGGGCAAGATTTATCACCGGGATTTACGCGTGGCCGCACAAGCCACGGACAGCAGGCACAACCACATTTATCCTGCACACACTCATGCTTCCCCAAGAACTGATGCAACCATTTTTTAGGTTTAGGTTAAAGGAGGTAGCGGTGCCACAACAATACCCTCCCTAGAGGATACTGGTATTAAAGTGAGTGTTTGTCATGGGGTAGGATTGCGGGGCGCGGCGGGCCATCTGCCATCCAACAGCTCTTCATGGTCCGAGTGATATACAAAAAAGAAAAAAAAAAGAAGTGAAATCGGATACAGTCATACGGGGAATGGAAAACATATATACTTCACAATATTTCTGTTTGTGTAAAGCATGAAGGGTTTGGCCGTATATCAGTAACGCAGCAGCCTTCCTCCCTCATAGTCATTACAGAGGACAACATATTCCACCTGCCCGGGGGATATGTTGCACTCCTTTGTCCTGCCTGACACTGAATATTGCCTTCCTCACCTCTGACTGATAACGTGGCGACGCGTCTCCCCCTCAGGGCCACAGTGTGACTCTGGAGGGTGTGGACAGGCATGTGGAGGGCACGTACCTTTGCACGGCGGACAACGGCATCGGAGAGTCTGCTTCAGCGGCGATGACCATCACAGTGGAGTACCCGCCAGAGATCACCACGGAGAAGGTCAGTGTCCATAGGCTTTCTGATGAAGGAGATGAATTAAGACTTATCGATAGGCTGAGAATTCGTTTTATCAAAGGATACAAATCTAGAATAAACAAGGATGAAAGGATTTTGACGATGGGAAATGTATTAATAATTATTGATAAGAGGACTTGTTTTATCAAATGGGGTGTAACTAGAGTATAAAAAACGGCAGGCTTTTTTTTATTATGGTAGATGTACTAAGAATTATCAATGGGGTGAGAACATTTTGTTTTCATTAACGGGGACGTAAAAACAGTATACAAAAGAGCTACTGTGTTGGGGTCCGAAAAAAAAAGTATTAGAGCTTCCTAAAAAAGTGAGGTAGTAGGTAAAAGAGTACGTCCAGTTTTTAAAAATTAACCGCGGAAAAGGGTGAACTTCAGCGCAAGTATGATAATAAGGGAGAAAACTTTTACCCCACGTCCGGCTCATTATTTTGGCATTCATCGAACAGGGAAAGTGAGACTAATTCTTCGCCTCGCTGCTTCAAACTTTCAAACTCAGAATAAAAGAGTACTGAAAAACAAAACAAAACAAAACAAATATTACATGTAAACGCTCACGAGTCTCCTGTTAAAGCTCGTACCAGGCTTAGACTTAAGGTCAAGGCACGAGGTATAGGTGAAACATAAGTAACGCATGTGTGTTGCTAAATCGGTCCAGGCAGAATCCCTTTTGCTTTATAATACTGTGAGATATGTAGTAGTTAGCTCACCTTGCTGATTCATAAAAGATGAGGTGCAATATTAATACATAAATGAGAGATTACAATACAAATGAAGCTGACGGCATGTGTGTGTGTGTGTGTGTGTGTGTGTGTGTGTACGCTTGACAGGCGGTGGTGCGGACTGGTGAGGGGGACCACGTGGAGCTGGTTTGTCTGGTGCATGGCCGTCCGGAGCCTGAGGTGACCTGGACGCGAGACGGACATCAGCTCCCAGACACGGACATGGACACCAAGCTGTACCTGCCGGAGGGGCCCACTGATGACTTCATGAACCACCTGAGTCAGATCCACGTGGCTCACCGTCACACGCTAACCATTCGCAACGTGACGGAGAAAGATTTTGGAGCTTACATGTGCATCGCCGAGAACAGACACGGCCAGAAGGACGCTATTATACAGATGACAGGTACAGCACAGAATCACGCCACTTACTCCATCGCTCACTCCATTCTACAATGTTCCATTCCATTTTTTTTTAACACTAGTTTTCCTTTGAAATAACACATTTTTTTCCACCTCATGGCAAGCTGTGTGTATTGCTGCTATCTTTGTTTGACTTTTTTTTCAGTTTATTTTTGTACCATACATTAAGGTTTTTATTTTTTGCCATTTTTCTTTCCTCCAGGTCTGCCCAAGCGCCCCGTCATCACCAGCAGCCCCATTGGTGGAGAAAGCAACTCTTACACCCTCACCTGGGAGACGGAGAGCTTCTATCCGATCACTGAGTTCCTCATCAAGTATCGCAAGCCTCACTTGGGCGGCTGGCCGGTGAGTGGAGCAGGGTCGTGAGTGTATCAGATGTGCGTGTTGTGTTTTGTGTCTCAAATTTTTTCATCTGTGCATTCTCTTTTTAAAATTGTTTAATCACACAAAATAGGAGAACACAAAACACATCAAGCTTCCAACATTCATGGTACACACGTAAGCTGGTAGGTGTTTGCATCCTTTAGGCTGCGGTAGACAGGTAACGGTCCTGTGCTTGTCTTCACAGGCTAACCGCTCTATAGTGATCGCGGGGTCGTGGGAGACCGTGTCGCTCAAGGTGAGGCCCGTGCAGGTGCGGGAGGGCGCGCGGCACGCAATGACCCACACACTGAAGCGCCTGGAGGTAGCCACCGACTACCTCACCGTCGTCAGGGTCAGGAACAAGTACGGGTGGTCAGCAGAGTCGGAACACTTCTCCTTTTCTACCAAGAAAGGTGAGCCAGGGGACGTGAACTGGAAAGACTGGTGGATGATCGTAAATAAGGGTAAGAATTTTTCTGTATCTATTTTTTTTCTTTTTTTTGCGTTCACTTAAATGTTGAGAGTAATGTAGCAGCAGCAGTAAGAACAGCACGCTGTAAGTGTTGTTGACAATGTGCTTTGTGTCGTGCCTTTCAGCGATGGCGGTGTTGCAGTCTACGAGCAGCAGCACAGGGGGTCACGAAGCCACCAGTGTGTCGCTGGTGCTGATGGTGGTGGCGATGTTCTCCCTCGTCATGATGTAGGTCACGTAGCTTCAAGACAAAACTAGGACATGCAAATCGCCGTCGTAATTTAGCCCCAAAACTCCTGACTGACTTTCGCTGAGTCAGTCAGAAAGCAAGCTTTTGGAAAGTACCATCAAATGTTCTGTGAACTGTAACATTGCAGGAGAAACGCCTGATTTACAACTTTACAGTAAGTGTGGAAACAATATCTAATGTATAAATAACATAAAGAAACATTTGATACAGAGACTTTATTTGTGAAAATTATGAAAATGGTTCAGCATCTTTATTGTATCAATTTGACGAAAAGCTTTCTCTGTCTCAGTCCACGTAGTGCCTGGCCCGGGAGGCACTGCCAGTCCATTATGATATATTCATGACGCGTATGTTCATATTTTCGATAATATTTTCATATATGTGTAGAATTACCTCCAAAGCTAGGTGTAGTGATGATCTATAGTGATAATACGATGTAGTGTAAGCAGAACAGTACTCTAGCGATCATGAAGAACCAACATATGAGGCGGCAGGTGATACAGACTTCCTGTAGGCATGTAACGGAAGGAAGACGCGGACCTGCGCTGCTGTGGCTGAGAATTTCATGTTGAACTCATGCTTCCGGGGATTTACGACATAAGTCAAAGGATTAGGTTTTAGTGGACTGTCCGGAGCACGACAAACACGTAGTCCAGACAGACTCCCCAGCGCTTGCCCCTGAGGCACAGAAGGAGTCAAGAACCACTGCAGGATCTCACTGCCGGGGCTGCGAGTCACTCGAGTGGGGCGCTCTGGTGTCGGAGGCAGCGTTAAGGGACCGAAAAACAACAATGAAAAAGAAGAGAACTTCCTTGTGGCAGTGGAGGATTACAACGACACCCTCGGAGACGACAACACCCGAGGCACTGAGTGACACTTGCGAAGCTTGGTGAAATAGTAAGGAACCGATGGTGATCCAGTGGTTCACTAGCACATGAATAGCCCGGTAACACTCCAAACCCACCAGTGGGTGACAGGGTACAGCTGCACTTCACCACCTCAGGGCTCCAGTGACACATCTGCAGTTTAGAGGAACACCAGGGCCTTTGTCGCATTCCAGGGACCCAGGAGCACTTCAGGGGCTCTGTGGCATAATGGTGACCACTAGACACTCCAGGGCTTTGTGGAGTCCCGGGGACCCAGGAGTACTTCGACCTGCTTCGTGTGTTGCCTGAGTGAATGGTAGATGACAATACCGACACAAGTCTTGCAGTTATGTACCGATATTGGAATTACGGCTTTATTTTGCAGCAAACTGCGATGTTAAGTGTTTAATAGAAATATGTGCAGTATCTGATCTGCAGTTATTGTTGTCAGTAATTAGCCTTGAGGTGGTCAGTGAGCGATCTACTTTACAAAACAAGTTGACCAAAATAATTATTTTGAGTTGACCAAAAGTTTTAAGATTCATGAGGCCTCAATTTGCCTTCCTGGAATGTGCTCTTGTGATGGGCGACTTGGAGCCTTGTTGCCGCTGCCGCCATCCTTTGTAGTGCGGCGGACCGGCATAAGTGTGGCGCCTATGGCCGCCATGATTAGCTGGGAGACTGCCCGGTAAAGCATTGTGTCTGTCCTGGTAATAGTATTTATCACGGTGAAAGATTTATGTGTTGACAGATAACATTAACATCTTCCATTGGTGATTACATCTCATTTAATCCTCTTGGACAGAATACATGTTTGTAATTTTATGTATACATGTGGATGTTAGATTTTTTTTTTTGCGATTATGCATATGTCATTCTGCATGTATATGTACAAGAATGCACATCCACAACATAGATTAAGGTCTGCCTACGATGCCAAAATGTTAAACAGTGAACACTACAACCTTTGAGCTTTGCACTGAATGAATTGTACTGTGTGGGTGATTCGGGAACGACGGCAAACTGCTATTTTATATTCATCGTAACGTGCACCAAATTATCACAAGCAAAAAATGTCTATTTACTTATGTCTTTTCTTTTTTTTTTTTTTTTTTTTTTACTATATGGTGTGATTTGCAGTTTTTTTTTTTTTTTGTCTGACCGTGTATATTCACAAAATGAAGAAGTAAAACGGTGAGAAAGTAATAAGAAAAACAGCACTGAGTGTCATTTTTGTATAGTGTTGATCAATGTCATGCACGTGTTGTGGACGAGTCCAGACAAGACTCAACAAGCAATCCCTTCCCTCAGCACAGTTCCAAAACTAACTTTTTTTCGGTGCACTTCTTGAACTGATTGTCACAGCACAATCTAGGAGAAATAACACCTCCCCTCCCCCCCCATCCCCAAAAGATACTACCCCAGCACAGTCCCTGTCATGTTGCAGCAACGCCACGTCAAGACCAACTCCTAGGCAGTCCTCACCTTGTACTCAGTGACCCACGCAAACACCCCTTCCTTGGTCTCCTACTCCTTGCTACATCGACTTCAACCTAAAGCCACGAAATGATCATGATATATTGTGAATAGCACTTAATCACTTAATAGCAACAATCATAGCACTGAGAAAGTTGTTATTATTATTATTATTATTATTATTATTATTATTATTATTATTATTATTATTATTATTATTATTATTACCATTATTATTATTGTTGTTGGTCTAGTCATGCAAACTTCTGTTTTTCACTCATTTGCAGTCCAATAACTGGGTTGTCCGCTACACTGTGTTATCCGGGGGTTTCGTGTCAATAAGGCCTTAATATGTAAGTGTTTCCGCACCGCCCTCGCCCGCCCTCTGCTCCACGCCTCGATGCCGCCAGTGGTCGGTCCTTAGTTAGCAGGAGGCGAGGAAGGAGGGGGCGAGGGCTTCCCGCTGACCCACCTTCCGGGAGGCGCTGGGGAGAACAATTTTTATATCTCGCGTGTCCTGAAAACAGCTGACTTTAACGTAAGTGTGAATGTCTGTGTACTGTAAATAAATGTTCTTTCTAAATCATCAGACGTTTATTTTTTCTTCTTTTCTTCCTTTTTCTCCTTTTAATTTCACGAGGATGCTTTGTTTATTACTTTTTAAAATAAATCATGTTTTTTTGTTCTCTCATTGAAGTGTTTTTCAGGTGAACTAAAAACAGAAATTTTATTCAATCATGGGCCTGAAAACCCACATTTCCACTCCTACCTCACCTTCAAGAGTAGTGCTTCAATCATCCTACATATTTAGCTCATATTTATATTAAAGGAAAGTTCAGGAAGCCAAAGGTAAGCTTTCAGAAAACCAAGGCAACGTGAGGCCTATTGGAGCACCTTATCAGATACCTGAGGACTCAATATAGCCACATGAATAGGCTCTCAACAGGTGTCAATCAGGTAAGTGGCTGAGGTAGGTGTGTGTGTGTGTGTATGTGTGTAAGGTGTGGGCGGCAGGTGTTCCGCCACCCACCGCGCACTTATTGATGACGCTTATGCAACAATCGATCCAGTATTTTTTTTTTTTTCCTTTTGGTGATGTAAGGAACTGAGTAAGATAATATTTGCTTGGTTTTTGTTAAATTTTTACTATTATTATTATCATTATTATTAGTAGTAGTAGTAATAGCAGCGCTAACAAATGCAGCAGCAGTATCAGCGTAATTATGATCATTATCACTATTATAAGTATCTACACATTATTATTCAACAAAGTATCACAAATGAGATCTCCCCGCGTCTCCCCTGCCTCCCGCGTGGCGTCGGGAGCAGGCGGGTCTCTGCAGGCGGGCGGAGATTGGCCCAGAGGGAGGCATGTGGGGCGTCCTGTGTGATGATTGGCTGAGGGGGAGAAGGAAGGGCGGGAGAAGATGGGGGAATTACGCACAATCTGGTCTGATTATTAGAAGTACCAATCTCGCCAATCACTGAAACGTCTACAATTTCTGTTTATATACTCGCATTTCCAGCATTTCCCCAACGACAGATTATTCCTTGTAAATCATTAAAGGGTTGATTTAAAGCCAACCGCTTGCCTACTTTTTATCAATCAATGTAAGTGTCGCGTCCGCTGTGTGTGTGTGTGTGTGTGTGTGTGTGTGTGTGTGTGTGTGTGTGTGTGTGTTGTTGTTGTTGTTGTTGTTGTTGTTGTCTAGAGAAAGCGACACTCAACTGCCTCGCCAATTCACCTGAGGCTTCACTCGCTGATTACCTGATGACTATTACACTCCGATGAGGCGGCGGTCGCGAAGGATACAGTGAATGGAGGTGGAGGTGGAGTGGAGTGGAGAGAAGAAGGCTTTCCCCTGACCATTTACACAGCACTCCTTATCCTCATCTGAGAATGTCATTGCTGCTGGAACTTGTTAATTCAATATTTTTAAGAGCATATCAACTACGTATATAGGAAGGCAAGTCAAAACAATGTTTCGAAAATTCCCTAATTTTTGCTCTAATTTGTACTGATTTAATATTAATTAACGTGGTTTTTCTTTCAGTAGTATCACTTTAAAGAAAACAGAAATTGCAATCCATATGAAATTTTCTTGATTTTAAATTCTTCGGTTTCCTCCCCCCTCCCCCCAAAAAAGACAATAAGTGTTGTGTTCCCTTAATATTACTATAGGATTGTGAGGTCCCATGAAATAATGCATGTTTATATATATTAACTTTACCAGTTTCCAATTCACTAAAACAGTGAAAAGATGAATATATTTTTCCTCTTAGTGTTTTCTACTCGAATAATGTGCACCACTAACTCAAGAAAACGCGCATAACCGAGCCTTTGATTATAATCCTGTGTAAAAGAGCACACACACACACACACACACACACACACACACACACACACACACACACACAGAGAACAGTTCGTTAAAAAAAGATCACCATCCACCCCACGGCACAGCATTGAGCAGAGTCATATGCATTTCATTCCTAATTAAAGCGCAAGCAGAATTTTCTTCCCTGATTACAATGACTCGGAGTGGAACCTTCACCAATGTGACTTGTATCCTGCGGTTACAAATTTCCGCCTCACAAATCTTACCTCGTGTTGCTACAAAACTAACACAGGAATTGTTCTCCGTTACCGAAAAGAAAGAAAAAATAATAAATATGAAATGTTCTACAAATATTTAAGCTGGCACAGAACATGAATTTACTTATTCATTTTGGGGATCACATACATATATATATTTTTTCAATATTGAAGGGCGTCACGCAGCAGAGACACGCAACGAACAACTACATCACACCACCACCACCACCACTATACACTCTCCACCACTGTCACCACAACCACCACAACTACCACCACCACCACCGCCACCACCATCATCATCATCCCACCACCATCCCCATCACCACCAATAGTACGGCCTCGTCCCTGCCACCACCACTACGTTTGTCATCAGCTCACTGGCTTCCCCTGGCGTGGCTGATTCGTTCTTTGTGACGGATGAGGCCGGGATGGGATGATGACTGAACCAAAGAATGTAAAGTACCGCTGAGACGAGGCAGTTAGTAGGCAGTAAGTAGGCAGTAGGAAGGGAGCTAAAGGAACTCGGAGACCCCTAAAAACATGGAAAAAAATGTCTCAAGTCAAGGAGGCTGGGACACGACACGTCTGGAATTAAGATGATTACGGCAGATGGATGAGGTTCAAGGAATGAAAAGTCCAAGGGGGGGATCTTTTTTTACAGCCTCTGGGACATTTTTATTCCATTACAGCGTTTAAACCTGAGTCTTATTGTGACTGTTAAGGACAGAGAAATGTTTTGAGACACGGCAGCTTAAAATGGAGGAGACAAAAGTCCCTCCCCATTAAACATTTCATCCTTCTTCATCTATTTAATGTTTGCCTCGAGGACGCGCGCTGCTGAAAGAGAGCTGGCGGGCGGGCCACGCGTCGCTTCACAATGCCACTTTGTTCTCCTCGAGAGTGATTCGTTGGAAAACTCAAGAGGGAAACATAATGCATCAACATCCTTCAAATGTGTCTTACAAACTTGCAGCAGTACAGAAAGACAGCGAGGGAAGGAAGGAGTGGGGGAAAAAAATACGTTTCCTATCCACTGTTTAGGACAAGGAAGAGACAAAGACCCTGCCCACAGTATTCTCCTTCCACGAAAGCCGAGTTGCGCTTTACTGAGCAGCACGGAAGCTCGTCACATGGCATAACTTTTCTCGCATTTCAAGTGTGTTCTGGGAAGCAAGAACTAAATAAACTTCATTAAATGGCACAGGTACTCGAAGATAAAAGAGGACAAGGGAAACTGGATCTCCCAACACTTGAACGCGATGATAAAGAGAGAAAAGACAATTGATTTACCAAAGACAGAGAATGCTTTTTGTGCGTTGAAGAAAATAATGCAAAAGAGACAATAGAAAACGAAACGAAAAGAAAAATAAAACTTGTATTTCCAACCTGCATAAAAGAACCAAAACGTCACAAAGGAATGAAAAAAACTGAAAAAAATGAAGAAAAAAACTACAATACAATGAAAGATGGGGAAAAAAAGTGAACATAAAAAGTAACATTATGCAGTCGATCAGACCATAAAAGTACGCAGAAGCGGCAGATGCAGCAGCAGTGACGGTGGTGGTAGCAGCAATGACTGTGGTAATGGGGATCGATAAAAGTAGATGGTGGTAGCAGTAATAGCGGTGATGGTAGTGGTGGCGGTGATGGAGAGACCCGAGCGGTGATTATTGTGGTGATGGAGATAGTCGTGACGGTGGAAGTGGTGGTGGCGGAGTGGCCATGGTGGCGGTGATGGTGGCGATGGTGATGACACTGATGACATGTGGACGGACAAGGGGAAGAGAGGAACGATGGGCGGGAGAGAGGAAGGTAAGGCAAGGAAAGGCTGGCTGACCTGGAGACCTGGCCTGAATGAAGCCCAACGTAGCGGGCGGGTGAGAAAAAAAAGGAGGCATATCAGTGGGAGTGACGGAGCGAAAAATGAGGGCAATGTGACCATTTTCCTCGGGCCGGATTGAGTTATGGGGCCGCGTGATGGATGAGCGGCCGGCCAGGAACAGTGGGCAACTAAATACTGATTTTCACCCCATGAAAGAGCAGATGGGGAACCGAAGCGTCGTAAAAGAGAAAGATGATAGAGAGACGGGGAAAAAAAGACATATCTAATGTATGAAATGAATATAAATTAAGGTATATTTTCAGAGAGAGAGAGAGAGAGAGAGAGAGAGAGAGAGAGAGAGAGAGAGAGAGAGAGAGAGAGAGAGAGAGAGAGAGAGAGAGAGAGAGAGACGGGATAGGTTGAAGGAAGAAGATGAAAACGTCAGATGAAAAGCAGTCAAAAATGTGATAAATGTCTCTTATTTTCTCCGTTCCATTATAGAGTAAAACAAACGACCTCAACGTATACCAAACCTCACCCACCCACTCACACACTGACACACACACACACACACACACACACACACACATCCACCCACCCACCCACCCACCAACACACACCCACACAAACACACATCCTCCCCCCCCACACCCACACACACACCTTTCCAGCCCCATCCTTCTCTGATATCTTCTACGAACCACGCTATATCGGAACAGAAGATCAATGAGGGAACAATAAGCAGCGGTTCATCTCCACATACCACGGGGAAGAATTAATACGCCAACACAACCAAGCGGACGATCACGGGGAAGCAAGAACCCTGAGGAGAGGGAAGAACAAAAAGAGCCAAGAACTAAACAGCCGAAGGGGAGGATTTCACGCAGAGACGAAGATGATCAAGCCCAGTCAGTTATGCGAATTAAAACCTTGCACCTCACCACGCCACCACCGCAGGCCCTTGTCTCCCGTCCGCTTTAGGGGGAGAAAACACGAATATTTCCGTGATTAAAACAGAGACGAGGAAGAGGAAGAGGAGGAGCAAGTGGAGGAGGGGGAAAGAGGCGGAAAGGTAATGCATAACAGCGACTTTAGGAAGCCTTTTCGTATTCATTCTGAAGGTGATGCATATGTTTTTCCCGCCTTTCACGCTCATAATACCCTTGTCGCGAGGGCCACGCTCATAGGACGCCTGTGTACGGTATCTGCGGGGTGATTGGCTCTCTAATCGCATCAGAAGGGCCGGCTGGGGGACAAACAAGACCATGATTGGCTGTTGCAAGTGTAAGTGGGTGAGGATGAAAGAGTCCGTCTCGATAGCAGTTTACATGTTGATACGAGGAACACACTGCCGCCAAACTAGATTGGAGAGGAAGGTCTTAGATGGAATACGAATGATCGCCGATAAAGTTACACAACACAGTGAAGTGAAGCGTGGGAGGGATTCACTATTGCTTCTTCTCCTCTTCCTCTTCCTCCTCCTCCTCCTCCTCCTCCTCTTCCTCGTGTAGTGTGAGTCTTTCTTTTACTTTTACCGTTGTTTACCTAGGTCTCTCTCTCTCTCTCTCTCTCTCTCTCTCTCTCTCTCTCTCTCTCTCTCTCTCTCTCTC
>CM035200.1:3424586-3438057 GCA_020233015.1 Callinectes sapidus | reverse complement strand
TCTCTCTCTCTCTCTCTCTCTCTCTCTCTGTGGGATCGTTGTATCATTATCTCCCGCGGCTAATCACTATTGGTCCCTGGCAGCGACCAATGAAAGTATCGATTCCTACGAATGTTGCCGCCTCGCCTCCGATGACCCACCTGGCGCCGCACGTTTACTCTCTCTCTCTCTCTCTCTCTCTCTCTCTCTCTCTCTCTCTCTCTCTCTCTCTCTCTCTTTTGTTTATGCACTTTTTTTTTCTTATGATTATTTTACGAGTGTTTCTTGATAGGTTAATTCACATCAGAATATTAATATACCTACATATTTATCTCAGAAATTGACATGTATTCCGCTTATACTGTTCTATGTGTGGTTGTTCATTTATTAATTTATTTGATATCCGATCTTTTTTTCTTCCCTTTCAATGTTTGGTATGTCTTGGTAATCAGTAATCCCGTAAATAATACACGTACTGAACAACACACACACACTCACACACACACACACACACACACACACACACACACACACACACACACGAACACACACAGAGCAAGGACCGAGAGCAGCGTGCACTTGGTTCGTGTATGAAAGCAGGTCGCGGTATAGAATGTGAATCTTTCTTTATATTCATCTTTTCTTTCCTCTGTTTGTTTGGGCAGCGACATTGCCTGCAAGTCCGCGTCCATTGTGCAGCACGAGACCCGGACGGAAAACATTATCTCCATTGTTTTGTGTATTAATCTGCGTAACACCCGTTTTAATAATTACACATATCCTTTCATTACGACGGCGAGTCAGCGAGGGGTGGCGAGGGAGCGGCGAGGGCAGGCAAGGATACAAGGGATACTGCGCTAATCAGGGTTGCCTTGTACCATTCACCCACCAATAAGGCTCTGGTATGTGTGTGCGTGCGTACGTGTGTGTGTGTGTGTGTGTGTGTGTGTGTGTGTGTGTGTGTGCGTGTTTCCTTTGATCTAGATGGGTTCAAATGCATTCACTTTCTTATTTAGCCTCAGATCTTTATAAGCCTGTATGATGTTTTTTTTTTCTTTTAAATTATTGATCTCAGCGCTTTTCCTTTACAGTTCACCGAGGCTACGCTTCAGGAATCGTGTCAACACTTAACTTTCACTCTTCCATCTTGACTTACAGGGTGAGGGACGATGTAGTTAGGTTTATAATATATTTACCTTTACCTGAGTTATCGGCGAAATACACGCATTCATTTTTACCAAAGATAATTGATACCCTAATAAAATCACCACATTTATCATACAAACAATAAAATTAATCACATAAAACGTAAAAAACTAAGATAGCAATTCGCAAACATTAAGTTATTAACAAAAATCTTCCTGTTCTAATTTTACCTTCCAGTTAATGAGAGCAGAGAGACCTTTGCTTCAGATATCCAACATATATAATCCACAGTAAACATTTAAATATCGGAATAATATACAAAAAGACGGACAATAAAGAAAACTAAGCCATTCAGTAAATTAAAACTTGAAATGACGGGGCGAGGCGAAACGGAGACCAAAAAAATATTACATGTTCAAGACCAATTTACGGGTTGGTCTGCGTGGGCCAAGAGGTAAGTGATTAGGGCTATCCAGGTGGCAGGACAGGCGGGGAGAAGGGAGGGGGAGTCAAAAGAAATGAGCGGAGAGAGAGAATAACAAACAAAAAGCCCAAAATATTCCAATAATGAGAATCTGCCGTGTGCGAAGCGAGGCGAGGAAAGGTGGGAGGGAGGAGGGGGCAGGGTTGGTGAAGGGGAGTATTGTGGGAGGGCAAGAGGAGGGGGAGAGTAGGGTGAAGGCAGACAGGCAAGGCGGGTGTTTGGTGGCGTCCAGGTGTTCCCACGTCACTCATTACTGGACATATCGATCCTTCAGGTCTTCATAACAACAAACAAGAGGAGTACTGGTAATCCTTCCCGCTCCCTCCCTTAACTGCAGCTGTCGTCTCTCTCTTGACCCTCCCCATACGTCAGTCTCCTTTCCCCCATAATCACCTATTCCCCTTCCCCTTTACCTGTTAGTTGCTCTTGTACGCCAAATTTGCATATCCCGAGGGGTTCCTTGACTCACCTGGCTGACTTCCGATCGCCAGGTGTTCCCAGTTACCAGCACCTGACTTCCTACTTGTAATTAGTGATAAGCCTTCAGCAAATATTGATCCATCATTGTCTACAATTCGTAATATCTTGCTTTCTCTCTTTTCTAAATGGTACAACACGCCTGCAAGAGTTGAATGGGTACGAGCAACGTGTGCGCATTAGAAATATTAGTATGAAATGCAGCGTTTGTGAATATTTCAGAACATTTTGAACGAGTACATTAAGAGCTCAAGTAATAACCCAGGAAGTGACCCGCCAATGTTCAGCTTGTAAATAGAAGAAAAAATAAATAAGATAGAAATAAAAGAAATCACGGAC
Source organism: Callinectes sapidus (assembly GCA_020233015.1). NCBI lineage: Eukaryota > Metazoa > Arthropoda > Malacostraca > Decapoda > Portunidae > Callinectes > Callinectes sapidus. Next base: position 3,435,632 of record CM035200.1, on the reverse strand, counting down.
TGGAACTACTAGGCCGTTGGGTTTCTGCTACACAATTTCCTAACTTCCCGGGGAAATACTCAGAAAATTAGCAGAAAGACGGAGCGACTAAAGCAGTCTTGGGATCGCAACGCTGTGAGGAGGCGGGTGCTCTTTGCATATTCTCTCCTCAGCATATCTGAAAGAAGAAAGATGAAGAAGGTAACAGAAGACGACGATGCTGAGACTCTGAGATTGCAATGGCTTTACCCCCAGTGATTCTGCACACTGAAAAGATGACAAGTGGAGGAGGAGGAGGAGGAGGAGGAGGAGGAGCAGGAGGAGGAGGAGGAGGAGGTTGCATGAAGGTCGTTTATAAGAATTGTGCCAAAACCCCCTAAAGATGTGCGTTTCTCAGGGCGACATGGCGCTGTGCTTTCTCCTCTCCAGCCTTTGTTCCAGCGCGGTGAATGAAGCGATCTGAGGCGAACAACTGTAGAAGAAAGAGAGCTGTGTAAAGTCAGTAAATGGAAGGAATTAAGGGAGAGCAGTGGATGGGCTGGAGTCAGTGGATGCAATATGAGAAGAATGTCGTTAGTGAGCTATGGACGAAATGTATAGATAGTGAATAATAGGAAAGAATGAAGAGCTGGAGGGTGAATAAAGGATCACTAAAGGATGTCTCGTGGGATGATTGAGGACGAGATGAGATCAGCGGCAAAGGGAAACGAGGAGCTTACACTTGTTAGTCTCCTTATTACGACCAAAACTAGAAAACGAGCCACAATTGTTTTGTAGAGTAATGATTAATATGAAATTCGACACACACCCTTAGTCTACAGAGAAAGATTACTTGGACTTCAATTTCACTTTCCAGAATCCTCGCCATGTTTTTAGTTCTCCCCTATCTTCTCTTTGGATTTCTTCTTAACATCATTTCTCTCCGCTCACGCAGCATCGTCCAAGTATATAGATAGATAGATAGATAGATTTAATGACCACAAAAATACAGAACGTTACACTATAATTAGAAAAAACTGGGTTATGATCCATGTTAAAACCAAAGAAAACGGAGTCATGACATTAATTAATTCAAGACAAGCAAATCTGATAAATTCATAAAAGATTATTGTCATAAAAAAATATAAACACGCACACACGCCCTCTCTCTCTCTCTCTCTCTCTCTCTCTCTCTCTCTCTCTCTCTCTCTCTCTCTCTCTCTCTCTCTCTCTCTCTCTCTCTCTCTCTCTCTCTCTCTCTCTCTCTCTCTCTGTCTCTCTCATCCTTCCTATTCATCTAAAGGCTTTAGGTTTAATGCCATTAAACAGTGAATAGCAGAACCATTAATATATCATTGCTTTACAGATCTTCCTTTCACCGCTCTTTTTCTCCTCAGCGCTGAGCATGACAATAGCCAAAGTAAATATTAATAAGCACAAGATCATCATAAGAAATCTTTAACAAAACTTCCATCATGATATCAATTAATCACTAAGGATTTGACTCTAATCTATTAAAACATTGTAGTTTTTCTCTCTCTCTCTCTCTCTCTCTCTCTCTCTCTCTCTCTCTCTCTCTCTCTCTCTCTCTCTCTCTCTCTCTCTCTCTCTCTCTCTCTCTCTTTTATAGGAGGAAACAGAGGAAGAAAACATGAATTTGGGTTTTACAAATTTTCTCCCTGAGCCGATTACCAGGAAACTAATGTAAATTGCTTATTAATTTCACCAACACGACAATAATCAAACCTTTATGAGAAGTTTACACAAGATTTTTTTTTTCGAATCGTCCTTGTAATTGACAAAGCATTAATTTCACACTTCATCATCATCATCATCATCACCGTCATCATCATCATCATCATCATCATCATCATCACAACCGTCACATTAATCATAACGCTTCTTATTATTCCATTACCGAAGCAAACACTACGAAGCGAGGATTCGTGGTGTTTTTTGCTTGTTTATTACAAAAGTATCTTTATAAAAAAACTGGACATGCACCTAAACTGATCGAGAGCATAGAGTGGTACGCGTTGTCAAGGAAAAAAATAGCTTTGTACTTTTATATAAGCTTCACAGTGCTGGTGAAATCATGAGTAAGCCAGAGTATTATTATATTTCCTGATAAAAAAACAGAACAAAGCACATGACATTACACATGAATATTGCGCAGTGAAGGAATAACGCAATCAGATGCAACACTCCCGCGAGGGCAATATAACTTTTGTTAATGCTACATTACGCACTGATTTGCGCTCCACTCACTTTAGGAGCTGCTGGATGAAGACGGATTCAGCCTACACATTCACATTCACACTCACACTCGCACACCCACCTACACACACACACACACACACACACACACACACACACACACACACACACACACACACACACACACATACACACACACCACATAAAGTATTAGGTCGAAGTGTTTAAATAATATGATGATTTCTATTTCAGCCTCGGGGTCACCTTCCCTTTTCATTTATTTAAGGATCGACACCTCAGTGAGGCCTTTTTTTCAAACATTTTCTTGCCCTTGGTTGGTTTTCTCTCCTACACATAAAAAGCACCTAAGACAATATATATATACATGCATATCTTAATTAACCCCTTCAGTAAAGGGAGACATTTTTACCTTGATTTTTGGTTATGATTAGACATTTTTATGGACATTAAGAAGGGTTTATGGAGGTCAGAAATTATTAATGGCCAGAATCTTTACTATTCTAATCCCCACATGAGTTTCTAAAGCTGTATAAAATCGCCAAAGAATAAGCAGAATAAATACAAGAGAACATCTCAGCACTGAAGAGGTTAATTTTCTCCTCGCCTGCAATTGAGCAACTGACCTGGTGAAGCTGTGACATGTGAGGATTTTAATTACTGTTGGTGAAGTTGGCGCTAAGTGTTTGGAGATGAAGAAGTGGACTGGTCATTGAGTTAAACGAACATGACGAAGTGAGAACTGTGTCAAGTGGAGCGAGAGTGACACAGATAATGATAATGTGAACTCTGAACTTTAAAATGTGAACATGTGCTATTTTTTTTTTTTATAATTAGGTGAAACTCTTGGTATTAAGGCTTATTTTCTCAGACTCTCGACAAGCAGGTCTCTGTGGTGAATGTATAGTCTTTAATGAGCTTTCCAAGGCTTTCTGGCGTAGCAAAACTGCTGATTCCCATGCCAATTCATTAGTTTAATACATTTGCATCAACAAAATCTATCCTTGTTTCTCCGGCGACAGATTTTGCTGTTATCACATTTAATCATTCAACTTATTATAAACTATTTATTTATGCTTCCACAATCCCCACTAACGAGGCGCCTTCTGGTTCTTATGCTGCTTCTCATGTTTGCTTCTCATGCTTGCTTTTGGGATCCGGCTTCTCCTATTACGCTTTCTATCTTATTTCATTTTTCTAGTCTTCTGCCTTCATATACCCAACAACTATCACTATCACCTCTTCCATCTTTTTTTATATTTATTTTTCCTCATCCTTTACTTCTTGTCCTTCCTCCTTCTCCTCCTCTTCTTCCTTCTTCTATTCTTCTGTTCAATCTCGCCTCTACCAATAATACTTAGCGTGAAAGAGTTACAGACATAGCTTGTAAGGACCTCAAAGTTTGTTGCTGTTCGATTCTTCCTTTGTTTTCCTTTGTTTATCCCTCCTCCTCCTCCTCCTCTTCCTCCTCTCCTGACAGCCGCCAAAGGAACCCCGCAGAGCAATTTCTCCCCCTAGTGGTGATTCTTATTCCGGAAGCCGTGAAGTGCCCCATCCCAGCCCTCCCCTCCCCGGCAGACACGTGGGGACGGACATAATGAGCAACATTATTAAAAAATGAAACACGAATATCGAGCACTCTCATCCTCCTCTTCTTCTTTCTTCTCCTCCTCCAACTCCCCTTCTCCCTCGTCCTCCTCTCTCCTGTATAATAAAGATTTTTTAATTTATCTTTTTTCGTCTCCTCACAGGCGCATAAACACGTCAATCCCTGATGTTGTGCTCGCTATTCTGCTAAACGTTTTTCCTCTCCTTCGTCTGGCTGGCTGCGTGCTTCATTAATAAGGGAATGAAGCAGCTTTTTCTTTTCACACGGACGCCAAGGAATATCAGTCTCTTTCCACTCCATCAGCCCCATTGCTCGTGTACTTACCAGTAAACGTTTTCATCCCTGCCTTGAGGTGCTGCAGCAGATATGATTCAGCAAATGAGGTCATGCCATTTCTGAAGCTTCCTGTAAAGAAAGAACATAAAAATTAATGCATTATATTCACGTGTACTGTACCTCATATTTAATAAGTAATATTAGTTTTTATTTTCAACTATGCAATCATGACAAAATAACTTTTCTTTCTCTGCAAACGAGACAACGCATCAAAAGAAAATTATCATGAAGTGCAACATCAATAAACACAAGAAATAATGACAAAATCAACACAAACTGCTCTTGACATCAAAGGTGATCTGACCCCAAGTTGAGGTTCCCGGGGGCATCAACACGGTAATTACACAAAGTAACTGAAGTGAATCGCTCATTGAAAGACAAACTGCTCCCCATTAGAAACTCCATCACTTTGAACTGGCACAGATACAAGCTAATTATTTCTTCGCCCAGCTATTGTGAGGTCTTGTTGCCAAGCTAATGGTTCCCGCCACCCTCACCCGACAAAAAGGAACTTAATGGACTTGATAGGGAGCGATGGGGATAAAAAGCAGAGCAATTTATCCGGCAAAAAAACCCTCGTATACTTTATTAGCACACATTCATAAGGGTCTCGGAGGATAAACGACCCATTATATACTGCACCAGCCAATTGTACGGTTACTGATATGAACATGTGCCGTAAATAAACCACTCAGAATTCCTCCCCCCCTTCTCCCCCCCCCCTCTCTCTCTCTCTCTCTCTCTCTCTCTCTCTCTCTCTCTCTCTCTCTCTCTCTCTCTCTCTCTCTCTCTCTCTCTCTCTCTCTCTCTCTCTAGTACACGACTGATAACTTGCTTAACAGACCTTCAACTCAGTACAAAGACACTACGCTTTGAATGACCTTAATTTCAACCAAGTAGCGGCTAGAGTAACTGCACAAGAGATAGAATCGGCACAGCACACGCCACTGCACAACACAATGTAACACTCCAACAAGGAAACAATTACAATGAGCCTGGGAACCTCCTTTAGGCAGTCAGACTCTCTCCCAACTACTACCACACTCACTACCGCCACCTTCCCTCCTCCTTCACCTTAATCCCCTCCCAGGTTCCTCAGAGCTAAAGAAGTTGGGAGATTTCGTGTTTCCTCGTCACATCTCACTTTCCAGGGTTAATGAACATAAATATCTATCAAGGAAGCTCACAAATAGAGTATCGAATAGAAAAATTTAGTGCGTGGTTGTAAAAGGAAGAAGAGGAAGCGAAGATACAAGGGATGGAAGAGAAAAAGGAGAGGTACATGGGACAAAAGGGGCGTGAAATGAAGGGAGAAGATGAAAAAGGAGTGTAAGGAAGAAACAGTGGTGAACAAAAGAAGAGAAAAATAAGAAGAGAAACAAGAAGACAAGAGTAACAAGAGGAGTAACAGTACAGGAGTGGGAAAAGGCAAAACAAGAGAGGAGAATATGAGAGGTGAAGGAATGACAGAGTATGGATAGGTAGGGAAGGGACAATGGTCAAGGGAAATAAAAGAGTGAAAAACTACGAATACATGTTCCTCGCTGACGGAGAAACACAATGAATAGAGTGGAATATGAGATGAGGGGAAGGAAAGAGAAGCAAGGATAGAGAAGGGACACTGGTAAAGGGAAGGGAAACAAAGGAAAGGAGAGAGAAGGGAATGGGAAAACAAAACAGAATCCATCACAGAACGGCAGATGAGATGAGCAGAAGGGAAGGATGGATAGAGAAGGGACAGTAGTGAAGGGAAGGGAAGGGGGAGAGCAGATCCAAGGACCTCACAGTCTCTCATTACTTCCACCAATTATACATACACAGATGCACTTCCATCACGAGCACAAACACTACACGCACGCACGCCACTAATTATCGGCGTGTTTTCGGACCTGCAAAAGAAAAAGAGAAACACAGGCGAGGGAAAAATGGCCAAAATCTATATACATCTCGCCTCCACGTCTCGACCAGAAGCGGAACAGGAAAAAAGCCTCAGGGGAAGAGAAATCCACGGTAACATCTCTCTCTTCCTCCCATTTACCTCCTGTTCCTGACCTCCTCCCATTCCTACCTTCCTCCCTTCCGCCTTTCAGATATACCCATTTCAGATTTTTGTATGGATGTCACTATGTGTTTTCCTGTTTCCCTGAGAGAGAGAGAGAGAGAGAGAGAGAGAGAGAGAGAGAGAGAGAGAGAGAGAGAGAGAGAGAGAGAGAGAGAATTGGGGGGTGTTCACACAGGGCATCGCCACCTGCAGCAGGCGCCAGGAGCGGACTGTATTGGTCATCAGAATCTCATTAGAGTCCCCTGTATTGGTAAAGTGATAAAAGATGCTCGCTGGTGCCCTAAAGTTGAATATAATTAGTGTCATTATAGCAAGAATAGAAGGGGAGAAGAGAGCCGCCTTACCTGTTTTTTCTTCACTCTTTCATACGGCTCCTCTTTTCAATCTCGAGAGCGATGGAGAGGAAAATGGCCAAGTGGAGGAGAAATATTCCACGAAGACGAGACTAGTGGACAAAAAGTAGGATTGCAGCCAGTGCCATGAATGCACATGAAAGAGCTGGGGGTAAAAGTAGAAATAAGCATCACCAATATGATTTCTCTTTATATATCTTCCTCTTTCGGTTCTTAATGATTTCTAGCAAAGGGAAGCACAAAAATTAGATATAAACATGCATAAAATATTGATGCAATACTTTCTTATGAAGGATGAGGAGCTGCACTGATTGGCTGACCGCATCGAGATGAGAGAAACTGAATATAAGACGAGACCATCATACATTGTGGGTATTAATAGTGGATGTTGCCAAGACTTGCTAACAGAAGCCAGTGATTAATGGCTTGCTAAACAGCAATAACCCAGCACACAACAGCCCTGCCTACCATCCCTGCGCCAACCATACACAAACACCCCACACCAACCATCCACACACACACACACACACACACCTGGTAACCTCAATCCATACGGAGCCTGATTCTAGATTAGGAAAACATTATGTTAGATATTCTTGCTTAAAAAATATTCCTATTTACAGAAAATTGGAGACAAGATTATATTTATTGCTTATTTGATTTCTCTGTTGGATTCTCCGTGCATGAGTTTCTATGAAATCTAAAAATACCCTCTTTTTTCATCTAATAAATTCCTTATGTAGATGAAAAAGGTATATAAAAAACAGTTAAGTATTAAGCTGTATACGAGTTCACACCAGCGGTAAGTCTATCAGGAGCAATGGGACTGATTCATGTGAGATTGATTTCATTGCGTCCCAGGGAGCGCCACGAGACTCCACAATCCAATATTGGCAGGCGACATCCTGAGACGCGCCGCCACAGCCCCGCCACGGCTAGAACCAAGCTCACAGACTGACACGAATAGTTCACCACTGAGACAGGACATTGAAAAGCAGAACAAAGAAAGGCAGCAGACCCAACATCAACAAAAATGAGCAATGATACACACAATTTACATTTGTTTTCTCTCCACCTTTCCTGAGGCAGTTTTCATCTCACCGCCGTTCCTTCCCCACACCCGCGGCGAGCATGAGCGCTGCATCGCGATATGAGTTTATAATCGACTCCTCCTTCTTTTTACACCGACACCAAAAAAGTTGGCGGCAGACGTCAAGGCCTCCGCTGCCCCAATCAGTCAAGAGGCTCATTAGTCGACATTTTGGGACGTCTTTTTTCCGACGTGGAGGAGGGGGAGAGGAAGCTCCGTGACGGCCAGCAGCTAACGCCTGCACGAAACTATTGCTTCTGCTGCTGTCTCTTTTTTGATGGCTTTATTTCTCAGCCTGGACTGTCTTTCTGTTATTGCCTCAGTGCGTGTTTTTTCACTCTTTTGCTCAAACTTTCCATTTGTCTTATCTCTCGATTCCTGCAACATATGAAAACCGCATAGTAGATTGCATGAAGAGATTCGGATGCGCCAGGTATGCCAAAGTGAGTGGATAAACTCATCGTCAGACCAGGTACTGCCTCGCCGCCACTCGGAACTTAGCTCATTACTCTAATCAGGGGAAAAATTATTGCTGTCCGGCCAGTAATTGGAGAACTTTGATGGAAGCTCAGTCAGGTGGAGGGAGGTAGTGTAAAGGAGAGAGACTGCTGATGAAGGTGGAGGAAGACTATTGGGCGGGGCTCGCTGGTGAAGGGAGGTGTGTCATGAAGTCTGCGGCTCTGGGCGAAAATGAAGAGGTGAACGTGAACTAAGGCGTGGAAATAAGAGAGAATGCTTGACAAAAGGAGGGAAATAAAAATGGTTATGAATAAGATTGCAAAAATGAAGAGAAAAAGGTGGAATAGAAGAAAGAGATGATAATGAATAAAGAAGAACGCATTATCCCTTGCACGGAAAAAATAATAAAATAAAAAGAACCTGGATGAAAGAGGAAGGAAGAGAAAGATGACAAACAGAAGACGAAAAAGAACACAGAAGTCTTGACAGGAGGTAAAGACAACTGTATTTCCCGGAAGACGAGCTAAGTGTCAGAAAGAAGAGATTACAATAAATCCAAGCCATGACAGTGTAACAGATTCAGTAGTCCCGATGAGAAGCTATGAGTAGAGGGCAAGACCCGCCCCCACACATGAGTACTATAATGTCACCATGAATAACAAAGGGAGAGAACAATTCAAGTAACTCTGAGCGTCATGAGCCGATTGCTGTGTTGAGCCTCTGAGTGCTGAGGGGCATAGCGAAAAAAAAAAAAAAAAAACAGGACAACCAAACGTGTCTATCAATTATTAAAAGGAGAGGTCACGAAAATCGGATTCCTTTTGCACCCAAGTCTTATAAAAACGAGAGAAAAGCTGCGACCTGGAAATGTGGAGGAAGGTAAATATATTATGGCAGTTCATGATTTCCAGGCCTTACGTGAAAAGAAACGCTCAAAAATATGTGAATTTTTAACACACACACACACACACACACACACACACACACACACACACACACACACACACACACACACACACTAAAAAAAAAAAAAAAGAACAACATAAAGAGAAATAAAAGAACAGTGTAGGTTACTGAGATTTTACATTAAGCCCACCCCCAAAATAAATGATAACCATAAGAAAAAATAAAAATTCCAAAATTAACAGAAAAAAGGCCTGGAATGTAAAATAAAGAGACATCCCACATAAACCACGACACCACCACCACCACCACCACCACCACCATTTAAGGCCGCAGGAGTTTGAAGCCCACAGTGTGTATAGAGAGCTTCACGCAAATACCAGTGCCCCTAATCCTTCTCCAAGACGTGCATTAGGGCGAGGCGCGACCCTGACCCTCCAGGACGGCGCTCACACGTCCTTGAGACCCTCCTGCGCCTCCCTTGAGTGCCACGTAAATTTCCCTTCAGAGTAACGGGCGCGGCGCTGCATGTTCGATCAGCTGGTAATGCGTACTTTACATGGAAACGAGAACCTAATTTGTCTCTCGGTATATATTTTGCCTGAGGGGGGAGGAGCGAGTCGCCGGGTATAAATGGATATCAAATGAGTGTCCGGGAAGTAGTGTGAAGAGGTTCCCAGTGGGTTCTCTCCAGCTCCCCGTGGTTCTCCCGACGCTCCGTAAGGGAAGGCACTCAATATTCGACAAAAGCAGGTTGTTTGCTGAGCTTCTGTGTCGTTCATTCCGCCGCATGCATAATGAATTGATCGTATCTGTGTACTTAAGGGATCAATGTGCTTGTGTGTGTGTGTGTGTGTGTGTATGTGTGTGTGTTGTGTGTGTGTGTGTGTGTGTGTGTGTGTGTGTGTGTGTGTGTGTGTGTGTGTGTGTGTGTGTGTGTGTGTGTGTGTGTGTGTGTGTGTATGTGTGTGTGTGTGTGTGTGTGTGTGTGTGTGTGTTCGCGTGCTAGCGAGCGTGGATATTTTATGCGATTTTCGTGTGTGGTTTGTGATTTTTCTCCCGCCGCGCGCTGGTTGTGTGTTTGTGTGTGTGTGTGTGTGTGTGTGTGTGTGTGTGTGTGTGTGTGTGAGTGTGAGTGTGTGTGTGTGTGTGTGTGTGTGTGTGTGTGTGTGTGTGAGTGTGAGTGTGTGTGTGTGTGTGTGTGTGTGTGTGTGTGTGTGTGTGTCATGTTAATGAGCTAAATTGTATTCACGTGTTTGTGTTGCATTATTCCATCGCCTTCTGTCTTATTCCCAAGATGATGAGGAAGAGAAAGAGGAAAAGGAGGAGAAGAAGAAGGAGGAGGAGGAGGAGGAGGAATATAACGAAGAGAAGAAACAGGGAAGGGCGAGCAACAAAAGAGGAGAGGAGTAGGCGAACAGAAAGAAGGAATAGAGATAATAAGGAGAAAAGATGTGAAACAGGAGGAAGAGATGGAAAATGAGGAGGAAAAAGAAGACATAAAAATCTTGGCAGAAGGTAAAGAGGATGTTTGGAAGCTATTACAGTTCCTGGAGTGAAAGAGGAGAGAGAGAGAAAGAGAGCGAAAAAGAGAGAAACCACTGTGGTGAAGGCGTAAGAGCGATTGTGGAGGAGAAGGACGAATAGAAGAGGAGTAAAGGCAAGAGGCGATAGTGGGAGGAAGATTCAGATAATGACTCGCCAAGGCAGGCAAGAGAGTGTTTGCATCTATATCTTTCACTATTTCTTTTGGCATTCTTTTGATCCACGTCGGAAAAAAAAATATGCGGGAAGGAGTGACAAGCGAGGAGGAGAAGGAAGGAGAGAAAGAAAAGAGAGCGAAGGATAAAGGAGACTTTGCCTGTCCTTCTGAGGCTTGCAGTCCCCAGATTAATTATTCCGTGTGTGGAGAACACGGCTCCCTGGGACGTGAGAAGCGGGACGAGAGAGAGAGAGAGAGAGAGAGAGAGAGAGAGAGAGAGAGAGAGAGAGAGAGAGAGAGAGAGAGAGAGAGAGATATAGAGAGAGAGAGAGAGAGAGA